>CM038147.1:34682344-35058796 GCA_021437245.1 Aegilops speltoides
GGTGGAATAAGGAACATAGTCAAACACTGAAGTGGCCATGCACAGCGGCAGTACTTCTAACCTCTTCGTGATAATGCTGCGAACTGATCCAGGGTTCATTCTTCACTAGCAATGCTCTCCATGGATCTTAGCCAATGCCTTGAAGTGCGTGTGCACCTTCTTAGGGGGTAACGCTCTGTAAGCTAGATGTAATTTCTATCGGTTTTCAACCGGATATTCTACTAGCCGGTCGATTCTCTTTACATAATGAAGATGCAGAGCTACTACCGGTTGTTGAAAGACCTACCTCTGGTGGTACTATATATGTACCCGTTCAACAGTAACCCTGCTATCCATATATTTTGCAGATGCTATAGAAACTAGCATCATGCGTCGGTTGAAAGAAATTTCACCTTTGATGACAGCCGAACAGATGATATTTCACAAGTCACGCCAGAAGAGAAGAACATCCACATAACACCTTTCTCTCAATACGAGCTGAGAGTTACGGTGCTCCAAATGGAACATAATAAAGCTGCAGGCCTTGATAGCTTCCCCGCATAATTCTATCCCAATTTCTGAGATGTCATCGAGTCTGACCTATTGGTGTTGTTCAATTGTCTTCACCCCAATCAACTTTACTTATCCAGCCTTAATTTTGGTAAGATTGTTTTGTTGCAATATACACTCCCATGTTTCCTAAATGTCAGCTTCAAAATTTTCACGAAAGTGGCTACTAATATGCTCAACATGGTTAGTGGCCATGCCTTCCGGTCATCTCAAACAACTTTTATGCAAAGAATGAATATGCGCGATGAAGTAGTAATCATAAATGATACCATTCATGAGATGCACTAAAAAATATATGAGTGGAGTAGTTTTCAAGATTGACTTTGAGAAGGCCTATGAGAGCGTCTACATCGTCCGACGCAAAAATGGCACGGCGTGCCTGCCATGCGAATCAGCGGGCGCGGGAGGCGGCAGAAGCCCTCGCGCTCGCGGAGGTCGGCGAGGCGGAGACACATTCTCTTGTGCCCCGTATGATGCACGAGTCCGGCCACCGCAACCGCGTCGTGGTGGATGTGGCCGGCTCGTCCCAGGACGGCTCCATCATCGATCTGACGCCCACTGACACCCAACGGGTTCCGGACTCCAACCAGGAAGAGTATGGCATGGGAGATGGCGGTGCCTTCAGTCCCGTAAGGCAACTCATGTCCCATGCCCTACTCTACCTTGCCGGAGACCGGACGAACACTCTGGGGAGCACAGCCGGCCACCGGATATGGCCACAGCGGAACCGGGCGAGCTCGGCTTAAGATCGGTTTAAACCTCGTCCTCATATATTGTTTACTTTGAAAGAAAAAAAATGTCCTACCAATAATATCAATTGCAGGATATGACAAATGACACATTGGACGAGTTAAAGCTCCCACCACTTCAATCGCCAAAACTGAACAACATCCTAAATAGTACTTTTTCACATTGTACATGTACATATAAACACAACATACAAGACTTTTACTATTTTTATTAAGTTCCCTATTTTTCCCATGATGTCACCTTTTCTTTTCCTTTTTTTGTGTCTGTAATTTTTTTTTCTTTTTGTGTGTATCTACAGTTTTTTCCTTTAAGTGCGCGCGCGTGTGTGTGTCTTCTCTTTCAGTGTGTGTGTGTGTGTGTGTGTGTGTGTGTGCGTGTGTGCGCGCGCGCTTCTCGGGCAGTTTGTGTGGGGGTGGGGGGAGAGGGTGAAGACTTTGGGGAGGACCCTGGACTCTCGACAGTATTAGGATGGTAGCAGGACAACAAGAGTAGAGATCTAGAACGTCTCATTCAGCGTTCTTCCCTGTCCCAGCCCACGTCAAGCGGCTCACAGCTTAACAAGTGACGAGGTAGCTCAGGGGGCTTCTCTGGTGAGCGCTCGGGCTGCAGATGCAGAGAGCATGTCCATGCTCTGGTATGGCCATGGAATGAGTGGAACTTGGCCGCAGACGCCGGTAATCAGAGGAGACTTCCTGCCTGGGCCAAGGCAGTCGTCAACGGTGGCTTGGTCCCAGCACATACACCTGTCACACGAGGCCGCATCGGCAGAGCTTGACGCGTTCCTGAAGATGGAGCACTTGTTTCATACGTGGTTCAGAACGATCTGTGCACGTCCTTCTCAGTATTTGCTAGTAATAATAATGGACTACTTCCTTTCTAAAGTTTATTATGTATGTCGGTGGAAGAAGTTGAACCGTCACTAGTGGAAAAACAGGCTTCCGTCCAGCCCCATAAGTCGCGAAGCTGTAGGAACCGCGACTAATGGGACCTTTAGTCGCGGTTCTGGAGGTGAACCGCGACCAAAGGCCTGGGCCCAGGGCGCTCGGTGGCCAGCTGGTGCACGTGAGGGCTTTAGTCGCGGTTGGCGGGACAACCGCGACTAAAGGTTTCGGCACCTTTTAGTCACGGTTTGCCGTGCCAACCGCAACTAAAGCCCTCCCTATATATACCCATCCAGCAGCCAACACTTAGCCATTTGGAGCCATTCTCTTCACAAGTGGGTGTAGGTTTGCTTTTGGTTCCTCTTATGCACATAAGGTGTTTGATGAAATGCCCCAAGAGCATGAAACAAACATGACATGAAGTGTTGGAGCCACACTCTTCGATCGCGGTTAGCAACTTGATGAACCTTTGATGTGTCAATATGCATGTGTGTAGTTCATAACAAATGCATGATGGTTAATTATATATTTTATATTATAATAATGCAGATGAATCGGCAATGGATGTACGGTAACCGACTCTCCGTGAGTTCACTACGGGTTTGAAAGATTTCCTCGTAGTGGCTAATGCGAACAAGCGGGGGTTTTGTTATCTGTCCATGTGTTATCTGTAAGAAAGAGAAGGGTTACTCTTCCTCAAGAGTTGTTCACATGCATCTGCTTTGAAGGGTTTCATGCCAAGCTATAATTGTTGGACCAAGCATGGAGAAAGAGGGGTTATAATGGAAGAAGATGAAGAAGGGGATGATTTCATCGATGAAAGCTATCTTGCTCATTTCGGTGATACTTTCATGGAGGATGCTGAAGGTGAAGGGGAAGGTGAAGAAGAGGCACGTGATGATCCCGTTGATGATCTTGGTCGGACCATTGCTGATGCACGGAGACGCCTGAAACTGAAAAGGAGAGGAGAATTTGGATCGCATGTTAGAGGATCACGTAAAGGCGCTGTACCCGGATGCGATGATGGTCGAAAAAGCTGGGCTGCACACTGGATTTGCTGAAATGGAAGGCAGAGGCAGGTGTAGCTGACTCGGCATTTGAAAACTTGCTAAAATGTTGAAGAATATGTTTTCAAAGGATAACGAGTTGCCCGCCAAGACGCGTCTGAAGCAAAGAAGGTTGTCGCCCTCTAGGTTTAGAGGTTACGAAGATACATGCATGCATCAACGATCGCATCCTCTACCGCGGTGAATACGAGAATTTGAATGAATGCCCGGTATGCACTGCATTGCGTTATAAGATCGAGGCGATGACCACGGTGACGATGTTGAGGCCGAAACCCGGAAGAGGGTTCCCGCCAAGGTGATGTGGTATGCTCCTATAATACCACGGTTGAAACGTCTGTTCAGGAACAAAGAGCATGCCAAGTTGTTGCGATGGCACAAAGAGGACCGTAAGTCGGACGGGAGTTGAGACACACCGCAGATGGAGCGCAATGGAGAAAGATCGACGAGATGGTTCAAAGATTTTGCAGTGACGCAAGGAACATAAGATTTGCTCTAAGCACGGATGGCATGAATCCTTTTGGCGAGCGAGCTCCAGCCATAGCACTGCCCGTGACTCTATGCATCTACAACCTTCCTCCTTGGTTGTGCATGAAGCGGAAGTTCATTATGATGCCGTGCTCATCCAAGGTCCGGCAACCCGCAACGACATCGATGTGTACCTAAGGCCATTAGTTGATGAACTTTTACAGCTGTGGGGTGGTGTCCGTGTGTGGGATGAGCACAAACAAGAGGAATTTGACCTCTGCGTTGCTTTTCGTAACCATCAACGATTGGCCTGCTCTTAGTAACCTTTCGGGACTGTCAAATAAGGGATACAATGCATGCACGCACTGCTTACATGAGACCGAAAGTGTACATTTGCCAAATTGTAAGAAGAACGTGTACCTTGGGCATCGTCGATTTCTTCGAAAATTCATCCAAGAAGAAAGAAAGGCAAGCATTACAACGGCAAGGCAGATAACCGCCGAAGCTGCGGAACGACCGGTGCTGAGGTATTTGATATGGTCAAGGATTTGAAAGTCATCTTTGGAAAGGGTCTGGCGGACAATCAGTTCGAAGGGAGCCGGGGCACGCAGCCATGTGGAAGAAGAAATCTATATTCGGGAGCTAGAATATTGGAAAGTCCTAGATGTCCGCTCTGCAATCGACGTGATGCACGTTCTGAAGAATATTTGCGTGAACCTCCTAAGCTTCTTGGGCGTGTATGGGAAGACAAATGATACAAAGGAAGCACGGGGACCAGAACGTTTGAAAGACCACGATGACCGGCATCCGAATGGTTTCAAGGTCGTGCCAGCTACGCCTCGACCAAAGAAGAGAAGGTCATCTTTTTGAATGCCCGAGCAGTATGAAGGTCCCGTCTGGATTCTCGCCCAATATAAAGGGAATAATAAACATGGCGGAGAAAAAGTTCCAAAACCTGAAGTCTCACGACTTCCACGTGATTATGACGCAATTGCTTCCGATTGCTTTGAGGGGCTCCTGCCGAAAATGTTCGAGTAGCCATTGTGAAGCTATGTGCATTCCTCAATGCAATCTCTCGAAGGTAATCAATCCGGAAGTTCTACCACGTTACTGAACGATGTGATCCAATGTCTTGTCGGTTTCGAGTTGGTGTTCCGCCATCCTTCTTCAATATTATGACGCACCTCCTGGTTCACCTAGTCGAAGAGATTTCCGTTCTCGGTCCTGTATTTCTACACAATATGTTCCCCTTGAGAGGTTCATGGGAGTATTAAAGAAATATGTTCAGTAACCGTGCTAGGCAGAAGGAAGCATCGCCAAGGGCTATGGAAATGAGGAGGTAATTGAGTTTTGTGTTGACTTTGTTCCTGACCTTAAGCCGATTGGTCTTCCTCGATCGCGCACGAGGGGAGACTAAGTGGAAAAGGCACGATCGGAAGGAAATCAACGATATGTATGGACGGCCATTCTCTCGATCAAGCACACCACACTGTACGGACCAATTCCAGCTTGGTGGCTCCGTACTTTGAGAAACACAAGAATATTTTACGCTCGGACAACCCGGGGAAGCCTGAATCCTGGATTAGGAAGGCCCACATGGAGACTTTCGGCAGTTGGTTGAGAAAACATTTAATGAATGACAATGATGTTGTAGATCAGCTGTACATGTTGGCCATGACACCATCTTCGACTATAACGACTTTCCAAGGGTACGAGATAAATGGGAATACATTTTACACGATCGCCCAAGATAAAAAGAGCACCAACCAAAACAGTGGTGTCCGCTTTGATGCAGCAACCGAGAATGGGCAAGAGGTCACATATTATGGTTACATAGAGGAGATATGGGAACTTGACTATGGACCCTCCTTTAAGGTCCCTTTGTTCCGGTGCAAATGGTTCAAGCTAACAGGAGGTGGGGTAAAGGTGGACCAGCAATACGGAATGACAATGGTGGATTTCAACAATCTTGGTTACCTTGACGAACCATTCGTCCTAGCGAAAGATGTCGCTCAGGTTTTCTATGTGAAGGACATGAGTAGCAAACCGAGGAAACGGAAAGATAAGAAAACAATCAGTCATCATGCGATGATCCAAAGCGCCACATTGTTCTTTCAGGGAAAAGAAACATCGTGGGAGTGGAGGACAAGATGACATGTCGAAGATTATAATATGTTTGATGAAATTCCGCCCTTCAAAGTGAACACCGACCCAAGCATTAAGTTAAATGATGAGGATGCTCCATGGATACGGCACAATCGTAAGCAAGCGAGGGACACAAGGGAAGAATTGATGTGTAATAATTTATTGTACCAAACTTTGTTGAGCGGATCATGTGAATTATATTACCCGTGATGTGTTTGGTGTCCATTTTGAATGATACATGAAATTTGGAGTGATGTAGTCCATGACGCTCTGCAGAGTCCGGCCGTACCACCATAGCCGACATTTAATCGCCTCTGGTATATTATTTTGAATTGAATTAGTTTTATTTTTCTTAATTTTTGATATATTATTTGTATTTTTAGAATTTTGAATTGAATTAGTTTTATTTTTCTGAATTTTTGATATATTATTTGTATTTTTAGAATTTTGAATTGAATTAGTTTTATTTTTCTGAATTTTTGATATATTATTTGTATTTTTAACATTTTGAATTGAATTAGTTTTATTTTTCTTAATTTTTGATATATTATTTGTATTTTTAACATATTGAATTGAATTAGTTATATTTTTCTGAATTTTTGATATATTATTTGTATTTTTAACATATTGAATTGAATTAGTTTTATTTTTCTTAATTTTTGATATATTATTTGTATTATTAGAATTTTGAATTGAATTAGTTTTTTTTCCTGAATTTTTGATATAATATTTGTGTTTTTAACATATTGAATTGAATTAGTTATTTTTTCTGAATTTTTGATATATTATTTGTATTTTTAAGATTTTGAAAAAGAAAAAGTATTTGGAAAATACCTTTAGTCATGTTGGCCTGCCCAACCGCTGACTAAATCGTCGCTATGTGAACGAAAAACCCATAAAAAGCCCTTTAATCGCTGGTCGCCTCCCCAACCGCGACTAAAGGTTACCCTTTAGTCATGGTCGCTCCCCAACCGCGACTAAAGGGGGCTATAAATACCACCGCTGACCTGTCGCCTCCATTTCGCTCGTCTTCTCTGCCTTGAAGGCTGCCGCCCTCGCCTCGACGCCGCCGCCGCCGTCGCCTCGCGCCGCGCCGCCGCCGTCGCCCGACGCCCTCCGCCGCTCGTCGCCGCCGCTCGCTCTCGACGGCGTCTGGCGCCGCCTCTCGCCCTCGTCGCTCGCCGGCCTCCTCGCCATCGCGCCGCCTCGCCCCCGCCCTCAACGCCGTCGGCCGGCCTCGCTGCCCTCAACGCCGCCCGGCGGCTCGCCGCCTCGCGCTCAGCGCCGCCCCAATCCATCTCGGGCTCGGCCTCGCCGGCCTCGCCCCCTCGATGATCGAGAGAGAGAGAGAGAGAGAGAGAGAGAGAGAGAGAGAGAGAGAGAGAGAGAGAGAGAGAGAGAGAGAGAGAGAGCAGAGAGAGAGAGAGAGAGAGAGAGAGAGAGAGAATTTTTTTTGTTCTTTTTAATTTTAACTAGTTAATTAGTTTAACAAAAACGGTAAATAACTTAAAACTTGATAATTAACAAAAAACGTAAAATTTGATAATTAACAAAAAACGTATATACGGAGAGGGGGCGGCGAGGGGGGCGGCGATGCGCGCGGTGTTTTTTTAGGGATCGAGAGGGGACGGCGAGGGTTATAAATGTGTTGTCCTCACCTCCCTCTCCGTGACGCCGTCGTCTGCCGCCCCGTCTCGCGCTCTACCGCGACACCCTCTCCCACCCTTCCTCGCCCCTCCTTTTGCCACCGCCTTTCGCCACCGCCACCGCCACCGCCCCTTCTTCACTTAATTAATTTGTTTTACTACATGTTTTCAGGACTGACATAATGGCGGACGATAGAGCTGACCCGATTATGGACAACTATGATCCGGACGGTGAAGCACATATGTTCGGCATCATAAACGGCGATATTCTATATGTGCCGACCGGAGAAGAAGAAGATGATATCTCTTCTTATCTGAACCTTGACGGTGAAGATGAAGGGCGCCGTCAGCAAGATGATGTTAACAAACGTCGATAAACGACGATCTTCAAATGGAAGTAGCAATCACCTCCGGCGCCGAGGTATATATATACATTGAGCCTCTGGTGATACAAACTAACTGATTTGAATAAATATGTGTGTACTAACGCGCGCGACTCTCTTTCTTATTTTAGCCCTCGGCGGATTGTCGAAACAATCGAGTGCGTCGTCAAAGCGTGGCGCAACCAAGACGATGAAACAAGGAGAAACATGCACCATCGAGGTTGTCGACAAGGCAACGGCAGGCAGCTGGAGCCCGCAAGAACGCCACCAAGTTTGTCGCCAATGCGGAGCCATTGTTAGAGACAACGTCTCGATCACCGTCCAGGAGTGGAATGAGCCAAAGAAGGCACGAATTGATGGTTTCACTTTTGTCGATAAGAGAACAAAAAAAGATTGCTTCAAGAAGCTTATGGAACATTTCGTTCTACCTCCGGAATACAACAAATTCGATGAGGAGGGTAACAAGATTGAGGAAAACAAGGAGAGGAGGAGGCTAGTCAAACAGTTCGCTCTTCATAAGATGGCCGACGCATTCGGAAATTCAAGCAAAATCTAGCCCGTGACTTTGTCAAGCAGAACAAGACTCCGGATTTCAAAGGACAATATGAGAAACTGAAACATGATTGGCCAGAATTTGTGAAGCAAAAGAAATCGGAGCAGTTCATTCAAATATCGAAAAAAAATAAGGAAAATGCGGCTAAGAAGGAGTACAATCATGTTATGGGGCCAGGAGGGTATCGCATTTGGGTGCCTAGGTTGGAGAAGATGGAGAACGAGCTGAGGCGCGAGGAATCCGGCCCAGCACGGAGGATGGGACCCAAAGGCCAAAAGCTGGTGAATACGGGCATGGGGAACGCTGAACCCGGAGACAGGGAGTGTGTTTACCGGGCAAATTAATTAAACCCACCCAAGCCCTTATTGGCGCAATGAAGGATGCTCAACAGGGAAGATCAAGTTCAACAGAGAGAACGACGCTACGACAAAAGCCCTCGGGAATCCTCGAACACGGAGGGCGTGTACGAGGCATGGGGCACATTCCGTGGAAAATAGGGTTCCCCGAGCGATGACCCGTCTGCGTTCTGAAGCCGTAAGAGAAAGATGGATCGGGAAGCAGATGTTGTGGCGCGGTTGGCATCGGAAATGGATGTGATGAAGAAAACCATGAGTGTACTAGTAGCGAAAGAGATGCAGCTCGGGTGCAGCATGAAGATCATCCGGTGGATCTCGGAAGCCAGCAGCGGAGAAGCAGCGTGGCTTCCACGGAGGCCCCACCGGCTGGTGCAGATGCACCGACGATCGAAATTACTGCACCGGAGCCTCGGTGATCGAAATTACTGCACCGGAGCCTCGGTGGTCGAAATTACTGCACCGGAGCCTCCTCGCTACCCGTGGGCGATATAAAGGAGATGAAAGAATGTCATCTGTATTATCCTATCGGGAACATGTCCATGAAGGTAGCCATCGGCAGTGCTTTACCATGTTTACAGGAGCACTCCACCACAACAACCCCATTCAAGATGGCTATGCTCGTGTCACGGTGGAGGACATAGTCCAAGGGTTTGAGGACACTGGAGATTGACATTGCTACACCAAGGGGAGAAAAGACTTGGAGATGTCAAGCGCCATTACATTCTATGGCAAAAGAAGTTTATCAAGTTTCGAGCGAGGCGCCAGGACAACAAGTCCACCCCTCACGGTGGTGGAGGTGGCGGTGGCGGTGGTGGTGGTGGTGGTGGTGGTGGCGGTTCACCTACACCTCCGTCACATCAGCCGACGCCGCCCCATCCTAACGTCCGGCGGGTGATCATCCGCCGCCCCGTCCTCGTCCGGCGGTGATCGACGCCGCCCCCAATCCACCCACGGCAAAGAAGCGAAGCAGTCTGGATTATTAACCCGGACCCTTATGTACCTAAGACCACAAAGGTAACGGAGCCATCATCAAGCCTCTCCCACAAGGCCTTGGGAGCGTAGTGCCGAGGAAGTCGGATGCATGGCTGCTGATTTGGAGAAATGGAAGGCGGACTGCAAGAAGAAAAGAGAGCCCGAGCCCAAGCCAGATTTTCGATGAGCAAAAGAAGTGGGCTAAGTCATTTTGAGCACACCGTCCCAAGCCGCGAAGAATCTGCCTAACGACTATGCACGTGAACTTGCAGGCAGGCACTCATGTTCAAGGAGAACAAAGAGCGGAGAAGGCCGAAAGTAAAAAAGCGGAAACAAGTTGCCCAGCTCGGGAACAAAGTAAACAATCGATTGCCCGCTTATAGTGGAAGCCTTCGTCCGGATGCCCCGAGATCATACAAGCTGCGGCAACACAGGATTAGTACGAAAGTGCGAGAACAAGCGCCAACTTAGGTATTACTCTTCGTGAACTATTAGGCCTTGATGAGGCGCCAGTGAAGGAGGTAGTAATTACATATGTCAAGAATGGGCCTCTCGTCGAGCCTGCGCAGGAAAAGGATCTACCTAACCAAATGAAAGGTCTGCTGAATTGGTACAAGGGTTACATAAAAAATAAAAACGCCAAAGAATATATTTATGCGGAAGTTAGACATGAGCATCACTTCAAACATTACTATGTACAAATTGCACTGAGTGAATTGTTCCAGCTTTTCAATCTGCGCGAGCTCGACAAATCTATCATCAGTTGCTACGTTCTGTAAGTGATTTATTAATTTCTACCCCATCTCGTTCATATTGCCTGCACTATATATATGTCCTAACTATATTGTTGTGTCCGCTATTATACATGCAGAATGAAGATTAAGGAATGCGAGTAAGGAACATCAATGATGTTGGGTTCATTGACCCACACATCGTTAATGGACATGTGTTGAAGCGTCACCCGCCGACGTGGAGGCAGACTGTGGCGTTTCTTACAAAGCAGGAACTCAAAAGTGATATTCTATTTTCTTACCATTTTGGGTGAGTGTTTCTGTCTTGAGCACATTCTCTTTTGTTTACTCCATGCATGGTATGTGGCGGCTAATCGATGAGTTATGCATGACGTCTTGTGCATGTATCGTGTCCGCAGTTCCTTTGGATTCTGCTAGTAATTAAAGTTAACACCTCGTAATGTCTCGCCCACGACTCTCGAATATGGATCCATCGCTTTGGGGCGACATGAGAAGAATGCTGCAGAAGTAATTATTTTCATTCATTTGCGCTCTATATCGATCGGCCTATTTCGTTCATTTCCTAATATCAAGTAACTAATAACTCTCTTGTTCATTTAATTTTCTTTGCCTCGTAGGGTTTGGAGACGGTTCGTAGATACAAAGGTCGGTGAATTCAAAAAAGAGCTAGAATTCAAAAGGTTAAAGCCTAAGAATGCTGGGGATATTCAGCCACCGTTGACCAATCTATGTGGATACTATGTCTGTGAGATGATCCGGAGATACACCTCTGAGCGGGTTCCGAGTGATACCAATGCTCGGAGGAATAACCTCCGTGGATGCTTAGTCCAAGCTCGCTTCCGACCACTTCAAGAGGAACTAGCTGGATGGTTCAGCAGGAAGTCCTCCATCCTAAAGGAGAACACTATTACGAGGACGTAGAACTTTATATGGATTAAATCATGTATGGAAACTTGTTAAAAATTGTATATGGTCATCGGATGATATTGAATATATATTGTATATTCCTCTTGAATTCTTTTTGGTTCTAATTTCAAATTTATTTGAAATTGTACATTCATATGCATGTATGTAGTACCGTAGAATATATGAAACTCCTTCAAAATTAAAATAAAGCACAAAAGAAATAAAACAATACAAATTAAACAGAAAACAGGTTTAGGGGGGGCTAAAACCCTAAACCTGCGGCGGCCTTTAGTCGCGGTTGGCCAGAAGAACCGCGACTAAAGGTCCTCCGCCCGACGGCCGCTGGCGCCCACAGGACGGGCCGTTAGTCGCGGTTCTTAAGCAGCCGCGACTAAAGGTGGGGGGCTTTAGTCGCGCTTATTTGGTCGCGGTTGCGCAGCCGCGACTAATGGCAGTTGCGAACCGCGACCAAAGGCCTTTTTTCCACCAGTGCGTGTGCCGAAGCACCAAACAATAAAAGTACTGGAACAAGGGTGGGTCTATGTTTTCCATTTTGTATGCGGACCTACTAATAACACCAAATAAACTATTGATATTTGAGTGACAATAGTACATGATGTCTTGTTCTTCACACTTATGTAGGGTTAAAGGGTGCCTTTGGCGAAGCATAGAGGTTTACCAACAAGCGTGTTAACGTTCTCCTCTAATGAATAGTCTACCAACCAGTTGCCCACTTGCACTAATGTGAGCAATGCTCTCCCCTCTCCGACTCCCCCCTATACATACACCGGTCCATCTTCAGGAAGTGGACAAAAAGCCACATTGTTTGTTTATATAGGAGACACCACATAGACAGAGGGGATGCTGAGAAGGAACACAAGATGACATGTAAGAAAATGTGTATGGGAGTTGGAGGCACCAGAACGTTAGCAAATTTTGTTTACATATGCTGAGGTAGCTGGCCGTTCAGTCTATTTCTGTTCTTCATAGGCCGCAGGACACATGCCTCCTAGTGCTACACTTTCCTGCTTGATTAACGTTGATATGGCATCAGTTAGTTGCATTGTTGGAATCCACGGAGGGTGTAACAACATTTTGACAATACACACAATAGTGATCTACTTGTCTCGTGCATCACCGCCAACTTCCTGGTGGCCCCGGCCCCACGGTGATGGTTTTGAATGACTTCTTAATTAGCGAGTGCTGAACCACCACTAGTAGAAAACAGGGCATACGTCCGGGCCAGATAAGCCCATTAGTCCCGGTTCGCTTACGAACCGGTATCCATGGGCTCATTTGTCCCGGTTCATGAGGCCAGGGCCCTGCCGGGCCTCGTGGGGCAATTGGTCCCGGTTCGTCTGACCCCTTTGGTCCCGGTTGGCGGCACGAACCAGGCCCAATGGGCCCTGCTCCTGGCCCACCACCATTGGTACCGGTTTGTGGCCTGAACCGGTACCAAAGCGTTGTCTTTCGGGCCGGGTCAGGCCACAAACCGGTACCAATCCAGCCAGGGGAGAGGGCTTTTGTGGGTACAACATTAAAAGCAAAAAGAATTTTGATAAAATAAATGAAAAGGCAAAAAAGACAAGAAAATAAATAAGTAGGAACAAAATAAAATAAATAATTAAAAACATAAAAAACTTTAATAAATAAGTAGAAACAAAATAAACTTTAATAATGTAAAATAAATAAACTACAATAAAATAAATAAAAATAGCAACAGCAGGTAGAAACAAAATAAAATAAATAAAGCAAAAAAGAAAGAATTTTCATAAAATAAATAAAAGAAGCAAAAAAGAAAAGAAAATAAGTAAGTAGAAACAAAATAAACTTTAGTAAATAATTAAAAACAAAAGAAACTTTTATAAAACCTGTAGTATTATTGAAACTAAAATTATATAAAATTTATGCAACTAAAATTATCAAAGTATTTTCTATTCAAAACAGTAAAAGAAAAAAAGTATTTTCATAAAGAAAATTTTTGTTAGAAACTTTAATGGCACTAACAGAAACGAGTGATTCACACAAATTTCAAAAACTAGTGATACACACAAATTTCAAAAAATTCAAATGTAAACTATTCGAATTGGAAACAAATGGCACTAACAGAAACAAAGTGAATGCATGCTTCATTGTGCTCCGAAAGAAAAGTGATGCTGGCCCGACAGTACATGCAGTTCCCGTGTTTGTCGGCTTTTTTCTTGTGTTGTACCATATATATGTTATATTATATTAGGTGAAAATTATAAGAGAATTGTGTAGCGACAGTGCAACTGCACAAGCGTAATCAGTCTAAAATTGAATAGCATGGGTCAACATGGCATAAACCCATAAAACGCACATGTGTGTGTTGTGAGGGAGCCCGGAATATTGCACGAGGGGGTAAACAGTTGGAGATTGGAGAGAGCCAAATACATATGGGGCATTTTGAGCTAACAATATAGGCGGGTTTCTAGAAGAAAAATAGCATTTGGGGAGCCATGGCCACACCTTGACACCCATGGCCAGGGGCGGAGCCAAGATTTGAGAGAGGGGGGGGGTGATGAAAGACACTCAGTATGACGGTTGACGATGGTTGAATTTAATTTCGCTGGATGGTACCTACAAGATAGGTCAGGGTTAATAATTTCATCGGAACTGAATCTGTATTTTCAAATGTCAGGGTAAAGGATCGCAAAGGGTTGATGCAAGTGGTTTAGGAAGATTTTTCCTCTCAAAACAGGCTTTAGCCCCGCTTTATAGATAAAATAATGGTCCATACAACCAGCATCCAAACAACATACAAATATCGATGGCTGGGGCAACAACACAATCATGACTTAGAAAACATAAGAGAAATAGGGAAAAAAGCCACCTAGTGACAGCCGCTAAGCGGCGCTACGAGGACGATAATTGATGCATTGTAGCCAGAAGTGCATCCATCATGAGGCTGAGGCGATCGTGATCACGCTGCCTCAAGAGCGAGTGCCAGTGCTGCAGACAAGCAAGGAATTTGAATGAGTCAGACGCCTTCTTGGAAAAACCTTCTCAATCTCCATTTTGTTACGCGTCGTGCAAAGTGTCCAAGACAATGCCGCAAAGACAAGCCAGAATAACCACCGTTGTTTTTTTGAATTGTCACCGGGGGGGGGGGGGGGTGGAGAAGAAATCCTCCCCACCTGAATTGTATTCATTTGTTGCCTATAGGCTTTGCAGCCTAATACAAGATACGGTTCAAGTGAACCAGAAGTACAGAGGGCACGGGAAGGAGAAATAATGAAAAACAACACACAGATAACACATGGCGAGGCGGTGGACATAACATAACAAGGGGCACCACGGATGCTCGAACTGCAGCGGCGAGCCGATACTAAACCATGACACTGCACCATCGATGCAATCGAAAAACACCGGGCAACCAAGGCTGCACAACGCCGCGACACCACCTGTGTCATGTGGTACATTCGAACGGTCAGGCCGAGACGACGCCACGGCACCTATGTGCCGCAGGTATAGTCGGAGGGCATCACCTGGCATAGAACTCCACAAAGCACACCCAAAACATCACAACAAGGGGCACCACGCGCGCTCGGACTGCAGCGGCGAGCCGAGACTAAACCACGACACTGTGCCGTCGACGCGATCGAAAGGCACCGGGGAACCAAGACTGCACAACACAGCGACACCACCTGTGTCTTGGGGTACATTCGAACGGTCACGCTAGGCCGAGACTGCGCCACGGCACCTGTGTGCCACCGGTGTAGTCGAACGGCATCACCAAGCATAGAGCTGCACAAAGCACACCCAAAACATCACAAGACCGGGGATGAAGACAACGCCATCAAGATGGAAAGCGACGGGAGCGTCGCCGCTGTCTCGGCCAGCAGGAGGCCGACCAAGGATTTCTCCCCATCCATGGTCACATCCGCCACGCGACAAGTCACAGAGCAGTCGCCAGTAGCGCCGGGTAGCGCTGGTATGGACGGCCCCAGATCCAGGTGAATCCAACCAGCGGAGCAACACCAACAAGCACCCTTGACGCCGAGGGCACTAGCGAGGAACCGGTGTGGCGCCCCCAGCGGGAAAAGCCACGAACATCTGCAGCCCACTGGGGGAACTGGGAGGTGGAGGGCTCCAAAGTCGCAGGAGCCACAACACCACCTTCGTTGGTGAGCACGCCTAGAAGCACGACGACGATGGGGGCGGTGGAGGCGGGGAGACGTGGCGGCAGAACAGTAGTTGGCGACGGCGAGCGATTGAGGGTGTGAGGCGGTGGAGCCTGATGCAAGGACGCGGTGCAAGGGCGGGGTGCAGCAGGGCACGGCGGATGGGACTCCGCCAAGGCAGCCACGAGGACGGGTTGTGGCGGCGGCGAGCGGGTGAGGGCAGGAGGCCGCGGAGGCCGGCACAAGGACGCGAAAGCAGGGAGGTGGGGCGCAACAGGGAACGGCGGGTGGAGCATCCCCCGAGGCAACCACCAGAGCGGCCAAGGGCGCTGGAAGCACGCAGGCAGCGGCGCACCGTCTGGATCTGACGGGAGGGGCGACGACCGGCAGCGTTGCGGCGACCAGAGGGAAGACCGAGCCCAGATCTGACGGAGCCCAGCGCGGAAGAGGGCGAGGCATCCGGACTCGCACGCGCGCGTGGGATGGATCCCGCCGCCGCTGGCCGTCGCCGGGCTTTGCCTGACGTCGTTTTGCCAGCGGCGGCAGGGGGATGGTGGCCGGTGGGGAGGCTGTGGCGGTGGCCAACGGGGTGCCCGCCCGAGTCGCCTGGGTGAGACGGCGCGGGGGGTTGGGGGGGGGGGGGAGGGCTCGGCGGGTTGCGAAAGATTTTTCCTTTCTCCCTTCTCTTCATTTTTCAATACAAAGTATAAGTAATGCGAACGTTTTGTATCACGCGGCGTCATCAAAAGCTCTTCTTCTGCATACAATTGTGCAAGAAACTTGGGACTGGCTGCGAGCTGGTAGACTTTGTTGTAACTTAGATGCTTTCCTTGGAGCGATGTCAAGGTGGGAGTTAGTGAGTTGTTAGATAATTTGTATATTAGCTACTATTTCCTTGGAGCGATGTCGAGGTGGGAGTTAGTGAGTTGTTAGATAATTTGTATATTAGCTACTAGGTGGAGTGAGTTCTGTGAAGCTTTGTCACAACTCACAGTGGATGGGTTTCTCACCCCTTTTTCTTTAATTCACGATACACACACTCGTGTGTATTCTAGAAAAATAATTCTCACTACCTCCTTTTTTCACATGGGAGGTAAGAAGGAATGAGTTACTCAGACCCAGTACTTGATAAAATCAACGGCTCAGATATATAGCTTACTCTCATTTAAAAAGAGGAGGTAGGAGAAAACATGTTAAAACTGCTTGTGTGTTGAAGGTGTGGATGAGTTCGAAAAAATAATAATGTCAGTTGCTTCAAGGGGTTTCATCTTATTGTGGATGTATTGGATGAAGCTTTTTTTTAAAGGAGGATGAACCCCGGCCTCTGCATCAATCGATGCATGCAGCCATATATTATTAAATAAAAACGCAACAAAGTCTTAAGGTCCAAAGAAGCTCATAATCTGAGAAAAAAGTCAAAAAAATTAATCTGAAAAGTGCCACATCCGGCGATATAGAACTAAAAAGTGCCACATCCGGCGATAAAAAACAAGTTACGATGCCTACACACTTAGCTTATTATTATCTCGTTATCCAAATCAGCTGAAGATAGCCCGTGCTACCATCTAGACAATGATGAAGCTGGACCCTCTAGACGACGACGAAATTGACTGGTTTGCTCGCAATCAGGTGTTTTCTTGATGTTCCTTCATTCAGTTACATACTTCCTTTATCAGCATCATCATAGCAACCAAACTTTTTTGAGTATTGGTTATTTTTAACGAACTAGACTACAAATTTCTTCATCGTTTTTCTTCAAGCTAGCTATCTCATAGGAATATCAATGAGGCACTCTCCTTTCTTTGAAGAAAATTTTGGTACCCTGGAGCACACATTGCTGAAAATGGTATCAAGTTTGTTCACTTTTATTATTTCGAGATGATTAACAGCTACTAGTCCACTTGTCTAGAACTCTAGATGCTTACAAGCTAGCCAAGGCTTTCTGCCGCTGCATCGACGATGGTCTGCATAAGGGACGGCCACTCGAGCGCGTTGGCGGCGGGGCCGGGGTTTCGGGCTGAGCAGTTCTGTCGGACCTCTCCCAGGTCGCTGGTGCGCACCCTCATCTGGCCCATCTTGCCCATGGACACGCCGAACTGCTCGAAGAAGTCCCTCTGGCTCCGCGCAAAGCGCTCAACGATGGGCCGGGTGATGTCGTTGGTGAAGAGGTCCTGGTCGGAGACGAAGAGCCCCTCCCGGTTCACCAGGTCGACATAGTACTGGTTGTCGAACACGTTGGGCGTGCGCACGTCCAGCACGGTGCGGCGGTCGGTGCCCTTGGCAGGGCACGTCCCCTTCAGTCTGGCGAGGAAGGGGGGGTTGATGGTGGGGTCGGGGCGCGGGAAGAGGCGGTCCTCGAAGGAGGAGCAGTGCGCCTGCCCGATGGTGTGGCCGCCGGAGATCGTGACGAGGTCGGTGGCGTCGAGGCCGAGGGGCCGGAGTAGGGCGAGGAGGGACGGCACGTTCGAGGAGGGCGCCGGCAGGTCGGACAACACGTCCTGCCGTGTGGCAAAGCGACGGCTGTCACGGCGGCCGAGGGGCACACGGTAGTCAGGCCCTCCAGAGACGACCACGGAGTCGCGGGCGGCGAGTGCGAGGATGTCGGCGCAGGAGACGACGGCACCGCGGCACTCGCGCTCCAGCCGGTCCCGGATGTCGTTGACGGCCTTGAAGGCGGAGGGGCGGAGCGTGAGGTTGGGCGGCGCCTGCTGCTCCCCCGGCCCCGTGGCCGAGCCATCGAGCAGCACGGAGGCGTCGCAGCCCTGCACGAAGCAGTCGTGGAAGTGGAGACGTAGGAGGCCCGCGGCGAGGCCGATGTCCTTGCGAACGGCGTCCTGGACGAAGCCACGCACGATGGACTCCGCCTGCGGGCAGGTCCGCCGGTAGAAATCGAACGACAGGCCGCGTGCCACCGGAGGCTCGGCCGCAGAAGCCCCATGCCCAATCGAGCTGGCCAGTACCACAGCCACCGCCACTACCACCGCTGCTTGGAGAGAAGCACGAGCCATCTCTCCTCTCCCTGTGTGAGTGAGTGTCACAGCAGCTGCGTGTGCCTGGAGCCCTGGACTGCTCTGCTGTGCTACGATTTTTGTCCACACTGCTGATCAGGACATCAATTTCTGGGCTGGATTGAAGTGTAGCACACCACCTGGTAACTCATCGTACAAGGATCAACAAGTAGTTCCAACTAAGTAAAGTGAAACCAGGTAGCTAGATGCCAGAGTCGAGGCTCAACCGCTTCTCTAAGGATTGGAACAGGTGACATGGCATTGCCAAGGCGTCAATCCGCCATGTCAGTCGGTTGCTTACTACGCACGAGGGTCATCACGCCATAGAGTAAAACCAACCGAGGCACAGCTGGCTCACCTGACGTGGATAAACATGCTGATTTTGAGTGAAAACCCGTGTGCCGTTCTAGACAAATCACAGGGTGTTTGTTTAGATTCAAGAGAAGGTTGATTTGGATATTGAAGACGCGAGCGAGTAGATTCGTGATTTTTGATCAATGGAACATATTCGTCGCTTTTCTTATGAAAAAAATGGTCCACATATATATAAATAGTGCAGTATGTAACATAAGTTGGGCATTAGACTTTGCCCATTATCATACAGATGTCAATTTTTCCATTTTTGTATCTTGAGCAATGTTTTTGTGTGATGTGCTTAATGTTTTCACATTTTCTGGAACATTTTAAACAGTGCAACATAGGTACGGTGTACCAGATATCTTACCCAGTGGGCTAACGGCGCCTCAGGGGAGCTGCGTCCTGAATAAACGGCATTCATCATGTGAAGTACAACATATCTGCCTGCACTAGCCAGGCAGAAGTAGATAAATTTGTTAGCCCACCCCAGTTGAGAGGCATGGATGACCTTGTAGCATTAATATTGCAACGATTCCTTCTCATTCCATTCCCTCTAGCAACTGAAGAGTTCATGATCCCCACGCGAAGAACTCATCACAATTAGCCAACCACGAGCCAATGGGACTAGGAAGTATCAGGAAATAATCTTAATAGGTATAAATTCAAACATTCACAAAAAAAATTCATTGCCGGAGTAACTAAATATGCTAATACGCTGGAATATTTTGTACAGTTGACCATCATGAGGTGATCCCTAAGACATTAGGAGGTTGAGAGCTGCATTACTTGTACCTAGAGATGCAGAGCGGCGCCCGATCTGCCCCGCTTCCGTGTTAAAATATGTCAAGCTAGTTATAATTATTCCATCCAGATTTAGCTTTAGTTTGAACTAATCTCATGTTCATGCGGGATGCCTGCTTGCATCCCTACTTGTACCTTAGTCTTCGGTGGAAGTGGAAACAATAGCGTCCAGCTTGGCTTTCGCATGGGTTTATCCCACAACAAGTGGCACCACACGACATATACTGTGAGATCAATCACGCCTTTGACTGGCTCCGACTGCTTGTGAACCCTCTGGTGGATAGCGTGGTCTGTGATATCTCCCATCGAGAAAGGAAAATAGTTGTTTTTCATCATCTGATAGTGCAAAATATTGGTTGCTTGTCTCCAAAAAAAAAAAAAAATGGTCCGTTGCTGCTCCTACACCGCGGCCTTCCCTTTCACCACCGACACTGTTTCTCTTCCTACTTTATGGTGCAAGCATTTTCATGATTTTTCCTCGACGATTTGCTCTGGCCAGTGAGGATTTGTTTGATATACACATAAATTTTTGTTTTTTGTTTTTTTTAGGGGAACACATAAATTTTGGTTGGATCGTTGTTTTCAAAGGGTGCACCCAATTAGCTGATCTCGGAGTACCCGACTGACACCTATCGCCTCCTGGTTCACATTCAACCTGGCCAAACAGGCTGGCACGACATCACATGAACTGGCCTGGGCTAATCGTGCCTTGAATGATACGGCCTACAAAAGCACGTTTACTAAATGGGCCATGCCGTAACGCTCCCCGACCCAGGCATGACACATTTAGTAAACAGGACAGCCAGTGGCATGTTTGAGCCGCGTGTTTTTTGGCCTGCTTGGCTCTTTTTGTGCCGTTTGGTCCCACTGGGTTTTTTTAGGCCATATATATAATATATAAAAATAAATAAAGAAGACATGTCGTGTCGGCCCACGTGCCCAGCCTCATGGCCCATGCACAATCCCTGGTGTGCCGCGCGGAGAGCACAATTTGTTTAGCGCGTGTCGTGCCAGTTCCACTCCGTGCCATGCTGGCATGCTAACGGGCTGGCCCGGCTTGCAGAGTTAGAGTAATTCAAACATGTGTACTGGCCCTGCTTGCTGAGTTAAAATTGTACTTCTATATCTATACATGAACATAATAATAAAGGGAAGAAGTTTGCTTAGTTCTCCTTCTGTCACCTCTTTACTCTTAGTTCTTGTTCCGTCACCCCTTTATATCCCTTAATTTTGTGTTAACCACAAAGATTGAGGACTAAGATTTATACGAATAATTGTTAAAGGCAGGATCCTTTCTTGGTTCTCCTTCCGTCCAAAATTTCCGAGCGTCGTATGGTCCAAATATTTTCATTCGTCATACCCCTTCCACGACATGCACATTCCTCGTCAAGCGAGTCGCTCGATATCTTTGTATCCCTTACAGCCCCCGATCGGTTGGCCTTTTATTCTTTCAAAACTTTCCTCCCTAATCCCCCGTCCATGCCGCGACATTACCCAAGACAACGAAAACAAAGTGAGTGTGGGGCTTCAGCGGCAACAGAGTTAGCCGCAGCCGATGGCGCAGCTTGCCCTGCTACCAAATGCCATTCGTGCACCCTTGATGACCTTCAATTAGGACTGCATGCAGGGCTGCATGTCTCCTTTCCAACATTCTCACCAGCATGCCCCATATCTCCCCATCGACCTTCCAATGGTGAAATCTTAAATGCACACCAGAACTGCCAGGTAGATGTGGGCCCCCAAATGCATGCTCACCGGTCCTAAGGGTGTGTTTGGTAGGGTGCATGGAGGGTGCATGAGGGCAAAAGTTCTCAATCCGACCCACTTTTGTTTGTTTGGTAGGGTGCATGGGCTCCACATGGGCTATGCTCATCTCATGCATAAAAGGGCCCTCAGCCATGCTCATCTCATGCACCCCAGACAGGGTGCATGGAGGCAGCCATGCTCGCCCTGACACTCGTCCCCACCCACCAGACCACGTCCAGATATGTTTATATTTTCAAAAAATGTTTAGAATTTCAAATTTTGTTTAATTTTTTTTTAAAGTAGGATTTCAATTTTTTTAAAATTTTCAAAAAATGTTCCTCATTTCAATTTTTGTTTGAATTTTTAATAAATGTTTAGCATTTTAATATATTTTTAAAAAAATTCAACAATGTTATGAATTTAAACATAAAATAAAAAATTGTTTGAATTTTGAAAAAAATTCAGAATTTCAAATTTCATTTAATTTCTTATAAAATATTCAAATTTTGTTTAAATTTTGAAAACAGCTCAGAATTTCAAATATGTTCAAATTTTCAAAAAAGTTCAGAATTTCATAAAATATTTTAGTTTTCCAATAATGTTTAGAATTTCAGTTTTTTTAAAAAAAATTCAAAATATGTTTAAATTTGTGTTCATGTTTTTTTTATTTTGTTCATCATTCACAAAAATATTCGGAATTCGAAATTGTTCAGCGTGTCTAAACACATGCAGGCGGCCAAACAAAGTCTCAGCTCAGCATGTCTCAGCGCATACATCGTTGCCAAACAACAACAATTGCATGGCCTCAGCATGTCTACACTCATGTACGAGCGGAGAACAACTAGGCTTGGTCTCGAGATAATATACAATCTTTGACAGAGTCAAGATAAATTAAAGATATTTAACAATTTCATTCGCAAGACAACATACTCACGATCTTACAGATACACAACATTGTACTTTGATTGAACGAAAATTAAATTCATTTTTGGGAAAAAAAGACACAAAAGTTTATTTTCAATTTTAAAAGAAAATTATATATGGCAGGGTGCTATCCACATTTTGTTATTCATAGGAAATATCTACAACATGTACTTTGGTAATATCGATTATTCTGAAAAGAGGTAAAAATGTCTCACACGAAAAAACAAATCTAGCTGTGCAATTGCGCGGAATAAAACGATACAAATGGAATGGCGGAGATTAAACATTGTGAAGTTATGAGATATAATGGTTGAGATTCACCAAAAGAAAATTGTAAGCTATTTGCTGCGGGCAACCACTAATCCATGTGTTTTTTAGATGGGAAGTGTTTGTGGCCGGGGCGCCGGCCGAACCGTTGCGCCGGTCGCGCTCCGTGCGTTGGATCTCTTTTGATCCAAGGACGCTGTTTGCGCCACGTGTTACCAGGCCCGTATTTTTTTTTGTAAATATGCACGGGTTATCCCTTCCCGTGTTTTTGCTGCAACCGCACGGGGGATCATTTCGGTGCGAGGAGGCAGGGCGACCGGCGGGCGGCTGGCTTGTTGGCGCCTGGAGATCAGGAGCGGCGGCGGCGACCCAAGGCGGATCTCGATTCTCCGGCGATCTATGGCGCCCCCGGATGGTAACTCTCCTCTCGTGTTCTCCTTTTCGTTGTGTTGTCTCCCCCTCCCCCATTGGCTTTAGGGTTAGGGTGGGTTATGGTGCGGGGTGAGCCGTTTGTGTTCTCGCGGGCCGCCGCCGGCGCAGGCGCGGATGGGGATGGGGTGGTGTTCCCGCGGGTCGAGGGAGCGGGCGGGGTGGTGTTCCCGCAGGGTTGTGGGAGGGGCGGGGGTGGTGGATTTTTAGGCTTCTGGTGGCTAGGGATTTGGGATGGGATTAGGATTTTTTGTTCCACGAACTACGGGATTTGTTGTTCTTGCACATATGCTAGGTTGTGACAACGGCCGCCATTTGGAGGGTCAGGCGGGGGCTTCCGTCTTGTGATCGCATAGAGCAGAATTCAGCTCTCCTGCCCATTTCCCCCATATTTTTCTCTTGGTTCACAGTCCATGTGTCCTGCATACTCGATTGAACGACTATGATAGTTCATATAAGTAACAAATCTGATGTAGCTACAAAATTCCTAATGCCAGTTTTGAAACATATATGGTGCCCCGACCCATTCCCTGTTGTATGTATGTTTTTGGTGACATGAGGATGCCACTGCTGCTATTTTTTCAATGTTTGAGCTAACTGATGCATACAGTTGAACAAGGTTGTGTTTTATTTCATTGGTTTTACTTTTAGTGAGGTGATTTTTTGATGTTTTTTGTATATGAATACTTGAAAACAGAAATGATGAAACTGGTGCCTTTTCTGTACAGAGTTAATTTATGCATGTTTATCTGTATATGAAATTTGTCATCACTGGTGAATGTGCTTTTTGCTCTTGTGTGAAACAACTTTAAACTGGTTTTGAAGCAGAGCACTTTTCTTTTGTTAGAGCCTCACATTTTCTGTTTGTTTGCTTGACAGCTTCTGTTCATCACGACTACTCAAAAAGTATAGTTCATAAAGCAGAGTAAGAAACAAGTTTTTTGTCTTTTTCTATGTAGTCCAGGCCCACAAATAAAAACTAAATGACCCAGCCCAATCACAACAAAGTGAGCAGCCCAGCCCGAATGTAACAAACATAAACATTTTCACTTAATAGTTCATGTAAGTAACAAATAGAAATATATATGTAACATTTTTCATATAAGTAACAAACAGAAACATTTTTGTCTTTAAGCTGGTATGTAGCTTTTTTCACAAGTGGTTTGGAGCTTGCCTATTCGACGGTTGTAGTTGTGTGCCCAAACCTGTTTTTAGATGCAAAATGTTGCGGCATGTGATAAGTTCAGAATGCAACATTGTGGTCGTTAGTAGCTTTTTTCAGTGGTGTTAGTAGCTTAAATTATGCACTGTCCAACTGATGATGTATATTTTTTATGTGTGCTTATACATTTTTTCCTTTCTTGTAGAGGTTGCAGGTAACTCTGGTGAGAATGAGGGGAGTAAGAAGGCTAAGAAGAAGATTAAGAAGAAAGGCAATCTATGTGGCTTTAAGTCAAGGTTTAACTCAAAAAGGCTGGCTCAGATTGGGAAGCAAATATCACCGGAAAAACAGAGAATCATAAGGGAGGGACCGTTTGGAGACTTGTTGGACATCCGGTCTTTCAAGGTGCCCCATGAGCTCATTGAGTTTGTTGCGATGAACACGAACCACGTACTCTCTGAGTTCAAACACAAGAACAAATCTATCACCTTCAGCAAGCTTATGGTGAAAAGGATTTTCAACGTGCCATCCGGTGATAGACCCGTGAAGCTTCTAAAGAAGAGTTATGAACATGATCTTCGCAACATTTACAAGGAGGGGAACAGGGCTCCAATCGCCCATGTTGTCAAGTTGCTCACTAGTTGCAGTGAGGAGGACGTGGTTATGATAAATAGGACTTGGGCACTCCTTGCGTTATAGCAGTTTTGTGCCCAGGCACGGGCAATATGGTGAACCTCGAGTATCTTGCTTCCTTGGAAGATATGTCTTTGGTGCATGAGTTCGCTTGGGATGAGCACTTGTTGGCACGAGCGATGGAGGAGGTTGGAGTCTTTCAAGAGAAGAAGAGGATGCAAGCAAACGCAGAAAAAGAGTTCCAGATTGCTTCATGCCTTCCCATGTTAGCGGTATGCAATGCAACATTATGAAATACCTCCATCTCTTTTTCCTTTGCTGCATGAAACCTTCATGACTTTTATGTTTTTTGTTGGCTAATGTCCTTTTTCCATCCCATGCAGATCATATACATGGATCATGTTGATATCCCGACTGGCCTCCCAAATGAGCATGCTATTGATTATTCCGTGCCGAGGATACGTTTTGTTTGCCAAAAGGATTTTGAGTGGCTGGATAAAGTTGACAAGAACAAGCTCACTCTTATCCAACCTTTCTCGGAAACACACCCATGTAATTTTGCTACATCCCGCCTATGTATTTTCCTTTTGTCAATGGAGTATTAACACCACTTTGTTTTTTGCTCACTGAATTTGCATGTAGCAATCTTTGCTTTTCCAATTAGTTTATGGCAGCCTTCTTATTTCCACCACTCATGTTTTGTTTTCCTAGATCCGGAGTTTGTGCAACACCCCCTATGCAGCACAACTTGTGGGACAGGAAGTTGGTGCTGAACCAGCTAGTGGGCAGGGAGGTGGTGCTGAAGCACCTAGTGGCCAAGGAATTAGTGGCCAAGGAAGCCAAGCTCAAGGTGCTGAAAATCAAGCAAAGAACTCACAATCAAACGAGGCTCAACAAAGTGTTGATGCTGAACCGCACCTATCATCATCGTTGAACGAGTGGCTGCAGCAATCATTCCCTAGCATGCAAGATCTAAGGGTACATTTTCATTTCCTGTTTTAGGCTTCACATTTTTTTTGCTATATCAAGTTGCAAGTGTATATTTATTTTGCTGCATCCTTCATTTTGATGTGCTACAACCATGTTCTGTTTTTGCTTCATATGTGGTTTAAGTTCATACCTACTAGGCTTTTTTGCTACATCCATGTGTCTAGTGTGCTACAACTACCTTCTGTTTTTGCTTCATCCATGTTATAGTTTTGCTACATCCATATCATAAATCTGCTACCTACATACATGACAGTAAATTGCTACAATCACACTCTTTATCTGATACATAGTAACACAGTAGCATACCTACTTGTTTTCTCGCTCCATCCATACCTCTAATGTGCCACACCCACATTTGTGTTTTTTTACATCCACAAATGTGACTAAAATGTTCAATGATTGGCTTGTTGTAGGTACCAACTCAGTTTCAAATGCTTTACGACAAGCACAAGGGTATTTTTGCAGCGGAGGTGGATGATGTTGTAGGCAAGTTTGGACAGTGTTTAAAGGGATTGCAGTGCAGCCGGATGGCTGCCCTCCTTCGCGATGTTGGAGACGCCGTCACAGCTACCAGTGAGCCCAACTTCTCCTTCGAAGCACCTATCATGGACGAATGTCGCGGAAAAGAGAATGATGCTAAAGCTGCAAATGATGGCATTGGTGCTCAAGCTCAAGCTGAAGGTACAACACCTAGCATTAACAAGGATGAAGTCACCGGATTGAAGCAACAAGTAGCAACCGAGGCTGCTGAAACTCGTGAGCAACAACGAGTGAGTTTCGAGATGGAAGGGAACGTCTCACCTCACAGCCCCCCACTCTTCTATGATGCACCCAGGAGTGCGACAGCTGGCATTTGGGACGACGAGCCATCCTGTGAGTTGTTCCCAAAGGGCTCCGAAGACTACGAGATGATGCATTGCACGGATGAGCCTATAACCAAGAAAAGCACAGTGAGCCCCATATTTGAAAACATCCCCGTGTTCCCTGTTTCAAATGATGATGACAGCCCAAGTATGCTTCCTTTCCTCCTGCATCATTTCTTTTTGTTTTTCTCCAAGTCATTTTTTTCGCTACATATGTGTGATTGCATCAAATTCTCTTTTTGTACAATCCCTTTGCAAAACTCATCCATTTTTTGTTGCTTGCTGCAGCTCCTAATATGGTTGCTACAGAAGAGCATTTTGTTGAGGCAAGCAGTGGCCCTAGCACACATGACAAGAACACTAGGAAGAAGAGGATGGCCAAAGTCCCAGCGGGAAAAAATACCAAGGCAAAGAAGCAAAAGGTTGATGCAGCTGCAGCCATGTATGAGAAGTATGTAAAGCATGGGAAACCATTGAGGAGATCACATGCCAACGAACAAGTGTGAGCTACCTAAGCCCTATCTCTTGTTGCTTTCTGTTTTTTATTTTTTTTCTGCTCGAAACAAATGATTCATTTGGTTGCATCTATGGTAACAGGACACCTTTCATCAAGATGGGTGGATTTTACATTGGATACAAGAAATTCCTGGTTTGCTTCAAGCCTCGTGGGGATATGAATGATGAGGTTATGTCCCTATGTATTGAGATGAACAACATGGCATCCCGTGCAGCAAGTGGTACGAATCGGAAGAAATACATGTTCTCAGTCCACGCGGGGGTAAGTTTTTGCAGAAACAAGCAATGCTTCATTCCTTTTTTCTTCACATTTTTGTTGCAACAAACACTAACCATTTTGTTGTATCCTTCAAGTAGATGCTACTAAAACAAGACCCAACAACCTTCCAACCAGCAAAACTCATACCCGAGCTTGAAAGGGCTGTGACAAAGTTCAAGGCGAATAAATATGACCTCGTAAGTTTCCAGAGAGCCTACTTTTGTTTCACACCACAAATACTTTTTGAAAATATGATCCAATGATGTAGCATTTTTTTCAAACATATGTAGCAATTATTATTGATGTTGACAACAATGTAGCAACTCTAATTGATGTTGGAAGCTTTTTTGCACATCAGTGACGTGTGTCTGAGTACCCCTTTTTTGCCTTTCTTTTGTGCTTTCCAGCTTTTTTTCACAATTGTTCATGATAAGCACTGGATAATTGTTTGCGCAAACTTGCTATACAAGCAGTGGAATGTATTTGACTCAATCCATTCAAAAGGAAAACAATCTCCTTTGAAGAAGCAAGCAAATAACCTGGTAGGCTCATGCTCTTTTTTTTTAAATTTCTGTTTGAATTTTGCTTCATCTACATAAATGCCATGTTGTCATCTTCACACACCTTATCCTTTTTTTCAAACTTTTGTGCGTGTTTCTTGGTGGTAGATCACAAATTTTGCAGCCCTCGCACAAGAGTACAGCCAATTCAATGTCGATGTTGGATCCTTCGCCCGTGTTGACCTAGAGGATTACCCAAAGCAAGATAACCTGTGAGTTTTCTTTTTGAATTTTGCTTCAATCATGTGTTCCATTTCAACATTCTTGCTTCTTTCAACTATGCATCGGAAATATGAAGGAGAATTTTTTTTAATCTCACAGATGTGATTGTGGCTTTTTCGGGCTCAAATATGTGGAGAACTTTGATGGGAAGTCAATGAAAGAGTTCAATCAGGTACTTTCTTTGTCATTTTGTTGCAATCTACTTTCCTTTTTTTCAATACTCATGCAACACAAGAATAATTAGTATCATACTTGCTTAATTTTGTTCATTCATTTTTACAGGAAGACGTGGCGCGATACCGCATGGATGTGGTGCACAACCTTTGCACTCACCCAATGAACAATGCCCCAATGGAGCGGGCATTCAATGAAGAGTTGGCGGCTTAATTTGCGGGAGGGTTCAAGACGATCGAGCTCGTTTCTTTTCGTTGGGTCTAGAATCATGTCTGAGGTGGCAGCGTTCTGATAGTATTAGAGTAGTGCGCGTTCGTATGTACCCTAATGATACTTTCGGTAAACATATGTGTTCCTTTTTGGTATGTAAACCGATGACAACTTGATCTCTTTGGATGAAGCACTTCTTCCGTTCTTTAATGGATGTGATCTTCTGCTATGCCAACATGATCATGCATTGACACCTGTTTATTGTTTTGCTGGTTATGAGCTTCATCCATAGAAGTTTCAAGGGAATCTCTGTGCAATTTTCCCCTCGAAACCTTTTTCATGAAAACAATATGTGGATGCTGCATTGTCACAGTCAAATTGTTGGAAGCTTACAAAAAATAGCTACAACCTTCTGTTAGATTTGTTGCAGGGCAAAAATCTACCTTTTACCTGCAAATTAGCTACATCCCTGTGATTTTTTTGCTGGAAGCATAATGTAAATAAGCTTCCTTTCCAAACTCTTGCTGCATAGCAAAACCAACAGTTTAAATCATTCGAGGCTTTTTCCTTTTTTCAACCATTATTTTTTGATTCAACCATGTTTAAAAAAGCTTCAACCATTGTTTAAAAAAGCTTCAACCATTCTTTGAAAAAGCTTCAACCATGTTTCCAAAAGCTTCAACCATTATTTTTTGCTTCAACCATGTTTAAAAAAGCTTCAACCATTGTTTGAAAAAGCTTCAACCATGTTTCCAAAAGCTTCAACCATTATTTTTTGCTTCAACCATGTTTAAAAAAGCTTCAACCATTGTTTGAAAAAGCTTCAACCATGTTTCCAAAAGCTTCAACCATTATTTAAAAAAGCTTCAACCATTATTTTTTTCCTTCAACCATGTTTACAAATGGCTTCAACCACTGCTTGAAAAAGCTTCAACCATGTTTTCCAAAAGCTTCAACCATTATTTTCAAAAAGATTCAACCATGTGTTTCCAAAAGCTTGATCCATGTTTACTACAAGCTTCAACCATGTTTCTGAAGCTTCAACCATGTTTCTAAAATGTTGCAATCATGCTTTTCACAGAGATTCTAAACATGTTTTCAAGGATATTCAACCATTGAGTACTATTTTAAAAAACTTATAAGTTGGCACCATCATAATTCAAAACCAACATTCGCATTTTGAAACCACACATGTAGTAGTATGTTGCAATCCCAAAACACAAACATTCACAACTAGTCAACACAACTTTTTATCATAAGACATGGGGTGTTACAAGGTACTTCATCATTGTTCCCCTCACGAAACATCCTAAAGTGTAAGGATTGGGCCGACACCTGGAGCTTTCGCGCTCTCACTCGCAGCAAGAAAAGCGGCAAGGAGTTGGCAGTTCTTCACGTTGTGATCCTCATCTTCACAATATTTGCATGGAGTCTTCTTTTCCCTTGGCTTTGGAGCTTTCTTCGTTTTCGCTACGTCCTTCTTTGCTTTCTTCTTCATTTCATCTTCTCGAAGCTCAATTAGTGGCTTCCTTCGCTTCTCTTTTTCTTTTGGCCTCCCCTTCTTTGCTGACTTTGGTGGGTTTCGTAGTCCTACGGGGGGTGGATCCCGCTGCCCTGTACTGGGACCCCCTGAGAGTTGTTCATTTGCAGCATGACCTTGGGCTTCTTCGCCTCGTGCAACTTCATCGATCGCTCTAGCTTTTATTTCAGCAACCCCAACACTGCCCTGATCAATTAGCCCAGAGACAAAACTATAAGCTTCATCATTGAAGCATGCATCAGAAGCGAGTTTCCCAAACTTCCGGCAGAGAGAGTTAAACTTTAGGGTGTTTGTTGTGGGGGCCTTGAAATGCATAGCTCTATGCCCATCGCCTGGTTCAGGTGCAAGGTCAGTTGCTCTCTTAGACCATCTTGGAAGCATGTAATTTGCAGGTATCGCTTGCACGTTCAGGTGCACCATGACACGGATGATATGTGGGCAGATCAGCCCACACATCTCAAACATGTTGCAACTACACATGTATGTCTGATCATCAGGGGCAACACGCACCGTGTACACTTTAGGGTTCATGCCATAATTTGCAACAAGACGAAACCAGCCGACATTCCCTTGCAGCTGGTATTGCAACCCATAGCCTGTTGATTTAGCCAATAGTTTCTGAAACTTGGAAAATACCTCTCTGGTATAGAAATCAGCAGCCTGCTTCTCAATGTTGTAACTGCAAACAAAAAAGCTTCCAACATCAATAAGAATTGCTACATATGTTTCATTCAAATGCTGCATCCAAACTGTACTGGGGGAAACTAAAAAAAATGCTACATGACTTTTTGGACTTACTTGCCCCAGAGTGGTGGCCTCGTCGCTTCATTGATGAATCCCGCATTGTCTTCACGATCAAGCATCAGCTCCTGGCAAAGCTCAAACTGCTGCACAAAGGTCCAAACCGAGTCTCCATGATGATTTAATGTCTTGAAGTAGAAATTCAGGCCCTCAGAGCGCCCAGTTGTTCCTGTGAATGGGAAGAACTTATTCCTAAAGTACACAGGAGCCCACGTCTCCCTGCTGCTCCACATGTTTTTGAGGTATTTCTTATCAGCCACACCAAACACCTCGACCATCTGCTTCCACCGTTCTTCAAACTCCTCAACGGTGTCTGAACCATTAATGCAACCATAGAATGCTTCTGCAAAAGGCTCATCCTTGCCCAGCATCCTCCCTAGTTTTGTTCTTGCAACCCGGAAGACGTGCCACTTGCAACATCTGTGTGTTGAATGTGGGAATACCATTGAGATGGCTGTAGCCATTGCCTGGTCTTGATCAGTCATAATGTTCAACGGATGCTCATTATTCATTGCCAACATCCATTCTTTGGAAGACCCACTTGAAAGTTTCAATGGTCTCATCAGCAACAAAGCACACCCCAAGCAAACAGTGTGTGTGTGGTTGTTAATGCCAACAATTGGAGCAAAGGGCAAGTTGTAGCAATTTGTGCAGAATGTGGTGTCGAAAAACACACAATCTTTGTACTTTGGATACAAGGCCCTTGTTCTCCCATCAACCCAGAAAAGCGCCCTAACAGCTCCATCTTCTTCTAGCTTCGAGAAAAAGAAGTTTGGATTCTCCACTTGTCTTCTCTCAAAGTACTCGATTGTCAGCTCCAAATCACGTTCCGATAGGCCCCTTCGCAACTTTGCTCTTGCATTTGTCACATCAGTCTTCACATATGGCAAACTCCTTGGATCGCAACACCGTGCATCTCCAAGCAAGCCCATCATATTAGCCGTAGATATGTTGCGATAGTGCAGTGAAGTGATTGAAGGAAATATGCCCTAGAGGCAATAATAAAGTTATTATTTATTTCCTTATTTCATGATAAATGTTTATCATTCATGCTAGAATTGTATTAACCGGAAACATGATACATGTGTGAATGCATAGACAAACAACATGTCACTAGTATGCCTCTACTAGACTAGCTTGTTAATCAAAGATGGTTATGTTTCCTAACCATGAACAAGGAGTTGTTATTTGATTAATGAGGTCACATCATTAGCGAATGATCGATTGACATGACCCATTCCCTTAGCTTAGCACACGATCGTTTAGTATGTTGCTCTGCTTTTATCCATGACTTATACATGTTCCTGTAACTATGAGATTATGCAACTCCGTTTACGGAGGAACACTTTGGGTGCTACCAAACGTCACAACGTAATCGGGTGATTATAAAGGAGTACTACAGGTGTCTCCAAAGGCGAGATGTTGGGTTGGCGTATTTGAGATTAGGTTTTGTCACTCCGATTGTCGGAGAGGTATCTCTGGGCCCTCTCGGTAATGCACATCACTTAAAGCCTTGCAAGCACTACAACTAATGAGTTAGTTGTGAGATGATGTATTACGGAACAAGTAAAGAGACTTGCGTAACGAGATTGAACTAGGTATTGGATACCGGCGATCGAATCTCGGGCAAGTAACATACCGATGACAAAGGGAACAACGTATGTTGTTATGCGGTCCGACCGACAAAGATCTTCGTAGAATATGTAGGAACCAATATGGGCATCCAGGTCCGCTGTTGGTTATTGACCGTGAATAGTTCTAGGTCATGTCTACATTGTTCTCGAACCGTAGGGTCCGCACGCTTAAGGTTTCGATGGCGGTTATTATGAGTTTATGTATTTTGATGTACGAAGGAGTTCGAGTCCGGATGTGATCACGGATATGACGAGGAGTCTCGGAATGGTAGAGACATAAAGATTGATATATTGGAAGCCTATGTTTGGAGTTGGAATGGTTCGGCTAAAACGGAATTTCGGAGTACCGGAGGTTACTGGAACCCCGGAGGTAAATGGGCCTCGATGGGCCTTAGTGGAAAGGAGAAGGGCAGCCCTAGGAGGGGCGCGCCTCCCCTTCCCTAGTCCTACTAGGACTAGGAGAAGGGGCCGCCCCTCTCTCTTTCCCCCTCAGGAATCCTAGTCCAACTAGGATTGGGGGAATCCTACTCCCAGAGGAGTAGGACTCCCAGTAGCGCCTCCTTTGGCCGCCGCCCCTCCCCTTGCTCCTTTATATACGGGGCAGGGGGCACCTTAGAATACACAAGTTGATTGTGAGATCGTTCCTTAGCCGTGTGCGGTGCCCCTCCACCATATTCCACCTCGGTTATACCGTCATGAAGCTTAAGCGAAGCCCTGCGCCGTGAAACATCAAGATCGTCCACCACGCCGTCGTCTTGACGGAACTCTCCTCGACACTCGGCTGGATCGAGTCGAGGGACGTCATCGAGCTGTACGTGTGTCAAGAACTCGGGGCGTCGGAGTAACGGCTAGGATCGGTCGGATCGCGAGGAGAACGTCGACTACTTCCTCTACGTTGTGATCGCTTCGCCGTGTCTACAAGGGTATGTAGACAACACTCTCCCTCTCGTTGCTATACATCACCATGATCTTGCGTGTGCGTAGGAAAATTTTTGAAATTACTCGTTCCCCAACAGTGGTATCGAGCCTAGGTTTTTATGGTTTGATGTTTTGCACGAGTAGAACACAAGTGAGTTGTGGGCGATACAAGTCATACTACCTACCAGCATGTCATAGTTTGGTTCAGCGGTATTGTGAGATGAAGCGGCCTGACCGACATTACGCGACGCTTACGCGAGACTGGTTTCACCGCCACGAGCACTCGTTGCTTAAAGGTGACTGGTGGGTGTCTGTCTCTCTCACTTTAGTTGAACTGAGTGTGGCTACGCCGGTCCTTGAGAAGGTTAAACGAGTCTATTTGACGAAATATCGTTGTGGTTTTGATGCGTAGGTGAGACTGGTTCTTGCTTAAGCCCGTAGCAGCCACGTAAAATTTGCAACAACAAAGTAGAGGACGTCTAACTTGTTTTTGCAGGGCATGTTGTGATGTGATATGGTCAAGGCGTGATGCTATATTTTATTGTATGAGATGATCATGTTTTGTAACCGAAGTTATCGGCAATGGCTGGAGCCATATGGTTGTCGCTTTATTGTATGCAATGCAATGCTTCTGTAATGCTTTACTTTATCACTAAGCGGTAGCGATAGTCGTAGAAGCATAAGTTTGGCGAGGCGACAACGATGCTACGATGGAGATCAAGGTGTCGCGCGGTGGCGATGGTGATCATGGTGGTGCTGCAAGATGGAGATCATGAAGCACAAGATGATGATGACCATATCATATCACTTATATTGATTTGCATGTGATGTTTATCCTTTTATGCATCTTATCTTGCTTTGATTGACGGTAGCATTATAAGATGATCTCTCACTAAATTATCAAGAAGTGTTCTCCCGAGTATGCACCGTTGCCAAAGTTCGTCGTGCCCGGACACCACGTGATGATCGGGTGTGATAAGCTCACGTCCATCTACAACGGGTGCAAGCCAGTTTTGCACACGCAGAATACTCGGGTTATACTTGGCGAGCCTAGCATATGCAGATATGGCCTCGGAACACGGAGACCGAAAGGTCGGCGTGAATCATATAGTAGATATGATCAACATAAGATGTTCACCATTGAAAACTACTCCATTTCACGTGATGATCGGTTATGGTTTAGTTGATTTGGATCACGTGATCACTTAGATGACTAGAGGATGTCTTTCTAAGTGGGAGTTCTTTAGTAATATGATTAATCGAACTTAAATTTATCATGAACTTAGTACGATAGTATCTTGCTTGTTTATGTTTGATTGTAGATAGATGGCTCGTCTTTGTTGTTCGTTGAATTTTAATGCGTTCCTTGAGAAAGCAAAGTTGAAAGATGATGGTAGCAATTACGGACTGGGTCCGTATTTGAGGATCATCCTCATTGCTGCCTGTAAGAGCTACGTCTGGATGCACCGCTAGGTGACAGGCCTCTTCTTTGGAGCAACGCCGGATGTTATGAGCGTCTGGCGAGCAAAGCTGATGACTACTCTATAGTTCGATGTGCCATGCTTTACGGCTTAGAACCGGGACTTCAACGGCGTTTTGAGCGTCATGGAGCATATGAGATGTTCCAGAGTTGAAGTTAATATTCAACAGAATGCCCGGATTGAGAGATATGAAGTCTCCAATAAGTTCTATAGCTGCAAGATGGAGGAGAACAGTTACATTAGTGAGCATATACTCGGAATGTCCGGTACTACAATCACTTGACACAATTGGGAGTTAATCTTCCGGATGATTGTGTCATTGATGAATTCTCCAATCACCGCCACCAAGCTACAAAGGCTTCGTGATGAACTATAATATGCAAGGGTTAGTAAAGACTATGCAGAGCTCTTCGCAATGCTAAAGGCTGCGGAGGTAGAAATCAGAAGGAGCATCAAGTGTTGATGGTCAATAAGACCACTAGTTTCAAGAAGAAAGGCAAAGGGAAGAAGAAGGGAATCTCAAGAAGAACAGCAAGCAAGTTGCTGCTCGGGAGAAGAAACCCAAGTCGGCCCTAAACCTGAAACCGAGTGCTTCTCGCAAGCGACTGGTCCTTTGAAGCGGAACTGCCCCAAGTATTTGGCGGATAAGAAGGATGGCAAGGTGAACAAAGGTATATGTGATATACATGTTATTGATGTGTACCTTACTAGAGCTCGTAGTAGCACTGGTATTTGATCTGGTTCATTGCTAATATTTGCAACTCAAGCAGGGACTACTGATTGCGAACTCGGCAAAGGGCGAGGTGACGATGCGCGTGGGAAGCGGTTCCAAAGTCGATGTGATCGCGGTCGGCACGCTACCTCTACATCTACCTTCGGGATTAGTTTTAGACCTAAATAATTGTTATTTGGTGCTGCGTTGAGCATGAACATTATATCTGGATCTTGTTTGATGCGAGGCGGTTATTCATTTAAATCGAGAGAATAATGGTTGTTCTATTTATATGAGTAATATCTTTTATGGTCATGCACCCTTGAGGAGTGGTCTATTTCTTATGAATCTCGATAGTAGTGATACACATATTCATAATGTTGAAACCAAAAGATGCAGAGTTGATAACGAAAGTGCAACTTATTTGTGGCACTGCCGTTTAGGTCATATCGGTGTAAAGCGCATGAAGAAACTCCATCTTGATGGACTTTTGGAGTCACTTGATTATGAATCACTTGGCACTTATGAACCGTGCCTCATGGGCAAGATGACTAGAACACCGTTCTCGGTACTATGGAGAGAGCAACGGATTTGTTGGAGATCATACATACAGATGTATGTGGTCCGATGAATGTTGAGGCTCGTGGCGGATATCGTTATTTTCTCACCTTCACAGATGACTTAAGCAGATATGGGTATATCTACTTAATGAAACATAAGTCTGAAATGTTTGAAAAGTTCAAAGAATTTCAGAGTGAAGTTGAAAATCATCGTAACAAGAAAATCAAGTTTCTACGATCTAATCGTGGAGGTGAATATTTGAGTTACGAGTTTGGTCTACATTTGAAACAATGCGGAATAGTTTAGCAACTCACGCCACCCGAACACCACAGCGAAATGGTGTGTCCGAGCGTCGAATCGTGCTTTACTAGATATGGTACGATCTATGATGTCTCTTACAGATTTACCGCTATCGTTTTGGGGTTATGCTCTAGAGACAGCCGCATTCACCTGAATAGAACACCGTCGAAATCCGTTGAGGCGACACCTTATGAACTGTGGTTTAGCAAGAAACCAAAGTTGTCGTTTCTTAAAGTTTGGGGATGCGATGCTTATGTGAAAAAGCTTCAACCTGATAAGCTCGAACCCAAATCGGAGAAATGTGTCTTCATAGGATACCCAAAGGAAACAGTTGGGTACACCTTCTATCACAGATCCGAAGGCAAGACATTTGTTGCTAAGAATGGATCCTTTCTAGAGAGGAGTTTCTCTCGAAAGAAGTGAGTGGGAGGAAAGTGGAACTTGATGAGGTAATAGTACCTTCTCCCTTACTTGAAAGTAGTTAAATCGCAGAAACCGGTTTCGAGACACCTACACCAGTAGTGAGGAAGTTGATGATGTTGATCATGAAACTTGAGATCAAGTTCTGCAGAACCTCGTAGATCAACGAGTAAGATCCGCACTGAGTGGTACGGTAATCCTGTTCGGAAGTCATGCTACTAGATCATGATGAACCTCACGAACTATGAAGAAGCGATGGTGAGCCCAGATTCCATAAAATGGCTTGAGGCCATGAAATCTGAGATGGGATCCATGTATGAAAACAAAGTGTGGACTTTGGTTGACTTGCCCGAGGGTAGGCAAGCAATAGAAAACAAGTGGATCTTCAAGAAGAAGACCGACGCCGACGGTAATATTATCGTCTATAAAGCTCGACTTATGCATAAAGGTTTTCGACAAGTTCAAGGGATTGACTACGATGAGACCTTCTCACCCGTAGCGATGCTTAAGTCCGTCCGAATCATGTTAGCAATTGCCGCATTTTATGATTATGAAATTTGGCAAATGGATGTAAAGACTGCATTCTGAATGGATTTACGGAAGAAGAGTTGTATATGATGCAACCAGAAGGTTTTATCGATCCAAAGGGAGCTAACAAAGTGTGCAAGCTCCAGCGATCCATATATGGACTGGTGCAAGCATCTCGGAGTTGGAATAAACGCTTTGATAGTGTGATCAAAGCATTTGGGTTTGTACAGACTTTTGGAGAAGCTCTGTATTTACAAGAAAGTGAGTGGGAGCTCTGTAGCATTTCTGATATTATATGTGGATGACATATTGCTGATCGGAAATGATATAGAATTTCTGGATAGCATAAAGGGATACTTGAATAAGAGTTTTTCAATGAAAGACCTCGGTGAAGCTGCTTACATATTGGGCATTAAGATCTATAGAGATAGATCAAGACGCTTAATTGGACTTTCACAAAGCACATACCTTGACAAAGTTTTGAAGAAGTTCAAAATGGATCAAGCAAAGAAAGGGTTCTTGCACTGTGTTACAAGGTGTGAAGTTGAGTCGGACTCAATGCCCGACCACTGCAGAAGATAGAGAGAAAATGAAAGATGTTCCTATGCTTCAGCCATAGGCTCTATCATGTATGCAATGCTGTGTACCAGACCTGATGTGTGCCTTGCTATAAGCCTAGCAGGAGGTACCAAAGTAATCCAGAGTGGATCATGGACAGCGGTCAAGAACATCTGAAATACGAAAAGGACTAAGGATATGTTTCTCGTATATGGAGGTGACAAAGAGCTCATAAATGGCAGTTACGTTGATGCAAGCTTTGACACGATCCGACGATTCTAAATCGCAGACCGGATACGTATTTACACTAAGCGGAGGAGCTGTCGGTTGGTGCAGTTCTAAACAAAGCGTCGTGGCGGGATCTACATGTGAAGCGGAATACATAGCAGCCGGAAGCAGCTAATGAAGGAGTGCGGATGAAGGAGTTCATATCCGATCTAGGTGTCATACCTAGTGCATCGGGTCCAATGAAAATCTTCGTGACAATACTGGAGCTATTGCCTTAGCGAAGGAATCCAGATTTCACAAGAGGACCAAGCACATCAAGAGACGCTTCAATTCCATCCGGGACTTAGTCCAGACTGGAGACATAGAGATTTGCAAGATACATACGGATCTGAATGTTGCAGACCCATTGACTAAGCCTCTTCCACGAGCAAAACATGATCAGCACCAAGACTCCATGGGTGTTAGAATCATTACTATGTAATCTAGATTATTGACTCTAGTGCAAGTGGGAGACTGAAGGAAATATGCCCTAGAGGCAATAATAAAGTTATTATTTATTTCCTTATTTCATGATAAATGTTTATCATTCATGCTAGAATTGTATTAACCGAAACATGATACATGTGTGAATGCATAGACAAACAACATGTCACTAGTATGCCTCTACTAGACTAGCTTGTTAATCAAAGATGGTTATGTTTCCTAACCATGAACAAGGAGTTGTTATTTGATTAATGAGGTCACATCATTAGCGAGAATGATCGATTGACATGACCCATTCCCTTAGCTTAGCACACGATCGTTTAGTATGTTGCTACTGCTTTTATCCATGACTTATACATGTTCCTGTAACTATGAGATTATGCAACTCCGTTTACGGAGGAACACTTTGGTGCTACCAAACGTCACAACGTAATCGGGTGATTATAAAGGAGTACTACAGTGTCTCCAAAGGCAGATGTTGGGTTGGCGTATTTCGAGATTAGGTTTTGTCACTCCGATTGTCGGAGAGGTATCTCTGGGCCCTCTCGGTAATGCACATCACTTAAAGCCTTGCAAGCACTACAACTAATGAGTTAGTTGTGAGATGATGTATTACGGAACAAGTAAAGAGACTTGCCGGTAACGAGATTGAACTAGGTATTGGATACCGACGATCGAATCTCGGGCAAGTAACATACCGATGACAAAGGGAACAACGTATGTTGTTATGCGGTCTGACCGACAAAGATCTTCGTAGAATATGTAGGAACCAATATGGGCATCCAGGTCCCGCTGTTGGTTATTGACCGTGAATAGTTCTAGGTCATGTCTACATTGTTCTCGAACCGTAGGGTCCGCACGCTTAAGGTTTCGATGACAGTTATTATGAGTTTATGTATTTTGATGTACCGAAGGAGTTCGGAGTCCCGGATGTGATCACGGATATGACGAGGAGTCTCGGAATGGTAGAGACATAAAGATTGATATATTGGAAGCCTATGTTTGGAGTTCGGAATGGTTCCGGGCGGCGGAATTTTCGAGTACCGGAGGTTACTGGAACCCCGGAGGTAAATGGGCCTCGATGGGCCTTAGTGGAAAGGAGAAGGGCAGCCCTAGGAGGGCGCAAGGCCCCCCTTCCCTAGTCCTACTAGGACTAGGAGAAGGGGCCGCCCTCTCTCTCTTTCCCCCTCCAGGAATCCTAGTCCAACTAGGATTGGGGGAATCCTACTCCCGGAGGAGTAGGACTCCTGTAGCGCCTCCTTTGGCCGCCGCCCCCCCCCTTGCTCCTTTATATACGGGGCAGGGGGCACCTTTGAATACACAAGTTGATCGTGAGATCGTTCCTTAGCCGTGTGCGGTGCCCCCTCCACCATATTCCACCTCGGTTATACCGTCATGAAGCTTAAGCGAAGCCTGCGCGGTGAAACATCAAGATCGTCACCACGCCGTCGTCTTGACGGAACTCTCCTCGACACTCGGCTGGATCGGAGTCGAGGGGCGTCATCGAGCTGTACGTGTGTCAAGAACTCGGGCGTCGAGTATGGCGCCGGATCGGTCGGATCGCGAGGAGAACGTACGACTACTTCCTCTACGTTGTGATCGCTTCCGCTTCGTGTCTACAAGGGTATGTAGACAACACTCTCCCCTCTCGTTGCTATACATCACCATGATCTTGCGTGTGCGTAGGAAAATTTTTGAAATTACTACGTTCCCCAACAGTGATGTACTGCATGTCTGCATCCGGGATCTTTCTGTGAGAGCGGCAAAATCTCCGACGCCCCCTTTGCAACATCAACTGGTGTGTGTGATCGGCCTCAAAAATTGTCACAACCCAGCTACCGTCTTTGAGGTTAACACCCATACGAGCCTTGCAATCATACCGCTCCAACCGATTTCTTTTCCTCTTGTCGCTCACATCCATATAGATGCCAGCTTGTTTGCTTGGAGATTTTTTGTTACTAGCGTAGCTCATATCAACATCATCACACTCATTTGTTGCAGCCCCTTCAGAAATGCTACCACCAACACTCTCCGAAGGATTTTTCCGTGAGTGTATGCACTCAAAAACTCTATAGATTAGAATGCGCTTCTTATCCAAGCTATTTTTCCTACTATACTTTGACGTCACAATGCGAGTTCCAAAGCCCATCTTCGAGGCATATTCATTGTAAACACGCTGAGCTTCTTCAACATTGTCAAAAACCATTCCAACAAAAGGGACAACTGGCTGTGATGATACATCTTCATCCGGTTCGTCAACAAGTGTTGCAGCATTTCCATTGGCATTGTCACTAGCCACACGAGCATTGCCTTGATTTGGAGCTACACCATCGGTGTTCAGCTGAAACGAATCGTCACTAACATTTCGCGGAGTTTCATTCAGATCAATGCCTCCTTCTTCTTCTTCTTCTTCATGTGCAACATTTTGCGTATCATCGTCAAGGAAAATTGATGGCTCAACAGCAACATTCTGCAACAAAATCAGCAACCAAGTCATTTTTTTTGCTGCGTGAAAAAATACGTAAAAAGCACGAACAAAAAAAAGTGGACGCAGCATGGCAATCATAACCGAAAAACAATTCCTGCATGCAGCATTTTAGGATGCAGCATGCAACATCCAGCAAGTAGCATGAAGCAAATGCAACACATGCTTGTAACATTATATCAACATCCAGCAGGAAGAAACATCTTACTAGCATTAATTGAGAACATATTAGCAATATTACACAAAAAACAAACACAAGCATGTTGACAACATCTCTTTTCAATCTGATGATCATCAAAGGTTGCAAAAAAAATTTTGTGAACAAAATGATCTAGGGTTTGCAATTGAATTTCATACCAGATCAAATTCATCCCGGCCATGCCGTGCTGCATCTTGGAAGACCACACCAGGGTTGTAGTACCGTTGCAGCACCGGTCCACTACTACCAGGGTCTTCCCTCCTCAGTGGGCTTCGGCCATGAACGGCAGCGGAGCTCGAGCCCAAATCCATGGCGGCAAGGAGATCGTTGCGGATGTACGACATGGTTGAAGCAAAGCACAGGGCGTCTTGATAGATGGGGGAGCCCCTCCTCGAGGTGATTAGGTCGTGGGGAACAAAAAACCGGCGGATCCGGCCGCCGCCGCCGCGGATTGGGGAGCCGCCGCCGCGGGGTTGGGGACGAACAGACCCGGGGATCCAGCTCCCCTGTTTTCCCCGTTGTGGCTGTTTTTAGCACGGTTGCAACATAACATACCATTTTTTGCTGCAACGGTTCAGTACGTACACACTTTGCGCGCAGATCTGACGGTTGGCGCTGGCCGCATCGGACGGTTCGGGCTCGACCGGCCCAACAGTTGGGCCGGTGCGCCGGCGCAGATCGCTCGCCTTTTTAGATTACCAAACCGTGTCTGGATAGGAGAACGAAGATTGTTTATAAAAGGAAAAAGGAAAAGAGTGCCCCCCTCCGGATCGCGCATGGATTGCCTGACCTTTAGTAGCAAGTCCATCATTGGATGTTCTATTGAAAAACAAAGTCCATCATCCATCGTCGGCTGAAACCATATCACGTACGTGCCCCCTTGATAGAAAAAACAGGTACATACAAGCAAACACGTATGCACCAATCAATAAGGTACATACAGTGGCGTGCATCTGACACATGAGCAGCTACGGGCAGGACCAACCGTCATATAAAACACATTGGTACCACTGGCACATCAAAATTGTTTACTCGAGACCATGTCAAAATCAAGTGTCACATAATGATCATTTTATGGAAAGTCTAGCCGCGCAAATGTGCGGGTCACCCTGCTAGTTTAGTAAATTCACTTCTAACTTGTACAGTACTAGGCAGCGTTCGTACGATGAGGCTCTCTTGGCGCCGCCCCTTGGAGATCGCTCAACTCGTCATGTGGACTACTGCATCTTCCCTCACGCTCCCATAGAGCTGGATCTCCTAGCTGCTATGCTCTTGGCTAGGCCGGTGGACATCAATCCGCGGTATAATAATCCTATGCTTGATGAAGCAATGACGCCTTCTCCTCAGGTTTTGCATGCCATCATCGGTCCTATGGACTGATCTGATTGGGGTGATTATATGTGGTTGACACATGGTGCCTCGTCGGAAGGGAGTGAGGAATCTTCCGTGGTGCATTCCCTTGTACGTCCGATGTCGAGTTCAGCGGAGCCACTTATTTTCAACGCACCCAATGTTCTGGTTGAGCATGTGGTTGAGGTGTGCAATGTTGTTGCGAAGGCGGCGCGAACTAAAGCAACACCATTATCTCTGGAGAATTTTCTCAACAATGTTAATTGTCTGCTCGCACAACTTCTGCTTGGGAATTCATGCCTTCGCATGGGGAGAAGAATGCCGGGCAGCAGAGCTGGCGCCTGGATAAGAACAAGGCCTGCAACATCTCGACATCCAAGCGCGTAGAATATAGGATGTTAGAGGATTTTTATGAGCTGCCGGAGGTCAGCAGAGCAGAAGGTCCAGAGCAAAAGATGCAAGCATACCTGGACATGTACAAAAACCAGCTCCCACCGCAAGTTATTGAGGCGTTGAGCTCTTTGGGAGGATCAGGGGGAAGTCAAAGTTGGACCTCTCAGGATGTTCTCCACAAGATTATGTTAGCACATGATTCTTTGAGGCTGAGACAAAAGTGTCATGTGATATGAACGGTTTCCCTTCAGCGGGTGGTGGTCAATTTAGTTGCACTGGAGCCTTGCCTAACTGCTTTGGGCCTAGGCGTTCTGGTGTCTGCCTTTGACGATATCCCTTGATGCTGCATTTGTCTTGTCCCTATCCCCAAGTTCTAGTGCCTCTTTTTTGCTTCTTATCTTTTTCTTTCTTTTTTGGGTTTTCATTCGGTTTTCCATGGTTATCTGAGAATGTTCGTCTTTTGGTCCTGTTTTCCTTATAAACTGGTCCAACTCTCTTCTTCTTAAAAAATGCAGGAACCCCCTGCCCCTCTTGGGGTGTTCTAGAAAAAATTGTACATTACTTCAGGAAAGAGTGTTGGTGCTTCAAACACGTATATATTTTAACATATGAAATCGGCAAATTCGTACATGAAGCTCCAAAGGCAAGGCAATGAATGAAAGCATTCAACTGAAGTTTACATGTCCACTAGACATCTCTGCAAGAATAGTGATGCCTACCAAGTATCTGCCAAATGCGTGTGCAACTAAGAAGAAATGGGGAGAATTTATAGCATGTGCATGACCACATTAGGCAACCCGAGTTTATAAATTTCTTAGCCCATCCTAGTTGGGAGGCATGGGTGACCTTTCTTGGTGCTCCAATGATAAAGCAATGAAGGCTTCCCCCCGTCATTCTAGTTAATAGAGACACCGATGAGTTCACGATCCCGAGGCGAGGAACCCACAACCCAATTAGCCCGTCTGTGAGCCCATGGGATTAGGAAGGATCGGGAAATTAACTCAGGAGGTCTGAATTCAAATATTCACCGAATGTCTTTTTCATAGATGAATTAAAGATGCTGACACGTACGAAGATTTTGCACAATTGACTATGAGGAGGTCGAGAGTTACATGAATGATCCTATCTTCTCTAAGAATGGTATATATAGTCAGTAGTGCCTCACATCCATTGATAGATGAAATTGTGCCTTTGTTTCTTTAGATCAAACATCCCTTTGACATGATCGGATTCCTAGGGAACTCGGGATCATGTCAGTTCTGTACTGGCGGAAGCAACCTGGTGGCCACATGCAAGGTGCTAAAGGCTGACCATGACACTACAATTTACTGCCTCCAAGAAGGTAATTGGATGACTGTTCATTTCCATCATATGATCGGAGGAAAAGACAAGCCGGATGTCTAAAATGATAACACACTTGGTCCTTGCACCCCCTTCCGAAGACCCCCTAGAAGTGCTCCTCGCACGGTTTTATAGATATTTTATTGACCCACTGCAAAAACACAGCCACATGCTGCAATGACTTGTGTCAATTTCTTTAGCTGCTAGGCCTCTGTTGCAAATGTTGTATTGATGCTACAAATATTTTCTTAGTGCTACAAGCATTGGTTCCATGGAATGATTTGATGGCTTGGGGCATCTTTAGCCGAATCCTCAAATTCCCTTAACTCCTCAAATTGTCATCTCTTTGAGGAGTTAAATTATGCCTAGCAGGACTCTCGAACCAATAATTTCTCTAGCATTGAGGGGTTAAATCGAAGATATTTCTTTTTGGCTTAAAAATGAGAGAGCCCCGCCACTCCCCCCGAACGCATGGTAGGAAAATAGCAGAACCGTCGGCGCAGTGACCAATTGATCTTCCTCCGCTATATTATGGCATGCAGGCACTACCTCTGCTCCTCACCCAATCCCTACCTCCCCATTTTCCTAAAAAGTCCCTAGATTATGGCATGAAGGCACTACCTCTGCTCAAAAGTGTTTCCCCTGCAAGCTTCACTACCGTCTTTGTTCGACTCGCCTCCACCGTTCGATCCGCGGCTGTCGTCGCCATGGTGAGGCAACTCCTCACCCACCACTACGCCTGCTCATGCAAATACATCCCGCTGGTCGTTGTAAGGGGAGTTGTCAACGAGATTAAGGAGGTGGAGGAGGAGCAACTGTATGCAGGCACTGAATCATCGGAAGGCAGGGAGAGGATGGAGATAAGGTGGGAGAGGGGGAGCAGTCCCACGCTGACGCGATGGTGCACGATAGTGGTGCAGTGGTGCCTTTCAACCATGGGGGCAGGAGGAGCACCAAGTTGTCGAGGAGCACCTTATTGCCGGACAAGTTGGTTGTGCGGTTGTCGCCGCCCTTCTCGCCCACTGGGGTAGCGTCGGGCATCACCGCCGCCGCAAATAGTTGTGAAACTCGACATCACCCCCGCCACCGCTGTTGACGAGCAGCTGGCGAAGATGCCTAATAGTGCTGTGAACTACTATGTATAATTATGCAATACGTTTTTTTAATCTAGTTTATATTTGAGTTTCAAATGAGATGTTTATGTATAACTTGGAGTTAAGAAGTTAATTTGAGAGTTCAGAGTTCAGCTTAGCTTCTTCGTTCATTTATTAACTCCTCGTATTTAAGGAGTTATGTTTTGATGAGCAATTTGACAGAGAATTGTTAGAATAGGTTCCGTTAGAGATGGCCTATCAGTTCTCGCAAAAAAAAAACATGACCTAGGAGTTAGAGCATATAATGGCCACGATGTGAGTCACATAGATGGTAATACCACACATATCTAGGCAAAATATATAATGTGGCAAGTAATAAATGAAGAAAGAGAGACATATGATAACATAGCTAGTTACTCATAGTACTACCTCCATCTAGGTGTCATTCACGTAGTTCTAGGTCATCGGTTTGAGGAATTAAATATGTGTTATATGTCATGAAAAGTATATCACTAGAATTCTACACGGATATAGTTTATAAATATATATTTTTTTGTCACATATAAACATATTTAGATAGTTAAATCGTCAACCTAGAACTACGTGAATAACTTATTCACCGAGACAGAGGTACTATGAGTAACATCACGCATACCAAGACAAAGATGAGTTTACAATTTCATAAATAAAGTCTTGCATGACACCACACATATGTTACTCAGCACTATAGAGGTAGTAATATAGACTAGAAACATATCTATGTTAGTAGTCTAAGTTACTCCTCATTGTGGCTAGTCTAACAACCAAGCGGTATCTGACGGCTGCCCTGGTCTCTCCGAATTGATTGACGCCTAGCCGTAGCACGAGTGCTGGCCACTTCTCCGGTGCCAGAGGACGGCAACCTCGACCACCCCCTCCACTTCCCCGTAGCCCTAGGACTTCACGCCGTTGCCCCATATTCCCGTCCCAAGGCTTCGTTTTGTACTGAACCGGGGCGTGATCCGTCGCATGGTACCCCTACACGTCGGCAGCTTGGTGCGGCATCGCCCTCCGCCACCAGCGCCCAGAAGGGGTTGCGGATGGTGGACTCTTTCGCCATCCCACTGTTTCCAATGCGACCCCAATCAAGGGAAGTGTTCTACGAGCATGTATATGCTACCACCTCCTTCTAGATTTCGGAAATCAGGAGGGGCTTGAGAATTTCCCCTTCTTTTCGGCATTTAAATCGAGATAGTAAATTTTTTAGGAGATAATGGATCAGCTCCCTTGCGATGTTGGGCTGTTAGTGAGGGGTTGGGCTAAGCCGGCCCGTTACAACAACGACTACAAGTACGAGGGCCAAGGGACAGACGAGGCATCCGCGGAGGATCACGAACCCGGCGGTGGCGGCTCTCTTCTTCTTCCTCTCGCTTCCCTCTTCCTATATTCCAGTTCGTGCTTGTAACCAGGGCTAGCTACTGTAATTCGGGCTTGTAATCCAGAGAGACATCTAGTTCCCTAATATCTGGTATCAGAGCCAGCATCGCCATACCTTCCCGCGAGGCTTCTCAGGGGGATGGGATGTTAGGGCTGCTGTAGGCCGGCGAGCCTCGCTCGGTTTAGTCCCACCTCGCTTACGGGAGGAGGCCATGACCAACTTATAAGGGAGAGATTCCTTCCTCCTTTCAGTCCGGGCTTTTGCGATGGAGTGGGCTCTTCGCTGAATGTTGGTCCATGTGCGCATAAACGGCCAGAACGTGAGTGAGTGTGGGCTAGGCCGAGTTGGACTCTAACATCTGGTTATGGTGCTCCACCCAGCCCGCTGAATGTTGGCCCATGTGCGCATAAACGTCCAGAACGTGAGTGAGTGCGGGCCAGGCAACACCCTTCCCACTCAATTTCCCCCAATTTTTCTCTCAATTCCACCGGCGACGACGCCATGCCGGCTGTCAAACCACCAAAGTGGGATGCAATGTCTGCCAATGACCAGCTGTTGTGGTATCTCAAGCGATTATGCGCTCAGGCGGAGAAGATGAGTTCAGTGTTGGGGCTTGCACGGGTTGGTGACCCTCCCATGGCCAGCCCGCTTGTCGATCCAGCGGCCTCAACCACGACGCATGCCTCGTCGGCGCCCGCCCCCGACGTCCCCAGCTCCACCACCAAGGCCCAGGAGATCCCCCCGGTCGCCCATGATGCAGCCCCAGTGTGCATCGCGATGGTGCCCATCACGTGTTCGACGGAGTTCTCGACCTAGGTCGACACCACCAACAGCGTCGGTGAGGTCCATGGCGTCGCCACCGCCATGCACCTCGAGCCAATGGTCGACCCCATCCACCAAGCAGTCGAGCAGCTCGCTCCGGTGCAGGCAACGACCTCCATCGGCACCAACACTCCCTCTAGTGCCGAGGTCGTTTCTCCCGTGAAGACCACCACCGACATCGACCCCAAGGCCGGTGTGCAGGAGCTCAATGCCCTCTCTGTCAACACCTCCACCCGAGCGACGAACAAGGTGGACCACTGCGTCGCCCTCATCGTCCCCAACGACCTTGCTGCACTGAGGCTGACCGGGTGTTCGATGAAATGCTTCCCTCGCGACACCAACCATTTCAAGTCAGTGCTCCACCCAGCCGTTACTCCTTCATTGCCCACGGCCATTGTCAACACCTTCCCCGAACAGACATATATGTTGGGCAATGGCACCAAGGACATCATCGCATATGTGTTGCCCATAGAAGAATTGCAAGCGGATGAACTACAATGGCAACCATGGCCGTCACCTACACGAGTGAGGGTCAAACACATGGGACTCCTGTTCAGGCCTAGACCGTGGCCGTCGTTCAAGTCAGATTCGGGTGCAGGCTATCCGCATGAGCCATATTCAGTTTCTTGTGAGCTGATTTCCATAGAAGAGACTTTCAATTTGCAAGCTAATGAAATTTGGCACCAGATACCTGATGATCCAAGGTTGCTCATGTGGCCATCAACTAGTCCGAAGAGTTTAAGCAAGACAATGGTGAAGGAAATACTTTGCAGTGGAACCTTAAATACATGTTCAGGCAACTACAGAGCAGTACAGGTCTTGTTTGAACTACCAAAAGGGGAATTTAAATTTAGTGCTCCTGGTTCTAGTGATCTACATATCATGAGAGAATCCTGGTGGTGTCTGCAAAGTGCACAGCAGAGAACATTTCTTTTAGAGAAGGTTATTTGTTGGATCCCTCTGGTGCCAAGATCTCTTCCTACTCCGAGTCAGCAGTTAATGCAACAAAAAGACACTGTGAAATTCACTGATGCAGAACGGGTGCCAGTTATATCTTCTTTGCAGTCATACTATGAGTTTCATGCTCAAGCTCGGCAAACTTCTTGTACCCGTAGGTTCTTTGTTTCAACTGAGCTGCAGAGTTATCATGGAACCAAGCTACGACCAAAACCACGGCCACTGTTCGACTTCAATCAAGACACCACCCAGCTGAAGATAAAATGGGCATCTTTTTCATGCAATTGCCGAACAATACATGTGGGGTTAGAGCACTGCATGTGTGGTCAGCTCTATCCTAGGGTAATGAGCGTGCTAATGCACTGGCAAATTTTTAGCCAATAGCAATTGAAGGGGAGTGGGCGTTTTGCTAGAGAATGCAAACCTGAACAATTAGATGGTGGTTCAAGAACCAAACTTCAGCTTGCCATACTGACCAATTTTCAGTGCTGCTTCTTCAAACGTACACCAGATTGGATACTATTGATCAGGCTACCTACAGAAAAGAGAGCATCAGAGGACAAAAATCCATTAGTATGGGCACTTTTCCAAGATGCTCGAGCATATAGGAAATTGGATGAAACTTATGCTGTTGTTGTTCACAAGTACGAGCTGAGAACTTATCACGACCAAGGTTTGCTACTCTCTTTCAATCAGAGACCACCTGGTGCCTATTTTGGACAAATGGCAAGTCTAGGTACTCCTGCTATATCTGTAGATGCTTCAGTGCAGCCCTGGGTGATTCCCACTTATGCAATCGTACAGATTGGTAACACTCACTGCAAGTGTGTGTGTGCACTACCTCAGGCTTATTTGGCAAATGGTTAGAGAAGTATGGGAGCAGTAAAAGCAGCAAGGTTGTTTGGCAAGCATCTGGACCGGATGGTCGATCCGGAGTAGCAGACTGCAATGCTATCTGCCGTACTACTTCTAGCAATAGTCTAACTAGAGAACTTCCAGTACAGCATGTGTCATATGAGCTTGTACTATTCCTGGCGTGTCTGCTGGACATTTTCAACACGGAGCTTGATGCCTACAACAACATCTACTTCCTGTTTCAGCTCTATTCAGCTTCTTCGCTCCACCAGCGGGGCGGTTCTTGGGATCCAGGAGGGCTCGCATTACGTTTGTCACTAGAATTGGCTCGCCGGGAGGTCTTTGCATGAGGGATGTGTATCATCATCTTAGTTGTATGTTTCCTCATCCACATGAGCGGCATTTCACTGCATCGACTGCTTGGACTCCAATCGACTCAAGGGCATTTTCAAGAAGGGGCGGGTGTCATCACCATCGCCGCCATCTTTGCGCAAAGCTCCACCCACCACAAGTGCTACCTCGGCTTCGACCGCTGCAGTGTTAGCCACGACTACGCCATCACCACGTTCTTCGACGGGATTTTCATCGGCTGCAAGTACCACCTCCCCATCATTGCAGTCTACCTTGACTTTGGGTACCTTCGCGGCTCCAACCAAGCCCAGGAACATCGAGCACCATGGGACCCACGCGATCCTCGGCGATGTCGGCTTGGGGTCAAGCTAAGTCTCACGGAGGGAGGGATGTCGGCAACTGGATCATGCAGGGTCCTTGAGTCGGCGAAGAAGCAACACGCGATGCATGCATCGTGCACACTCTCCCGTCCCCATATACCCGCTACCGGCTTGAGGGCAAGCCGGCTGTTAAGGGGAAGGGGATGTCAGCCCCCTTGCTATGTTGGGCTGTTAGTGAGGGGCTGGGCCCAGCCGGCCCATTACAACGGCGACTACAAGTACCAGGGCCAAGGGACAAACGAGGCATCCACGGAGGATCACGAACCCGGCGGCGGCAGCTCTCTTCTTCTTCTTCTCGCTTCCTTCTTCCTGTATCCCAGTTCGTGCTTGTAACCAGGGCTAGCTACTGTAATTCGGGCTTGTAATCGAGAGAGACATCTAGTTCCCTAACATAATGGATCTTTATCAACTGCTTGATTCGCCTATGAGCTTTGACGAGAGATTTGTAATTTGCAGAATGGACGCAGGTCTGCGTTTAGCCACCGTAAGTTGGCGATGCCCATGTTAAAGTGTATATTGTAAACGTATGTGCGGTAGTTGTATAAACCGCACATACGGGATAAGGGATAGGCGTTGCGTATGTAATCTGGTTGGTAGAGTAGTTGTAGATGATCTCGTTTATCTCTTGTATAGATCATTACTTGGAGATCAATCTATCAACTACCTAACAACCAAACCCTGTAATCTATGTGCCTATATAAACACGCAGCGCGTCCCTGCTAATGCATACGCTTAACACCAATTTTACATGGTATCAGAGCCTATCTCCTCTAGCACATCCCCCCCCTGCGCCGCCATGTCTTCCTCAAGCACCGCCGCCGCCGCTGCATCCGTTCTCATCCCCATAGCTGAAAAGCTCCACCGCTCCAACTTCAATGTCTGGCGTGCGCAAGCCCTAGCCACCATCCGCGGCGCTCAGCTTGTCTCCTATCTCGATCCAGAGAGGGAGGTTCCGGCGCCCAAGCTCGCTGACAAGGATGGCAAGCTCACCGACGTGCCCAACCCGGCCTACGAGATCGACAGGGCACGGGACTCTCAGGTTCTGAGTTTTTTGTTCAATTCCATCTCACCTCCTGTGATGGTTCAGATCGCAAACTGCACCACGGCGTCAAGAGCATGGATCGCAATCACGGAGATATTCATCTCCCAGACGCAGGCGGCCATCGTCAATACGAGGATCGCCCTCTCCACCACCAAGAAGGGGAACTCCACCATCGCCGAGTACCTAGGCCGCATGAAGGCTCTTGGCGATGAGATGGCTGCCATTGGCAAGCCGCTCACCGACGACGACATGGTGTCGTACATCCTCGCCGGCCTCGACTTCGACTACATGTCCTTCGTCTCCTCCGTCTGCGCCAGGACCGTCCCCATCAAGCCTAACGAGCTCTACTCGCAGCTGATCAGCTTCAAAGTCGCCGCCGCCATGAGGGAAACTCATCATCATCCCACTCCTCCGCCAACGCCGCTTCTCGTGGCGGCCGTGGCTTCACTCGTGGAGGCCGCGGCAGGAACGGAGGTGGCCGTGGCCATGCCGGCGGCCGTGGCAATGGAGGCAACGGTGGCCGTGGCAATGGCAATGGTGGGCGTGGCCATGCAGGAGGAGGAGGCCGCGACGATCTCCCGGAGGTGTTCTGCCAGATCTGCAAGAAGCCCAACCATACAGCCATCGAGTGCTACCGGCGCTTTGACATTGCATTCACCAAGGAGAAGAGTGCAAGCGTTGTGACCAACTCATCCTATGGCGTCGACACCAACTGGTACGTTGACACCGGCGCCACCGATCACATCACTGGCGAGCTGGACAAACTCACCATGAGGGAGAGGTACAATGGCCATGACCAAGTGAACATGCCCAATGGGTCAGGTATGAAAATTACTCATGTTGGTCAAGCTTATGTTCGTACTCCCACTCGCAATCTTCACCTAAAAGATGTCCTTTATTCTCCTAAAGCCACAAAGAATCTTGTTTCTGCTCACCGCTTATCTCAAGATAATCATGTGTTCCTTGAAACTCACCCTCGCTTCTTTTTCATCAAGGACAAGGCAACGAGGAGCACCTCCTCCAAGGCAGGTGTAGAGCCGGCCTCTATCCCCTATCATCAGATTCGTTGCACCCGGGCAGGCAAGCTTTTGGCGCCACCAAGATATCTCCTTCAAGGTGGCACACTAGATTAGGTCATCCATCTCTACAAATCGTCCAGCACGTTCTTAGGCAAAATAAAATTCCTTTTTCCAATCAAGAGTTGAATAAAGAAGGAGTGTGTGATGCATGCCAAAAAGGCAAAAGTCACCAACTCCCGTATCCGCTTTCTAGTAGCACTTCAAACGCTCCTTTAGAGCTTATTTTTCTTGATGTATGGGGGCCTGCCCGTGATTCTATAAATAAGAAGAATTATTATGTGAGCTTTATCGATGATTACAGCAAGTTCACTTGGATATTTCTTCTCAAACATAGATCTGAGGTTTTTAAAGTGTTTCATGAATTTCAAGCACTTGTTGAACGACTCTTTGATCGCAAAATCATCACCATGCAAACAAATTGGGGTGGTGAGTATGAGCGACTAAATTCCTTTTTTCGTCAAATTGGCATCACACACCATGTTTCTTGCCCTCACGCTCATCAGCAAAACGGTTCTGCCGAACGAAAACATCGCCATATCGTCGAAGTTGGTCTCTCTCTCCTAGCGCATGCATCCATGCCCTTGAAGTTCTGGGATGAAGCATTCATAGCTGCCACATACCTGATAAACCGTACTCCTAGCAAAGTCATAAATCTTGAAACACCCTTGGAAAAACTCTTTCATGAGAAACCAAACTACCATGCTCTTCGCACCTTTGGCTGTGCTTGCTGGCCTAATCTTCGTCCTTTTAACGCTCATAAGCTAGAATTTCGATCAAAACAATGTGTGTTTCTTGGTTATAGTAATCTTCACAAGGGTTTTAAGTGCCTAGACATCGCTGCTGGACGTGTTTACATCTCACGCGACGTCGTGTTTGATGAGACAGTTTTTCCATTTGCTGCCCTAAATCCTAACGCCGGCGCTCTTATTCGATCTGAAGTTCTTCTTCTTTCCGAAAATACCTTGCCTACTTCTGTTGATCCGGGGGACGAACATCTAGCTAATGATCCTTCGGGTAATTTTCATGAAAATCCGGCTATAAATTTTGGTGGAAATCCTATTTTGCGTCATGATTTTATGCAGCAAGAAACAAACACAGAGCACGAGGAAGATTCAGGTGCTGCGTCAGAAGCTGGTGGCAGCGATCCCGAGGGCGATCCGCCCTCGCCTGCCGCGCCAGGCAGTGGCGGCGTATCCGCCTCGGGGCCAGGCGGGCCATCGCCAGGCAGCCACGCGTCTGCCGGGGCCCAGCAGGCGGAACAGCGGCGTCTCGTGGCGGGCCCCATACTGGAGGTGGGCCTGCTGCCTCGCCAACCGCGTCGACGCGCCCGACCGAACCGCCCCTCGACTCGGTCAACCAGCCAACTGGGCCTCGCCAAGTGGCCCAGCCTGATGCAGACGCGGGATCAGGCGCGGGCGCGCCGCAGCCGGCTCCCGACAGCATCCGCCTCGGATCAAGTGCTGTTGGATCCCGTGCTGCTGTCCCGAACTCCGCCGGATCTTCTGCGCCTCGTGACTCTGCTACTGTTCCTGTGCCAGCGCTGAGAACAAGGTCACAACATGGAGTTGCTAAACCAAAAATTCGTACTGATGGTACGGTCAGGTATGACAAGCGTTTTGGAGGTCTTGCGGTCACGGGTGAACCTAACAATTTAAGTGAGGCTTTTGAAAATAAAAATTGGAAAACTGCTATGGATGAGGAATATAATGCTCTTGTTCACAATAGGACTTGGCACCTAGTTCCTCCATCGAGGGGGAGAAATATCATTGATTGCAAATGGGTCTATAGAATTAAAAGGAAAGCTAATGGAGAAATAGACAGGTACAAGGCTAGACTAGTGGCAAAAGGTTTCAAACAAAGATATGGAATAGACTATGAGGATACTTTTAGCCCTGTTGTAAAAGCAGCTACTGTCAGATTTGTTCTCTCTGTTGCAGTATCAAATAATTGGAGTCTTCGCCAATTGGATGTGCAGAATGCGTTCCTTCATGGCATTCTAGAGGAGGAAGTTTACATGAAGCAACCACCCGGGTATGAGGTAAAAGGAAAGCAACATTATGTTTGCAAACTTGATAAAGCATTGTACGGCTTAAAACAGGCACCCAGAGCATGGTACTCTAGGTTAAGTATAAAGCTTCAAAGGCTTGGTTTTCTACCTTCAAAGGCAGATACATCTCTTTTCTTCTATAAAAGAGGCAAAGTGATCATTTTTATGTTGGTATATGTTGATGACATAATTGTGGCTAGCTCATCACAGGAAGCAACCAATGCACTATTAGAGGATCTTAAGAAAGATTTTGCTCTAAAAGATCTTGGTGAGTTGCATTACTTTCTGGGCATAGAAGTAAAGAAGGTAACAGATGGTATACTCCTAAGTCAAGAAAAGTATGTGGCTGATATACTGAAGAGATCAGGTATGATGAATTGTAAAATTTCGAATATGCCTCTTTCAACTACTGAAAAGTTGTCAAAAGAAGAGGGTGAACTTTTGGGAGCCGAAGAAGCTACAAATTACAGGAGTGTTGTAGGTGCTTTGCAATACTTAACACTTACAAGACCTGATATATGCTTCCCTGTCAATAAAGTATGTCAGTTTTTACATGCTCCTACTCTTCAGCACTGGACTGCAGTTAAGAGGATTCTAAGATATCTCAGAGGTACTATGAGTACAGGGCTAAAATTCACAAGATCAACCTCAACCTTGGTAAGTGCGTTTTCTGATGCAGATTGGGCAGGCTGTCCTGATGACAGAAGATCTACAGGAGGCTTTGCAGTTTTCTTTGGACCAAGCCTTATATCATGGAGTGCAAGGAAGCAAGCAACTGTGTCAAGATCTAGCACTGAAGCTGAATATAAAGCTTTGGCCAATGCAACAGCTGAGTTAATATGGGTTCAAGCATTGCTCAATGAACTTGGTGTAAAACACTCCTCAGTTGCACGCCTATGGTGTGGTAACATTGGTGCTACCTATCTATCAGCAAATCCAGTGTTTCATGCGAGGACAAAACACATTGAGGTTGATTATCACTTTGTTCGTGAAAGAGTAGCCAAGAAGCTACTAGACATACGATTCATATCTACAAATGATCAAGTTGCAGATGGATTTACCAAGGCCCTGTCATGGAGCAAATTGGAAGAGTTTAAGAACAATCTCAACTTGGTGAAGTTGTGATTGAGGGGGCGTGTTAAAGTGTATATTGTAAACGTATGTGCGGTAGTTGTATAAACCGCACATACGGGATAAGGGATAGGCGTTGCGTATGTAATCTGGTTGGTAGAGTAGTTGTAGATGATCTCGTTTATCTCTTGTATAGATCATTACTTGGAGATCAATCTATCAACTACCTAACAACCAAACCCTGTAATCTATGTGCCTATATAAACACGCAGCGCGTCCCTGCTAATGCATACGCTTAACACCAATTTTACAGCCCAGACCAACAACCCATTGTGGCTACGACGCACTGACGGACAGAGACCTTAGGCCGAATTTGAATTCAGTGTTACGACGGAAGCAAGGACAATCAACCTAGCGGCTACGCACACCTCTCTGGGAAACGGTAAAACATCTCTGTTTTGGGAAGATAGATGGCTTGATGCAATCGCATACAAGATGTGGCTCCCAACATCTATAACGTGGTTGCCTCTAGGACAACGTCCTTTTGCACAGTACGACAAGCTCTACATGACAACACTTGGGCCATGGACGTTGGGCCTAACATCGGGATAAAGAACATCGATGAGTATATGCAGCTATGGCATAGCGTATCAACAGTGGAGCTGCAACCGGAGAGAGCTGACTCCATCAACTGGGCTTGGGAGCCGAATGGATCCTACTCGATCGAGTAAATAGCATAAAATTACTTACAGGCTAGGGTTTCAAAAAACTACCGATTTTAAATTTTTCTCAGATAACTACCAAATTGGTGGTCCGCTGTTTCAAAAAACCCCAAATGCCCGTTGCTTAAAATTTAAACATGTTTATGACAGGTCGGGCCCGCACCTAAACAATCCGTCTATTTGACCGTGTGTTTGACTGTTAGCTGACATGTGGGGCCCACATGGCAGTCTTCCACACTTTTTCCTCCTCCTCTTGAGTACTCCCTCCTCTGCCTCCCTTCCTCTCCTCTCGCCGGCGTGCATGCCACCTCACAGCATCGTCGCTCGCCGGCGAGCCTGCCCTGTCCTCTGCTGCCGTTCACTGACCCTCCCCGGCACGGCAGCGCCCACCCGCCGCGTCCACCCCGCCACCCATCGCGTCCACCCCCTCAGCTTCGCCCGCACCACCGGGTCTGCCCTCACCTTCCGACGTCCGTAGCAGAGGCCGGCCATGGCCGCTGCGGCTGGAGGCACGTGCTCCAGCAACGGCGCTGACCGTACGCGGTTGCTGCTGCACAGACGACGGTAGGGCATGGCGGCGGCCACACAAGCGAGGCGGCGCGCAATGGCCAGGAGCAGCGGCAACGGACGGCAAGGAGCTCCGCCTGGACCCCAGCCCGTCGCCCGCCTGGACCCACCTCGAGCCCGCGCAAGGAAGAGGAAAGAGATAGAGGCCGCGCGTCAGTGAGCTCGCGGCAGCGTCGGGCGCGGCTCACCGACTGGACTAGAGGCGGCGTCGAGAGGAACGCTCCAGTGGCTGCTATGTTCTGGAGCGGGGACCCGATTGCTTTTTGGAAAAAGATGCAGGGACTTGATTGCGTTTAAAAAAATCCAGGGACCTGATTGCTTTTCAAAAATACACTGACATATGGGTCCCACGTGCCAGTTTACGGTCAAACAAACAGTCAAATAATTAGAGCTCTGACGCATGGGGCACAACTGTCATAATCACGATTAACTGTAAAACACTCTGTCATCAGGGTTTTTTGAAACAGCGGACCACCCAGTTGGTAGCTATCTGAGAAAATTTTAAAACCGGTAGTTTTTTAAAACCCTAACCTGTAAAGTAGTAGTTTTATGCTATTTACCTACTCGATCCGATCTGCATACGCGGCAAGATTAATAGGACGCAAGGTGGCATCCTACGCAGAATTAGCACATGGCACCACTACAATGTTGTTTCTCTTCATGGCTGGCCATGCAGAACCATTGCTGGACTCAGTGGCGAAGCCACGTTGTCGTTGTGTAGTCGCTTGACTACACAGGAATTTGGCAAGTTAAAAGACCCCATGTATGCCTACTCAGCTTCTAATGAACAAACTTGTGGAAACTGACCACAAGGCCCACTTGTCATTTGTATTGGGTCACGTTGGCTAGGCCGAAAGATGAAAACTAGCAAAGGAATCCATAATAACTTCCTTGGTTGGCTGATCTCCTAATTCCGTGCGAACTGCCACACCAGGACGAGACCCTTCCTCTTGTTAAGTTCTATCTTCCTTGGTTGGCTGAGCATTGTGTGGCAGGGTCTCGTCCTGGTGTTCCATGCGAACTGCCACACAATGCTCATCGAGAGACCTCAAGGAGATCATCACACTTTGTTTATGCGAACTTTGGAAACATGGCAATGCCATAGTGTTTGACGGAAAAAAATTATATGAAACCGGGTCTCACAGTTAGCAGGTGAGACCTGCCCTGATGGATGACACGTGACATTCACAAATAAAAAAGGATGGGTCTCACCTGCTAACCCGTGAGACCTGGTCTCATAGAATTATTTTCCGTGTTTGACGGCGAATCTCCATCACTTCAACTCGTCTGGCGGAACATTGATCGTGAAGGTAGAATGTGGAAAGCGGCGGGTATACTAAAGGGCGACCTTGAGTTTTTCTTTGGTGGTCTAGCTAGGCGGGCAAGTGGCAAATTTTTAGCCAATAGCAATTGAAGGGGAGTGGGCGTTTTGCTAGAGAATGCAAACCTGAACAATTAGATGGTGGTTCAAGAACCAAACTTCAGCTTGCCATACTGACCAATTTTCAGTGCTGCTTCTTCAAACGTACACCAGATTGGATACTATTGATCAGGCTACCTACAGAAAAGAGAGCATCAGAGGACAAAAATCCATTAGTATGGGCACTTTTCCAAGATGCTCGAGCATATAGGAAATTGGATGAAACTTATGCTGTTGTTGTTCACAAGTACGAGCTGAGAACTTATCACGACCAAGGTTTGCTACTCTCTTTCAATCAGAGACCACCTGGTGCCTATTTTGGACAAATGGCAAGTCTAGGTACTCCTGCTATATCTGTAGATGCTTCAGTGCAGCCCTGGGTGATTCCCACTTATGCAATCGTACAGATGGACGACAGCATGTCTGCACAAATGTGCATACCAATTCGTTCTCCACTCAAGGGTCGCTCCAAAAGAGGACAATACGGCAAGGCATGATGATGTTTCTACGATTTACTTCTGTTGTGCGATGAAGCCATTGCCTTCCGACCATAAAATCCCCAAGCCTATCGTCTCCTGTATCAAGAGTAAACATTCTTGTACGTGCATCATGCTCAAATCATTTGTACAAGTAGCATTTTATTGTGAAATGCATTTCTTCTGTGAAAATCAAATGCATGAGTTTTAGTGAAGTCTTACACATCATTTCAACGAAGCATCTATGCTATTGGGCAAGGCTTGTGCTAACGTCAACCAAACCCATTGTAAAAAGACGTACCTCCTTATCATAGGTAATACACGCATGTGAATAATAAGAACTAATAGATCATTAAAGGTTGTCTCCTCATGCGCAGGGTCCACGCTGCATGTGAATAATTCAGCAACCAATGGCATATAAATATGCGTCCCTCTCATGCTTCTAAGTGCCAGTTCCTCTACTGATGATCAATACACAACCCGGGAGTCCCGACACCCCACTATCCTGTGCGTTCAGCCATTTTCAAGATTCGTGATGTGGTGTGGACAGCAGCGCTGCAGCAGGCCACTTGCGTTGTCATGTTAGTTTAAGCAGGCAATTTAAGAGTCGAACAGGGCCCGGTCCTAGGCTGCAGCATGCAGAGTAGGTAGGGCAACTGTTCCCGACCAACTTGTCAGGCCCGGCTACTGTAGCAAGACGAGATGTTCACGCAGCCCGTCATGTCATTCGTATCTATCTTTTCTTTGTTTTTTTGAGTGAAGAGAGAGGAGAAAGGTGAGGATAGTGAGCCTTTTTATGAGAGAGAGAGGAGGAATGGAAGGAGAGAGAGGCTGTGACCCGTGCGAGACAGAAGGGACAGGAGAGAAAAGAGCTGTTTTCCATGGAGGAGAGAGGCTGTGAACGGAGAGAGAAGGTGGCGGCAGCCTTTTCATTAGCCCATGTGAGAGAGAGATGATGAATCTTGGGAGGAGAGAGCGATTCCACCTAGGCCTGTTAAATAAGAACCATCACAGAGCCTTGCACAGATCTCTAAAACTTTGTTTTTTGTGAACGGTGATGATAGAAGGGAGTCCAGGCACCCGGGTTCTAAAAAGCCAAACTCTCAATCAATATATACGTGTATATTTAAAATGTGATCAATAAACGTTAGGGATCTGCATCACAGCGGGTTTGCGGGTATATCTGATGGCCTATAATGAAATGTATCACAAGATACCCTTTGAAAATGCAAATATATGTTTATTGTCGGGCTATACGATAACTACAAATACATCTATCACAAGACATCCTGGAGACAGATGACTAAAGTTTTTGTACAAAATTGTTCTACAAAAGAAATGTGTATCTTAAACGTAGAGTAGTTCTTGGACTGACTATTGCTAAGGTTATTACTCTAAATGTAGAAGTATCCGAGAAATTAAGCCAGATGAGCAAATCCATATGAACGATATGACAAATATTATTTCATACTTAGAAAATCAAATCAATGGTCCTACGATATTGAAAAAGTAATTCTTATCTTGTTGTGAAAAATTGCAAACTAAGAGTAAATTACCTCATCGATGTCGGCGTTGAACTTGGCAATTAGTTTCCGGACGAACCGTATAACGCCGAAATTGATGACCACAGTATATGTACAACGTTAATGAACTGCATTCATGTGTAGAACGGCAAGCACTGGTGCACCACATATTTCCCCTAGTGGGCCTGAATGAACTGCCTTCATGTAAAGTGCAATAATATATGTCTACCGGACATCTTTGCAGGAGTAACATCGATGACCAACCATCTGCCAAATGCGTGTGCAAGTAAGGAGACACATGGACAAGATGAAGCATGCGCATGCCCACAATAGCCAGCAGAAGTAGATAAATTTGTTAGCCCACCCCAGTTGAGAGGCATGAATGACCTTGTAGCATTAATATTGCAACCATAGAGTAACAAAAGATGTTCCCTTCTCATTCTGATCCCTCTAGCAACTGAAGTGTTCATGATCCCAAGGCGAAGAACTCATGACAATTAGGCAGCCATGAGCCAATGGGATTATGAAGTATCGGGAAATAATCCAAAGAGGTCTAAATTCAAACCTTCACCGAATTTTTCATTGCAGGAGTAACTAAAGATGCTGGTACGCGGGAATATTTTTACAGTTGACCATCATGAGGTCTTGTCGGTGATCCCTAAGGCCCCACTTGGTTCCTCGTTTTAGGGCCCAATACACCTGTAAAATATACCCCTGTAAAATAAAAACGGATGGGCATGTCATTGGTGCTTGGCATGTCGTTTTTGGGCTGTAGTTTTACACTGGTTTTCTCGTTTACACCCGTATCGGGCCGGTATCCGATACAGACCAGAGGCCGTCGTTTTTCCCCCACCTCGCCTCTCACTCGAGACCTAGATCGTGTTGCGCCGCCGGGAGGCGCCGGCGCTGGTGTCCACGAGGACGTCAAGCGACGACGTTCGCGACGGCGACGTGGTGAGGCACAGAAGACGGTGGCCACGACGGGGTTTAGACGCGCCGACGACGGCGACTCGTTCTTGGCCACGACGGTGACGGCGACTCGCTCCTCGCCGCGACGGCGACGCTGGCCGGCAGTCGTGACCTAACCGTGACGGCGAACCGCTCATCCTCCTCCGCTCCGCCAAGGTATCCTCCCTCCTCCTCTGCCCCCTTCCTATCCCTTCCCCAGTCATCTGGCGGAGGAGTACTCCTTGGCGACGTGGCCATCCTGCTTGGTGATGATTAGACCGAACCCTCCTATCAGTTAACAGCTTCTGCCAAAGTTTCACAAGAATTCAGTTTCGTCAGGCGTAGGGTAGTTAGTTCCGTCAGTTAAAGTTCAGTTTGATCAGGGAAATAAGCCAAGCTTCATTTAGTTGTTACAGTGCAGTTTAAGCTGCTGTCAAAGTTCAGATTGATCGGGGAATAAGCCAAATGATCTGGTAGTTAGCTGCTGTCAAAGTTCAGATTGATCGGGGAATAAGCCAAATGATCTGGTAGTTAGCTGCTGTCAAAGTTCAGCTTGATGTAAATCTAGAAATACTGATAAACAAACAGATGAACAGTGATCCAATGAGTTGCTTTTGTCTTTCCAAGATGTTTATGCTAATTGATTGTTTCCACTCTGAAAGCATGTACTGTACATTGCTTGTTTCATCTAGGTGCCAATGTATCAGGCGCATGTTTGTTTACGGATCAGTTAATTCACTCGCTTGATCTCGGAACTAATTTCCTTCAAGGACAATCTCTATATCTATGGATTACTTATGGTATTTCCTAGTTTAAAGAAAGCCCCATTGATTTTTTTTTTCTGTTTTTGATCGGTTGAAGATAGTGCCCAAAGTTCCTTGCAATAGATAATGTGTTTGGTCATGTTAAGCTAGTTTGTCGTTGTTCATATACTATGGGCCTGCTTCGTTTAAATAACATGACTGATGCATGGAATAACAACAGAAGCTTGCTAACAATCCATGCCCTGATGTGTATGCTATATAGATAGAGAAAGTATTTTTGCTTATTTATTTTATTCTCTTCTCGCTAGAGAATGGATACAAGTAATCATGCTGATGGTTACGAGTCACGTACTGATTCGGAGGAGGAGGAGGAGATGATGTTTCTTGTCTTTCCGACATTATATTGTATATCTTCTAGAAGAGAAAAGATTCCATACAACACATCAATGCTGATGGAATCCCACAAGAATTCAGTTTGTTAGCTGCTGTCGAAGTTCAGATTGATGTAAACCTAGAAATACTGATAAACAAACAGATGAACAATGGTCCAATGATTTGTTTATGAACAGGGTCCAATAAACTTCCATGGGTTTATGAATAGTTCATCTGTTTTCTTTGTCCAGTTGTGCAAATAGAATGCTAACTAAGTTGGGCCTGTTTGATAAGTTATATAACTGCATCACCTATTATTGCTACTGATATTATTGGCTCATTGCTGCCTTTGTGCAATGCAGAACTATTAAGAGTGATTTGGAGGATTCAAGATTCTGTGAAGCTCTTTTGACATATAAAGCTCAGAACTGAAGGTACTTAATAAACTCAAAAGCATTCAGTCCAGCTTATGTGTGTGTCACTGATTTATTCTTCATTGTTTTGCGCATGTGCTTGTCTATATACATCTATACTCAACTGTTACATCAATCAATAAAAGTATGGTAATATCTTTTCATGTTACACTAATCTCGTTATCTTGATGTGCTAGTGCTCCTTTTATTCCAATGTCATAACATAGATTATATATACTACTGTGTTTACTTTGAAGGAGAGTTGCGGTATTTATTTTGTAATCTCTTCTCGCTAGATAATGGATACGAGTAACCATGATGATGGATATGAGTCATGTACTGATTCTGAGGAGGAGGAGGAGGAGGAGATGATGTTTCTTGTCTTCCCGACAATATATTGTATATCTTCTAGGAGGGAAAAGATTCCAGTGAACACATCCATTCTTACGGGAGCTAAGTATATCCGAGAAATATTGGATGGCCACCCTCAACGGTGCCTTGATATTCTTAGGATGGAATCCCATATCTTCCAACTTCTATGTGACCATCTTAGATCCAAAAATCTTCTAAAAAATTCAAAAGGAGTCAGTGTTGAAGAGCAACTAGGGATGTTTATGTACATGCTATCCAGGAATGCGAGTTATCGTACGTTGACTGATAGGTTTCAGCACAGTCCTGAAACGGTGCATAGGCATATCAATGGATGCTTCAACGCTATGAGATCATTGGCATTTGACCTTATCAAGCATAGTTCGCTAGATACTCATTGGAAAATATCAACAAATCCCCAGTTTTGGCCTTTCTTTGAGGTACACGCCATCCCTTGCTATGTACTTTAGGAATTTATATCCTCCCTTAGTATAACACATATAGTAACCACAGCTTGTTTAATGCAGAACTGCCTAGGGGCAATAGATGGGACTCATGTTCCCATGACCATTACATCCAACGAGGCTGCTCCATACAGGAATAGAAAGGGGACCCTCTCCCAAAATGTGATGGTCGCCTGTGACTTCGATCTCAACTTTGTTTATGTGTCAGCTGGTTGGGAGGGGTCTGCCTCAGATGCCGGAGTATTGAAATCTGCTATTCAATCGGGCTTCCATGTACCCGTGGGCAAGTATTATTTGGTTGACGGAGGCTATGCAAACATACCACAGTTTCTAGCTCCGTACCGTGGAGTTCGTTACCATCTAAAAGATTTCGGTAGAGGTGGCCCTCGTCCAAAGAACCCCAAAGAACTCTTCAATCTAAGGCATGCCCGTCTACGGAACCATATAGAGCGTACAATTGGTGTATGGAAAATGCGATTTCCTATTTTAAAAGTTGGCACAAATTACCCAATTGACACTCAAGTCAAAATTCCTATGGCGGCAGCTGTATTTCACAATATAATCCGGAGTCACAGAGGTGATGAACAATGGCTAGATACGCAAAAAATGCAAATTGACCCTTTTCTATTTGTCACTCTTCCTGATGGAGATGACAGACCTCGACATGTTCCTACATCCTCAAGCAATCAAAGGGACCTTGGTAATTCTATGAGAGATGAAATTGCCAACAGGATGTGGGCGGACTATCAAAGAATTCGAAGTGAAAGATCGTCACGGAGATCTACTAGCTAATAATTTAAGTTTTTATTCTGTCAAAGTAATTTATTGTAATGATGTGGAATTTGAGATATAAAGATGACATTTGAGTTATGTTAATGTTTCAATTGAGTTATGTAAGGATGACATTTGAGTTATGTTATTAGGATCGATCCTATATATTAGCAACATTTGAGTTATGTTAATGTTTCATTTCATATTACTTGATGTGATTTTGCATTTTCAGATTCTTATATTTCTTAATGTGATGTTGGATTTTCATATTCTTATGTTGCTTAATGTGATCAGATTCTTGTATTGATTTATTGCTAAAGTTACATTGTCGTAGGTTCAATATGACGCAGAATAGGGCTAAGTGGACAGCAAGGTATGAGAAAGGTCTCGTGGAGGTACTTACAGAGTACAATCTATCTCATTACCATGGCCAAAATGGGTGGACTACCGAAGGATGGAATCAAGTTGTCAAGGAACTGAACAATTTATATCCAGAGGCAAGGTTTACCAAGGATCAGGTTCAAGATAAGGAAGCTCAGTTGAAAAAGCACCACAAAAATATCAAGTTGATAGTCAACCGCTCTGGAATATCATGGAATGATATTGCATGTGTGATCAACACCACGCCTAAAAAATGGGAAGAGATCATTGCAGTAAATTTTTATTCCTTCTAACTTTTGATTTCCTTATATGTGCATGAACTTTTCATGCCTATGCATGATCTACTCACACCTTTCTATTAATTATGTAGGAGGACCCAAAGCTCAAAATGTATGAAGGAAAGAGCTTTCTATTGTACGAGGCATTAGGTGTGCTCTATGAAGGACACATTGCGCAAGGAAGACACTGCCTCACATCAAGGAAGCCTCCGATTGGCACGAAAACAGGTAGCAACTTTGGAGCGAAGGATAAGATGGTTGCAAGCACTAGCAAGAAAAATACAAGACATGGAAGAGATGACAACGTAAGGACTTCTTCAATAATTGACATCAATGATACTCCTACATTAGATGATGTGGATGAAAGAGAGAACACTGTCAATGACGAGGAAGAATTAGGCAGTGAAGATGCTGATGGCGATCAACCACAAATAAGTGAATCAAGTGCAAAAGGAAAAAACTAAGAAACAAAAAGGTGCCACATCTGTACAGCGGCTTGAAGATTCCATGATGGCTTATGTGAATTTCAAGAAAGATCAAGCTTCCAAGAAGGAAAAAGTGTCACAACAAGGAAAACAACCCTCAATTACAGAATGCTTGCAGGTCTTGAATGACATGGATGATGTTCCCGACGAGGTCAAAATCTTTGCCTCTGATGTTTTCAAGGATGCAGCAAATTGTGAGATTTTCCTGGGTTACAACTCAAGATTGCGGGGTATGTGGCTAAAGAAGGAAGTCGGCAAGATTAGTCCTCAGCCTCCTTGTAAGTACCATTATCTTGGTTTTCTGCATTTCTTCTCCCCACTAAAGATAAGTTTGTAAGGCTTAGTTGAGCGAGTATTCCTTTGCAGCTCGGCTTTCATCTGGTGCTATTCCTTCAATCAATCTGGTGCTCTGATCAAAGGTATTGTCCGTGCTCCTTTTATTTTCTCTAGGTTAATCAATAGAATGTATCCCAATCTTCATTATTGCTTGCCTTCTACAAATGGTCTCAGCTTCAGAGTTATATTGTTGGTGCTGATGTTCCAATCCCCCTTTGCAACATAATATTCTAGACATGTGTAGACTTGTTGCTGCCTAGAACATTTTTCTTATTCAAGATTTTATTTATATTGCTGCCATGTTGTTTCTTCATCGGTGTTTCTTGAAAAATAATGCAGTTACTTTAAACTTGAGTGACATGCTATGGCTACCTTGCACCATCTGGCTCCCCTTGGTAATTCAGGATTTTGTGCTAATCTTTTTGACATGCATGGTTGTTCTCGACATCCGTGGTTGGTATCATTCTTAGAGCACAAAGTGATCATTATATAGCTAATGTTTTTTTTAGGTCGCCCTTTCGCATGATTCTGTGGTTACCCGAGTCCATGAAGCAGTCATAATCTTTCAGAAATATTTTATGTCTAGATGCACACTGATTCAACAATTGTCGAGTCCTAACTTTGGTTATGTACCATGCCAACGAGACAAGACAAGTATGCCTCAATAGAATTGTAATTTAAATTGCTGACTTTGAGCACTATGAGTTATCGGAACTATTTTCAAATGGAAGATTGCAAAAATATGAATTTTTTTTACTGATGTTGTGCTATTGTAATATAAATGAAAATTTTAGCTCATTTTATACTTGTCCAATTTGTGTCGAAGTGCAGTTGTATTGGAAATTCACATGCTTGTGTAGTCTGTGCTGTTGAATATGCGTGTACATGTGTATTTGGAAAGTCGGGTGTTCCAACCTGGGCGACACGCATATTTTACAAGCGGATTGAAACCTGGAGAGCCAAGCACATATTACATCCGGATAGAAAATACCACCTTTCGGAATGTATTTGGTTGGAGGCTGGTATAATACAGGTGTAAAAGATTACAGGGGTGGCAGAAAAACTACATTCCAAGCGGGGCCTAAGACCTTAGGAGATGGGGAGCCACATTACTGGTACCTTAGTCTTCGGTGGAAACACTAGCATCCATCTTGGCTTTCACAAGGGTTTATCCCACTACAAGCTTGGTCATCGATCATCCATGTGTAGAGGAAACAATGCTTTTTTAGATTAATTACGCCTTTCACTGGCTCCGACTGCTTCGGAACCCTCCGGCCGTCCGGCGGGTGCTTAATGGCTTGTAAGGTAGTCGGGTCTGCGATTTCTCCCCTCGGGGAAGGAAAATATTTGTTTTTCATCATCTGATAGTGCAAAATATTGATTGCTTGTCTTCTCAATAAAAATAATACATCGCTGCTCCTACACCACGTCTTGCCCTTTCACCACCAACACTATTTCTCCTCCTACTTTATGATGCAAGCGTTTTCAAGATTTTCCCTCGACGATTTGCTATGGTTGGATATACACATAACTTTTGGTTGCATCGATGTTTTCAAATGGTGCGACTTAATGGCTGATCTCTCTGTTGTGCGTGCGGACTACGCGACTGACACCTAGGTACGGCAAGAAAATAAAGAAAATCTGGTTATGTGTCTTCACCTCAAACCTGGCCAAACGGGCTGGTACGGCATCACATGGCCTGGCCCGTTCTATTCATGCCTTGCACGGCATGACCCATACGACCCATACAAGCATGTTTACTCAACGGGCCGTGTCGTGTAACCCGTATGCCTTACTGCCAGACATAGGCATGACACATTTAATAAACGGGAAAGCCATGGGCGGAAACTCCACCCCGGAATTGCACACCTATGACAGAGGAATTGCCGGCGCGCGGCCCCAGGTTGTCGTAGATCTGAGCCACCCGTTCTGACAAGATTTGTGACGGCGCGGGAACGACAATCTAGCTTTGTCCCTGGTGACCAGCCCCGAAGGAACACTCCTGCATCCTGTCAATGAACGACTCGCCGAAATTGTCTTGACACCCTTCACCCTTAGCACGCGACCCGACGTCTTTTCGTGCCCCCTGGTATAGAGCACCACCATCCAGCACTCCATCCTCTTCTTCATTGTTAGATGCCGACTAGGAGCACCCAGAACCGACCACCTGTCGGCGCCGCACGAGACTCCCCAGGCATCGACAACCGAAGGGGCCCCACCCGGTCCGGATTGCGTAAGCGGGATCTGTCGATGCCTCCAGGCGTGTCCTGTCAGGAGTGGTCAGCAGCAGAGCACCTGAGTTGTCAGCAGGAGCATCTCCAACCACAATTTTTTCACCCAATAAATATATTTTCCAGATACATAAGGTGGTCCACATTCACAAAAGGGATAACGCCACAAACAGGGAAATATATTAATATCGCGAAGATACCTACTACACCCAGCCTCCGCACCTACAAGATGTCACTAACGAATTAACGATGCTCATTGTCTTGCTAGTGTTGCACATGTGGGGTGAGCATTGGTGAAGTGACAAGTGTACCAACAAATGCCTTCGCATTTATCCTCTAGGATTTTAGTGTTAGTGCTTTGCAGTCAGTTCGGTCACCTGCTTTAATACAAGGTCTGTCAGCTGTCAACCCTTTTGGCAAAATAAACAGAGACGTGTTCTTATGGTTGGAGAAAATAAAAAGAAAAACAAGTCTGGATCAAAATGATCGTGCTTGAAGAAAATGATCTAGCAGGGGATAAAAAGAGAATGGGATTGCTGAAGAGTTTCAGGAACCCACCATGGCCCAATAGCTATTGCTTCTAACCATATATTCTACTGCTATGATGAAGTATAAGTCTCTCTTTTGGATTGCATAAGCTACAACATGATTGCACTCTGTTTTTCTAAAGACCACTATGAGTCATACAACATGATTATAATCAGTGAACTTTGATTGTTATCATTAATATATGATTTTCTTCGATGAGTTGGTGGATGCATGTTGTATCCTTGGTCTTCATACCCATCCTGGGCAACCATGCAAAAAAATAAATTACTCAGGTGTGCACATTAAATGGTGTGCACAGGCAGATTTGAGCAGTGAGGTGATATACTATAGATCTAATCTTCATATACATCATGAACGACACGGAGAATCCAAGACTTCAAAGCTCAGGTGTATTTTAGAAGCTCCACATCAGGGTTTGACATCCTCCTCATAGCAAGATGCTGCAACTAAAAACTAAAATATACTCCAGCTTTTAGCTAGGAGTGAAGCAGTGGGGCTTGTGGCATCTGCTGGTGGGGGCATAATTTGGCTGGGGAATTTGCAGACCCTGCCTCCACCCCTCTTCTGTTTTTTTCTTCCTTTTTAGGGGAGCTCTACAGCCTCGTGGTCTCTATCTCTATCTTCTATAAGTACTGCAACCTCTCAACATTGTTACTGGTGGGCCGGACTGCCTCCGAGGGCCAAGGTTCCAATTATTCATCCAAGCTCTGCTGTCCCACAAAGATTGCAATGGCAACAGTCTCAATGGACGTTGAAGCCGGAAGAGATGACAAGGTATGTAATTGTGAGACAGCAATATTATACGAGTTTTCCCTTTTTTGGGAAATTAATTTGCTCCTTTAAACAGCAATAATCAATAATAATTTTATGTCTTCACACCACTTGGTTTAAGTCTGTCTTACCTGCAGAAGAAGGGGTTCCACCAAGATCTGGTCCTAGCTTACAAGATTCTGGGCGTCTTCTTTGGCGGCCTCGTCACTTCACCTCTCTATGTTTATCCTTCGATGAATCTGACCAATCCCACCGAGGAAGACTTCCTCGGGATATACTGCATCATGTTCTGGACCCTGACTCTGATCGGCGTCATCAAGTACATATGCATAGCTCTGAACGCCGATGATCATGGCGAAGGTGACAAAATTAACCAGAGATACTCCCAAGCTGTCAATGATAGATAAGCCAGCGCATATATTTCTTGATTTTGAACTAGATCGGAGTTATTTTTCTCATGCAGGTGGCACATTTCCCATGTATTCTTTGTTGTGCCAGCATGCCAACATTGGCATCCTCCCGTCCAAAAAGATTTACATTGAAGAAGAGGATCTGGTCTCGACTCAGCCTGCTGTGACCAGAAGGCCAAGCAGGCTGAGGAGATTCATCGAGCGCAGCATTTTCGCCAGGAGGCTGCTGCTCCTCACTGCTATATTGGGCATGTGTATGCTAATCGGAGATGGCATTCTCACACCTGCTATTTCAGTATTGTCTGCAATCGATGGACTGAGAGGCCCTTTCCCGTCCATCAGTAAACGTATGCAGTTAGTCGGTAGTAATGGATGTCTTAGTTGGGACAAGATCGTGCTTAATTCTGTGTCTGGAATTAATGTTTTACAGCTGTGGTGGAGGCACTGTCTGCGGCGATCCCTATTGGTCTCTTCCTGCTGCAGAAGTACGGCACGTCGAAAGTGAGTTTCATATTCTCACCGATCATGGCAGCGTGGACGTTCACCACACCGATCATCGGCATCTACAGCATCTGGCGCTATTACCCTGGCATCTTCAAGGCCTTGTCGCCACACTACATCGTTATGTTTTTCATGACCAACCAGAAAAGGGGCTGGCAGCTGCTTGGTGGAACGGTTCTCTGCATCACGGGCATGTACATTAAGCTTTTCTCTGTTTCGCGGTCGGCTTTAATGTCCTCGAATGACATACTTATCGTTTTGATTCATTCAGGAGCTGAGGCCATGTTTGCGGATCTTGGACACTTTAGCAAGAGGTCTATACAAATCGCATTCCTCAACAGCATATACCCTTCTCTCGTGCTCACATACGCTGGTCAGACAGCATACCTGATCAACAACGTCGATGACTTCAGCGACGGGTTCTACAAGTTTGTGCCGCGTCCAGTGTACTGGCCCATGTTCATCATTGCGACGCTGGCAGCGATCGTCGCAAGTCAATCGCTGATCTCAGCCACCTTCTCCGTCATCAAGCAGTCGGTAGCCCTGGAGTACTTCCCCCGTGTTAAGGTGGTGCAGACCTCCAGGAACAAGGAAGGGGAGGTATACTCGCCGGAAACCAACTACATACTCATGCTGTTCTGTGTTGGTGCCATCCTCGGCTTCGGCGATGGCAAGGACATCAGAAATGCGTTCGGGGTGGTCGTAATCATGGTTATGCTGATCACCACCGTCCTGCTCACCCTGGTGATGCTCATCATCTGGGAGACACATGTGGTGCTAGTGGCACTCTACTTTGTGCCGTTCCTGATCCTGGAGGGGACGTATGTGAGTGCGGTGTGCACCAAGATCCTCAAGGGCGGGTGGATGCCATTTGCGGTGTCATTGTTGTTGGCACTCATCATGTTCGGCTGGTACTACGGCCAACAGAGGAAAGCGGAGTACGAGATGGCAAACAAGGTGACACTTGAGCGGCTCGGTGAGCTCCTCGTAGGTCCGGACGTGCACCGTGTCCCCGGGCTCTGCTTCTTCTACAGCAACATGCAGGACTGGCTCACCCCTGTGCTTGCGCACTATATCAGGAACATGCGGTCGCTGCACAAGGTGACCGTTTTCCTCAGGCTCCGGTACCCCCTCGTGGCCAGGGTTGATGCCAAGAACCGGGCGGCCATCCGGCGGCTTCGGCCCAGCGGGGTTTACGGGTGCACAGTACAGTACGGCTATGCCGACCCGCTCGACTTTGAAGAGGATGACCTCGCTGGTCAGGTGGTGAGCGTCCTGCAGGAGCACATCGCTGTGGAGGAGGCCGCTCTACTTGAGGAGGCGAGGGAGGCTGGGGTGGTGCACGTCACGGGCAAGATGAGGTTTCATGTCGGCAAAGACACGGGCTTCTTCGACCGTATTCTGCTTGGCTTCTATGAGTTCCTGCACAGCACGTGCCGGTTCGCGCTACCAGCTCTCGGGATCCCCCTGCAGCAGCGCGTCGAGATCGGCATGCTCTACAAGGCCTGACGCTACGCTTGCACACACTTCCATATGTATGACGCAGTGCGTGCCAATAAATCGTTCTGGTTTTCGGTTGTTTCAGCTACCTGCCATAGCGACGCAATGGCATTTGTAAGTGAACCTCAGTATGAAGGTTGCCATGAAATAAAGGATGTATATATGCTGCGGAAGCTATGCTTTTGCAACCATATACCTTAAGAGTGTCGGCTACTCTCGAAACTTTCAGCTCAAAATATTGCTTCCAAATTTCTTCGCCACCCCAATCGTGGCATTTGTTTCCCATATATTTGAAAAGTTGATTTTTGGTATAGCATATTAATTCTTATGGTTGCAGGTACTCCCTCCATTTACTTATACAAGGCCACCATGAAATATACGTTTTGCATCTATACAAGGCCATCAACAGTAATCGAGGAAAGAATTAATGATATTTCTCGTACTAGCAACCTGTTTACTACTTGCATGCTTGCAGTCATAATGACACTAGCTACTTCCTCCACTCAATTTTCTTTCATGCATGTAGCGTATTAGTTATCCCAGTAAACGAAAAGAAAAGCAAGCTTGCATTAAGTTTTACCTTCGTACCTATAATCTGAGTTTGCGGCCTTGTATATAAAAATGGAGGGAGTAATTTATGTTGGTCGCATTTCTTCGCCGCCAATTGTGGGCTGCAATGACCTGGTCTTTATCAGGATTTTTTCAGGTTATTGGCATGGATACCAATGGGTGTCATACATAGTTCCTATTACAACATGTCGAGCAATGAAATACATTGACTATTTGGTGCATTTACTTAGAGATGGTAACAGGTGCTTCTTCTGCTTTCTTTGGATTACAACTTCTTATAGACTCTGCGATGCATGCTTCTGTTTCACTTGAGTGTTTTGCTTCTTAATTTCTTGGAGTGAGAAATGACTTGGTGGTAACTCTTTTCAGTTAAATATATCTGTGTGCATCAATTATATATACAAGTGATGTAGAGGTCGGTGGTGACTTCTTGTATATATATAAAACCTTCGAACCCACACATCCAGAGAAAAATAATCAAATTTAAATGATTAGCGTAGCCTTGACAAAAATTGTAGAAAGTTGAAACATGGATCTCAACACTCATATAGGATTGGTCTACTTGGGAGTTTCATCTTTAATCCCCGAACGTATGTCGAAGTTCCAGGAAAAGAAAAGCTTTTTGTAGAAAAGGTAAACCTTCAGGCCATGGTTTTTAAGTTCCAACATGAAGCTTGGGTAGCTAGCCAAATTGTCCCATATGTAGGATAGGACTATTGCTATTAGCATGTTTTCTTAGTCTTTATTTTGTTAATTCTAAGTTGTTTCCATGGCTTTCGGGTAGGTTTGAGATAATTCTTATATTTTCTGATTATTAGAACTTTTCTGTAATTTTTTTATGTTTGTTTCATCCTGGATTTCCTCTAAATTTATGTTTTTCTCCCTCTAAAATCAATTATGACACATGCCCTGTTCTATGCCATAGTTCAAGAGTAGGCAAAACTGTGATTTATAGTGCGGAGTTGTTTTTTTTTTTTTTTTGAAAGGAGGTGCGGAGTTGTTGCTACTACTAAGATTGGACTTCCCAGTTTTGTAGAACCTAATCGGATGAATTACATCAGAACGAATGGGAAATTGGTTTCAATTATTGGCAGGCCCTACATAATTCTGCCTACTCTGCACCAACCCTTGTTGGACGACATGATGATGCTGTATTGATCAACAGAAATCTGCATGTGTAGGCTTCCGGATCATACTATGTACCCATTGAGATCTTGACGAGTTGAAAGAAGAATCATCTTTTAGCTTTTTGATAGTGCGTGATTACATTGAACTCCATCCTCCTCCTTGTGAGGAGAAGGTTACCTGCCTGTCTCCAGCTTTTGTAGTACTCCAAATTTGCAATGATGCAATGCAATATGTACCATAGTTTTTCTGTTTTCACAACTCACAGTAACCATGAAAATCAGACTGCATGCTGAACTTCTCTGTTGTTTATAAAAAGGACTTGAGTTCAGCCTAACCAATAGTGCTTTATTATATCTAGGACTGATGATCCCGGGACCAAAACACCATCGACTTTCCAATGTCGATCACAACGGCTACTACTGGACGAGGTCAGGCTACAAGTGGACGAGGACAAAGCAATGATATTTTTATGTGTACACCGTGGATGAGAACAAAGCAATGAGATTTTAATGTGCACACTGTCACCTCTGCCACATAGGCGTCGTTGCTTAAAGTAGTCAAATTGAACTTAGAAAATACTTAAACTGCACTCCAAATGTTTTATCCATGATTTCTCACGCCCCGTAGCCTGAGATGGCCACCTGAGGCGAGGGGAACTTCAGAATAACTAGTACAGAAAAGGGAAAACGGAGAATGGAGGGACTTGCTTGTGTGTTATATGCTTTTTCTTTTTCTGGTTGTATCTGAGCCTGTGTGATTTACTCCCTCCGTTTCAATGTAACTCAACTTCTAAGTCAAACTTCGCTAATTTTGACCCTGTCTATATAAAAATATATTAACTTCTACAAAACAAAGTTTCTTTCAATCGATTGAATATGTATTTCCATATTATATATAGTTGATGTCTTAGATCTAAGTAGATTTTCCCTATGTATAGACTTGGTCACATTATAAATTGCATGCATGCAGATCTTTGTAAAATTTCCATTACACCAGACAAGAATCATCTATTTTTTGGTACATGTTGCTTGTTCTCGGAAGATATGTTACTATAGCAGCGATAGAAATGGCATAAGGAATTTGGACTAGAGGGAGGAGTGGCTATGGAGAACAACGAATTTATTTATTCTCGTGCCCACAATAAGGTGGTGATTGCACCTAGATTTTTATCATGTGTTCCACAATTGTTCTGTTGGTAACTTTATTCCACCATTAAACATCAACATCACACTAGCTCTTTGTTGAAATTATTGACACTGTAGGCATAATTTTATCCCATATGAAAAACATTATTTAACAATAATGATGCACACAGTTTGCTCATGTACCAGATCCTGGACAGGCAGTGGTGAATTGACATGTGTCAAAACAATTGCGTTCCCATCCATCATGCTGGATAGTCGTATGGGTGCATGACAAGTCATGTACGATGGTTGATAAGACTGTCTTATTTTTAGCCTTGCATGTAATTGAGATATGAAAATAGAAGCATGTCTATAATGGGTTATCGCTAAGCCTTATCTACAATAGCTAGCTTCTAAAAACATGGTTAGACATATTGTGCTAAGAGATCTTGTGTTAAATAAGAGAAGACAAGGCTTTTCTTATTAAATATCTCTCTTCCACCAAAGCATTTTTTTTCTATGTGGTACTCCTAAGATAGCACCATTGTAGATGCCGTCAAGTCTTATCCACATGACAAACAACATAGTACATGCAAGAAATCTTTAGACTCGACCGGTAATCTGAAGTTTGTGCTGAATTAGCTGATCTGTGATCTCGAGAGGAATACAACACATACATGATTTTTCATTCCTCACGAGCAAGAACTTGATAAAATATAATTACCCTCTAAATAAGACAACCCAAAACTGATATGAAGCCCATCATGTGAACTAGATGTACACACCAAGCATCTCTGCATGAACAATGATGACAACTAACCATCCTCCAAATGCGGTAGGAACTAATTAAGGAGAGGCCCACGGAGGCGATCACCCTTTGTGCACTCATGCCCACAGTGCACCCGTGATAATACTATATATGTAGGTGATCATGGACAGGTTGGATAAACTATGGGCCCCTAAGTCTTCCAAGCATGTACTAGCTTCTCTATTGAATGAGGATCCAAGTATATCCTGGATAGTGTTTTCTTTTCCACTTGGGCTGTATGCTATCACCTAGAGATCACAATACGACTTGCCGGTGAGCTACATAGGATTAGGATGTCTCGGGAAATATGCTCTGCCTTATTCTTTATTAGTGCCATCAACATGGGGTTGCAAAATATCATTGAGATGGAGGGGTTGGACATCATGTTGCATATTCTCTTCGTCCATACTTACAAATGGAACCATCACCAGAGTCCATGGTGCCCCATGGCAATCTCATGTGTTATCTTAGCACAAGGAGTTATAGAACTACTTATGCCTAGGAGACACCCTCGATGTGTTGTCTTCTCATAGTAAAGAGATTGCTACTTGTATTTGCTTTTTGCAATTGTAGAACTACACCAAGGAGCTCTAAATAGAGGTTTGGTTCTCAACATTATATCTATTGGTTCTCAACAACTATATTAGGCAACTAACGGATTGTGTTCAAGGTTTCAGAGATAATGAAAATGACTTCAACAAGTAATGAAGACTGGATGTCACTGCCATGCTAGGCCACAGGAAAGCCGAGACCAGACTTCTGGGTCGCTCATAGAGACTTCGGAGGCCCCCGTCCTGCCCCCCAAGAAGCTTCCATCACTACTGCTCTACCTCCTCTCACAACCGTCAGAGAAGGCCGTCGGGGTTGCAGGCCAGCGTAGGAGGCAACCCTTGTCAGCTCTCTCTCCCTTCCACCCACCCTGAATCTCCTAGCCTCCTAAACCCCACATCGCCATTGTGTTGTGCTTCCCCGACAACATGTGGCAATGTTAGGCCCATCGTTCTCCATATCTTCGGATGCACCCGAATGCCTCTCAAGCCACATGGTGTTTGCTACACAGCGGGGCCCCCTACGGTATGTGCACGACGACATGAGGTGATGTGTGTGTGGCAACTTGAGGCAGTGGTGAAGGTTATGAAGCAGCGACAACATTGAGAACATCCACCGAGGATATTGTCTGGTCATACTGGAGTTTCTGCCTCATTGGTATGTTGGTCAAACAGTGATTTGTTGACAGAGGCGAGGATAACGAAGCAAATTACTGCATGTGGGGGTGTTGTCTGATACAGATCTTCCACCGGCTACCATCTATATATGAGGATGGTGTGGGACTACCAGAGAGTGCCCAGTTAGGGATTTTAGCGGTGCTAGTGACCTTCCTTTCTCATCAATAGCTTTGTCGTGTGTGTGACCACATGCTTTTGTAGTTCGACACTTGGTGTGGTGAGCAACTCTTGTCTCGGCTCAATTGCATGCTTGTGCAAGCATCGCCATCACTTGCGTGGAATCAGACCTCATGATTGTGCACGTATGTAGCTGTTGGGATCATGGAAAGTAGATGTGAAAACATAGGAGGACATCGACTGGGTGAGGTTTCTCCAGTACCAACTCTTCAACTCTTGCCTGAAAACTCTAGGCCTAACCCTAGTTGTTCATACCTATCAATAAAACTCTTTGTGTCATTACCTTTTTTGATTTTTTTAAACCTAATCTTCAGGGTGAAATCACACGATCTGGCCTTCGATGATTTGATCCGGCGACAGTGGCGCTCGCTTGTTGTTCCATTTCTAGAGGCTAATTCGCGCTCACGGGTTGGCGATATTGATTTCCGACCGGGCGTTGTCTTCTGGATTAGGAAAGTGTACACCCTCTTTGTGTTTGGCTGGACCAGGAAAGTGCTATGTGATTATATGTAAAGTGCTACGTGTCAGGCCAGGGAAACTACGCCCCCCAGCTCACCCTTAAAATCAGGGGGGGGGATTATATGTTGATTACAGGGTGGATCCATCACGTTTAATACGGAAAGTATAATTTTGGAAAGAAATAAACACATTGTCGGAAAATGATCTATTGAGCGGGGCGCTCCGCGCGTTGCGACGCGCGCGTGCGAAGGAGTCATGTCGGCCAGTGTTGTCAAAGATATGATTGGTTTCGATGGTTGATGCTGCAATTTGTCCATCGTTGTTGCAATTCTATATATTGGTTTCGATGGTTTGACCAACTCCATATGTTTGATATAGTAGATCTTTGCAGATTTTTCTACATATGGAGTTGGTCAAACTTTAAAGTTGGACTTCGAAAAATCCTAGAACTTAAGTTATTTTAAAAAGGAGGGAGTATCGTTTTCTATTGTGGCTATAATTATAAATTGCATGCATGCTCATCTTTGTAAAACTTCCATTGCAGAAGACAAGAATCATCTATTTTTAGGTACATGTTGCTTGTTCCCTAAAGATATGCTACTTCAGGAGTGCTAGAACCAGCATATGGAATTTTGACTAGGGGGAACAAATAATATATTTATTCTCGTGGTCAAAGTAGTGTGGAATCACATCTATATTTCTATCATGCCCTCCACAATTGTTCTAGTGGTGACTTTATTCCACCATTAGGCTTTGTTCGGTTGCCTCATGGTAGAATCCACGTGTGGTTTCTAACCTCCCAGGGATTTGATGATCCCCGCCTTGTCACCCAACCCCCACCATTCCCCATCCATATGAAATCCCTGTGTGCATAACCTGTTCGGTTGCTCCCCTGCTAATCCATACACAAAGACAACACTGTTCCATAGAATTAAAAGACCACACAACCTACACGTTTTTTTGCAGTACAAAAATATGACAGAACATAAGAGAAGAAACTGTACAAGATATACGGATGTTACATAATTTATTTATCTCAAATAAACAGTAAAATCGCTGAAGATATAATACAGATGTTACATAATTTATCTCAAATAGACAGCAAAATAATTCTAAAAATTCTCAGTTGTCCCAAACTGGAATCAGTCACTTTCACAATATGGTTTAGCATCTCTGGAAAATCATGCAAGATATAATACAGATGTTACATAATTTATCTCGCCGATGTCGCTTCCGTAGTGATTGATGCACTGCATTGGCAATAACGGCAGTTAGTCCATATCAAAGGACTAATATGAGAGCAGTATACATGAACAAAGAAATAAATGAGATGTCTTACTTTTGGCAATCAACAATCAAGTGAGCAAAGAAATACTGACAAGATATATATTGACCAGCTAGCAAAGAAAGATCAAATGGACAGCAACATCGTATCCATATGCACCAAACAAATCACAACTATATGGTAAAAACTTAAAACACATGCATTGATCCAGGCACAGAAAATTGGAGTCTTTGCTTAGTTATCAAACAGCATCGGCACAATGAGAGGCATCAACAACCATAGTTAAAAGGAAGAATAGTTAACAAGTTGCAGCAGTCATAGAACTTTGTTTTATTATCATCAACAACCAGAATAAGAAATGGACCTTTTGATGTGAGCTAGTTGAACCATCAGCTTCAGGTTACTAGATGAACAAGGCAGGTTCATGTGAGCTAGATGAACATGCAAGTCCCAGTAGGGGTACCATGAAAACCAAGGTTGTACATCAAAACTACATGCTAGCAACGGGCATATTAAATAGAAGCAGAATTTGAGTACCTGAGTTATTCCATTTCAGCTCTCAGCCACATAAGAGCAGTCTCCGGTCTGGCACTCATGAAAATCTCTCGGTTCTCGGGGATCTTGAAGACTCGGAAAGCCTTGACTTCTTCTTCAAGTGTGATCTCCATTGTTTTCAGCAGATCAATGCAGTTTTTGATAGAGTACTCATCCACGATCCTTGGCTTATTCCTCTCATCCTCCACCTGCTTCGTCCTTATTTCCAAGTACTTCTCCATCATTGCAGCCACATCACCATTCGCCCCCCTCCTTCTCTTTGGTTCTTTCTCTTCTCCATTTCTTGAGGGTGCAGTAGCCAAATTTGGTTGAGTTCTTTGGGGCTCCACAGCAATGTTTTCTTGCACGTAAACCTCCTCAACATCTTCATCAATCTGCACCCTTTCTCCTCCAAGATTATCACCATCAGCTGATGTTTCTCCTTGATTCTTGCTAGCTCCTCCAAAATTCTCGAGATGTGATTGGGTTGAGCAATGTGATGACTCGATAGAGGTGAAGTTATATGTCCCTTCTGCAGTTTGGCCTACAAGTTAAAGTGACAATCAAATATAAGATTTCAAACTAGAAGAGTAAACAAACATAAAACAATGACATGAGTATATGAATGAAGTTGATAACTAACCATCATGCAATTCTCCCAAAGCTTCAAAAGAGGAAGGCTTTTGTCTTGAACTTTCCAGCTTTAGGGTGTGACTACATAGTTGACAAGAAAATGATATTAGAGCATGCAACAAGTAATGAAACTTTTAGGAATAACAATGACATTCTTACTATGATGATGTTTTTCCAAAGTGGTGGATCCGCTAGAATCCTGCACCGCCGGTCGTCCCATGAAACGCCGCTTTGCTTCCTTATCTCTTTGATCATCTTGTATTCTTTTTTCAACTCTTTTTCCTTTTCTTGGATTTTCTTCTTCTCGTACCTAGCATAAGGATTCTTTTGGTGGAATTTCTTTACTATCGTATTCCATGCTTCGAGCTCCATCCATTTTGACCCTTATGTTCGGTGTATCATGCTCACGAAGCAAGTCCACAAGATCTTTCTCAAGGCTTGCATTCCACTGTGCTCTATCTTCTGCATTTCCACATTGTATGTTAATGTACCTTTTTCTATCTTAACTATTTTGGTTTTAAGCAAATAAAGTCCCGACAAGAGAAATAAAGTCATGGCTAGTTTATTACCTTTGGGAGACCCTCTCCTCCTCTTTGTCACACTGCTTGTAGGAGGTGATGCTCTATCCCTTTCGACAGCTTTTTGAGGAGGCCCAACCTTGGTGACCTCGAGCAGTCATCATAGTGACTTGAACAATATTCATGACATGAACAATAGAAAAAAAACATAAACTTCTACACTATACTTATTACTACTACACTACAAATGACAAGTTATGCATGTCGATAATCGGCCCACATTTGATGAGCAATGGCATCTCTAAGGTTGTCGCCTTCATGGTTGATTTGATGATTTTGAGGAATATCACCGTCAGGAAGATCAACAAAATTCATGACAGGTATATTGTTTGGTTGGTTATCTAACCAACGCTCATCTCCTTTTTCAGATCGGATGATGTTATGTAAGATTGCCGCCGCTGCTGGTAGCTTGACTTGGTTCTCTATTCGATGATGCGTACCCACTTTTAGGATTGGGAACCGCTTCTTCAAGATTCCTAATCCCCGTTCGACGTGATTTCGTAACACGGCATGACGGAGATTGAATAGCTCCCTGTGATTTTGGGGTCGACGGCGACCGCGTGCAAACTCCTTCAGATGGTACCGAACACCACGATACGGTGCCAAGAAGTAAGGTGTGTTGGCATAACCACCATCAACCAGATAAAACCTGCCTGGAGGTACATGAAACCCACTGTTAAGTGCTGACCGGAGAACTTTAGCATCAGTAGCAGATCCCTCCCAGCCACAAGAAATGAAGGTGAAGTTCAGGTCGAAGTCGCACACGACCATAACATTATGGCTTAGGGTCCCTTTCCTATTTCTGAATGGTGCGGCTTTTTCTCCTGAAATTGTTATGGGAACATGTGTCCCATCAATTGCCCCAATGCAGTTCTGCAACGAAATACTATAACTTAGCACCTATAACATGAAGAGTAAGTTATCGATGTGGATCAAAGTTGGCGAAGCAAAAACCTGAAAATAAGGAAAGAATCTCGTGTCCGACTGAATCTTCGGATGCACTTGACTGGGATTTGGAGGCTTCAAAAAATGCTTGGAGAGAATAGGGATGATGTCAAAGAAATTCTTCATTTGCCAATGGAAAGTATCCCCGCTGTGACCAAACCGAACTTGAAGGTCTTCAAATGAAGAATTATGGGATAACATCCACAGAAATGATGCTAGTTTCTCTTCGACTTTAATTCTGGTATCTTTCACCAACTTCTCCCTTCGAAGATAATTAGCCAAAGATTTGAAGATACGCGGCTCCATCCTAAATGCTACCCGACAGTTTTTGACATGCCCTTCGAGTAACTCCTTAACAAACATCTCGCCTGTTAGCGATGATGTATGACGCGGAATCCTCCGCTCCCTAAGAGCAACTCCATCGATCTCTATCAAATGTAGTGCAGGGAAAACAAATAACATCATTTCGTCATCCTCCTCCTCCCTCTTCCTAACACGATCCCTCATTTCAGGATCCATTCCAAGTCTAAAGAAGAAAAATTTGGCTAGTTATTACTACTACACCAAATCAGTAAGAGTGCAAGTTGTACAAACAAACAGTTTACCAAAAAAACAACTGCAGTAAGAGCAAAAATTCTTCAACAACTACAATGTCTAGTAATGTAAGATATTAACATAGCTCTGAGCTTACCAAAAAAACAGTTTGTAACACAGATCTATCGACCAAGCAATAATAACCAACAGTACATGAATAAGGAGAAGATTAAAACAAGAGGATTAATCTACCTTGTCCTTCACGATGCTGCCCAATTCAGGGTCTTGCTGCAGCTGTGAGGCGGCGAAGCTAGCTTGTATCTGGCATCATCAAAATATCTGGCATTGGAACATCATCTAACAAAAAGGACAACACTAGAAAAAAGGACAACTGCAATGTGTACCAATGAAGAACAGATGATGATCACACACCATGAAGAGAACAATTATATAATCTACCAATGATCATACCCGAAGTAATTATATAATCTACCAATGATCATACCCGAAGTAATTATATAATCTACCAATGATCATACCCGAAGTATCTTTTGTTCGGACATAAAAAATCTTTGGAAGTATGTGCTCTGCTGCTAACAGAGATTAGGTTCACATACTACATTTTGGGACGAACATCATATTGTACTATCAGCAACCAGCAACAAAAACAACATGCATTGTTGTTCCTCCAGATTAGATAGTCCTTTATACCAAGAGATAGACTAACAATTATACTACTACTACAATAATTATGTCGAGAAAAATAAAACAAATCCAAATTACTAACACCAAATTGTACTGCTGACTCCAGTACAGAGTAACCTGCTGACTCCATTTACTAACACAAAATTGTACTGCTGACTCCAGTACAAATTACTAACAACGGGAAGACAGATCTTGACGACCACATTCGGGAAGACAAATCATGAAATAACAATTGATGCTAGTTCCTAGGAAACCCCAAGAAAAGTCTCGACCTTGACGACCACATTCGGGAAGACAGATCAATATTTGTCTAGGTTTTCATGGAGGGGGCAAATCAGTGCTGCTAGAGAGAAAGGCGGTGGGAGGGAGGGGGGAGAACTAACCAGAGATCTCCTCGCCTGCAGCAACCACTTCTCCGGAGCTAGGGTTCCGGCCGCGGGCCCGCGGCAAGGGGGCGGCAGGGGAGATGGGACAATCAGAGGCTAGGGTTCCGGCGGGCTTCGTGGCAGGTCGTCGAAGCAGGAGGGCGCCCTCCTCCTCCGGGTAGGTTGCGCCGCCGCCGTCCACTCGTCCCCGCCGCCTCCTTGCCGCCGCTTCTGTCGCTCGAGAGAGATGAGACGAGCGCCTCGCTCGGGGATTCCTTCCACGGGGTGCCAGAGGATGATTTTTTCCGCGTGGGTTTGGAGAGGTTTGGGCCGGGGAAATACAACGCGGGGCTTAACCGAACGAGAAAAACTGGATGGGCCGGGTTTATTCCCCGGCGGGGGTAATCCCTGCGGACCCGCGCGGATTGGACCCAAAACCTCGCCGGGCTGGGCGTAACCGAACAAGGCCTTAAAGAGCAATATCACACTAACCCTTGGTTGAATTTTTTACTCTGTAGGAATAATTTTATCCCATAGGAAAAACATTGTTAACAATAATGATGCACTCTGTTTGCTCATGTAGCAAATCCAGGGCAAGCAGTGGTGAATTGATATATGTGTCAAAGCAATTTCTTTTCCATGCATTCTCCAGGATAGTCGTATTGGTGGTTTGCTGTCAGTTTAAACAAGGTCTGTCAGCTGTCAATCCCTTTGGTAAAAGCAGTGGAGGGATATTCTTAGGATTCGAAGTAGCAAAGGAAAAAATAAGTCCGGATAAGAATGATAGTGCATGAAGAAAATGATGTAGCAGGACTGTAGGACGGACAAAAGGATGATGGGATTGCTGAAGCATTCTGGAAAGTCAGCATGACACAATGATCTGGACATTGTCATGGCCAAGGCATGGCTACATGAACCAGTATACCAGTATATATACGTATACTCAAATTGCGGACTGGACTGTTCACGCCCTTAAGAGCCGTTATTGCACATGGCCTGTCTCTTCTAGCTTTACGTGGCGGCGCATCGCTGCCCCTCGATCCTGTCCGTTTGTCCTCTCCGTGCTGACTCCTCTCCCTCTCCGGCTCCATTACCACTTTCTCAATCTGACCGTTTACAGGCGATGAGCCTTGAGGCAGGGCGCCGGGTCCTTACCCGTATGACTGTCGGTATGCTTCAGGGTGTGACAATCACCAGTCAAAATAGGCGCCATGCAGTAATATACTCGAAGCATAAATATATTTTAATGATGATCATGATTAGGTCCTAGTCCTATCCGCATGACAAACCACACAGTACGTTCAAGAACTCTTGACACTCAATTGGTAATCTGAAGTTTGTGCTGAATTAGTTGATCTGTGATCTCTGGAGCAATACAACATAGACGTGTTGTCTTTCATTCCTCAAGAGCAACAACTTGAGAAAATATGATTACACTCTAAATAAGACAACCCAAAACTGATATGAAGCCCACTCACGTGAATTTGATATAGCCAACAAACATGTTTGGACGAATAATGATGGAACCAACCATCCACCAGATGCAATTGGAACTAATTAAGAAGAGGCCCACGGAGGAAATCACCTTTTGTTCACTCATGCCCACACTACAAGCGCGATAAATATATATGTAGGTGACCGTGGACAGTTTGGATAAAACTCAACCCCTAAGTCATCCAAGCTTGTTCTAGTTCGTCTAGTGAATGAGGATCCAAGTATCGCCTGGACAGTGGTTTTTGTTTCCGCCTGGGTACTACTGCTATCGCCTAGAGATCACATAATGAGTTGCCGGTGAGCTATATCGGATTAGGATGTATCGGCAATTATACTCAATCTTATTCTTTTCTAGTGCCAGCGACTTAGGGCTTCACATGACCGACAAGCCGGAGGGGGCATACATCCTGTTGCATTTTCTCTCAGTCCATATGTACAAATGGCCCTGACATTCTCGGCATGACATGAAAATTTCCCACACTATGTTAGCACGAGCAATTGTAGAAGGAGCTTACTAGCTGATGAACGTCCCCATGTATGCAGCGCGTTCGTGCGCTAGCCTACGGCCAGCCCCAGCTCTCTCTCACTGATCACTTTGAGCCACACACATGTATTTGTACTAGCCACTCTCATAAAACCATGCATATAGAATGAAATTGCTGACATTATCTCATATTTTCTTCACCCTTTAAATTCAAAATATTGCACGAGATCTGATGAGCCGTTATTGCACGAGAGCTGTCTCCTCTAGCTTTGCGTGGCGGTACCTGCTCCTCGCGTCCGCTTCCTCCTGTCGGTGCTGACTCCTCTCCCTCTCGATTACCACTTTGCCAATCTGACCGTCCACCGGCCATGAGCATTGAGGCAGGGCGCCGGGTTCTTACTCATATGACTGCCGGTATGCTTCAGGGTGTGACGATGATCACCAGTCAAAATGGGCACCATGCAATAATACACTGGAAGCATAAATATATTTTAATGATAAGCCTGATATGGTCCTATCCACATGACAAACCAGTACATGCATGCAAGAACTCTTCACACACGACTGTTAATCTGAAGTTTGTGCTGAACTAGTTGATCTATGATCTCTAGGTCAATACAACACATACTTTTATCTATGATCTCTAGTTAGGATTATGTGAAGGGTTACTAGGATTGCACGCCTTCGCTGGCCTTTTGGGTGCACGTGGTGGGCCCCTACATGATACCAGGAAAATTGTCGGGGGATGCCCCAGATTTGATTGATTCGATCATTGCAGCGAGCAAACGCAAAGGAGTCTTCTCGTCCATTACCATCCATCCATAATAGCTCCTGTGCATGTCGATCCCCACATGAAATTTGCTTCGCTTCTCGCAAGTGAGGTTCTCTATTCCTCATTGCATGACTATATGGGATGATAACATGTGTCTTTAATTTGCATCTTCTTATATTTAAAAAGCCACAATTTTCAAACCACATGTGGGAATTCAGATATGTTTTCACCATTGAAATTCTAGCAACGATCTCTTTGAAATTAGACCCCATGTATATATGTTTCAGTGAATAATTTTTAATGCCAACTTTAGCGCTACAGGAGTCAACTTTATCACTACAGCATGCAACATTAGTGCTACACGAGCCAACTTCTCCTAGGATGCATTTATTAGCAACCACGGTAACGAACTTTTACAATGTGCAGACAAATAATTAGCTAGAGTATGCAACTTAGCATAACAATTGACAAGTTTCACTTGAGAAAGTAGTCAGCTCCTATAGCAGTAAAGTTTCATCTTGTAGCACTAGACTTTGTTCCTATGTCACCAAAGTAGGTTGAAAAGTTGGCAACTAAGGATAATAGTAGACACCGTTCACCGAAGAACGAGTTGGCTACCGTAGGAATGAAGTAGCATCTTATTGGAAGCAGCGTTTTCACTCCCGGGCTCAGATGAGCCCGGGAGTGAACAGTAAATTCATTCAAAATACTAAAAGCATTCAAAAAATTCCAACTTTTTTGTGGTGAAAGATGCTTGAGTGTGTGATGTCCGAGAAAAATTTGGTGATGTGTGAACATTCGAGGAGCTCGTGACGAAAAAAACAAATTTGGGTCTGAGAGAAACATTTGGAAAACAACACTATTCATGCCTGGATTTTTTTTCCCGCGCGCTCCTGGACTGGTCAAACATCAGCAAATTTCCCACAAACATCACAAACATGCAAATATTGCTTGGATTTTTTTATATTTTTTGCTATTTTTAACTGTGTTACTATTCAACGGGCTCATCTGAGCCCCGGGCACCGAATTGGATATTTGCGTCTTATATCACTAAACTTGGTTACTATAGTACCAAAGTTCGCAAAAAAGTAGGTAACTTATCATACCACTCGACAACTTTCACTTAACAAAAGAGTTGGCTCCTGTAGTAGTAAAATTGTAACACTAACATTGGTTCCTATAGCACCAAACTAATTAGCTACTGTAGACAAATCGGCATAACAGTTGACAATTTTTACCTAATTAGGAGTTGGGTTCTGTAGAGGTAAAGTTGCATCTTGTAGCACTAAAGTTGGTTCCTATGGCATTAAAGTTGGCTTCGAAAGAAGTTCGTCCAAACATACCTATATGAGATCAACTTCTAAAGAGCTCGTCACGAGAAACCTGAAGGTGAAAATGGTTATGAATTCCGACGCTTTGTTCAAAAGTTATAACATTCTAAAACTTATAAAAACATAATTAATCGAATGACATCTTCATGTGCATGTGGCATGGACCAAAATTTCCACAAAAAGAGTGGGTGATGCGTGGCATGAGTGGGCAGCCGCAGGAGTACTTTCCTTTTTTGGGTCAACAAATAGAATGCTAGTTAAGATTATTTTCTTTCATCATGGATTTGTATTTGAGAAGCCTAATTAGCAAATGTTAAGTCCTTAGACGTGTCCATAAAACTATTCATCTATATTGCATCCTTTTAATATTGATAGCATAGGCATCCTAGATATACAAGACAAAGCCAGATAGACTAGTAGAAGAGGTGTGCTTCAGTACACTCCCTTTCAAAAATTAAAATAGTGTGTTGTTAATGGTCGTATGTCACTTGACCTCATCCAACCATTAGGAGAAAATGGAGAATACCGGCAAAGGCTTCCGAGATTGGTTAGTGAGCTTCATTGATCAATGGAACGTATGGTTAGCTTAACTAGTAGTTAAGGATCAGACATCATTTAAATACCATGTGTGATGTCGAAATAAAATATCTCATGCCATCTATGTCACGCGTCCTGTTGGACACTTAGGTGGTGACTCCATCAGCGATCTCATTTACAAGAGAGGTCGGAGGATGATGCCTCCATGTCATTGACCTTCGGCCATGGTGGCTTGTTTTTTCGTGGAATATCCTCCCGTAGGAGTGAGGTAGCGATAGTGATGTTCTGTCACACCAACTAACCATGATGTCATAATATGTACAAGGTGAAGTAGATAAAATCAAGGATATTCATACATCTAATGATTAGGGATCTGATTATTTGAAGGGTTAAACTTGATCATAATACTCTTTGATTCGAAGTGGCAAGTATTAATCTCAACAGTAAATCAAAAAATGAGGGGGAGGGGGGGGGGTCACTGTCCACACAGCAGAGGCAATGGCACACTTAAACTAGGATTACACTTAGCATCAAGTCTAGGCATCCACCATAGTGATGGTCCATTCATGTTGTTTGCAACTAATCGATGGAATCAACGGGAATCCGACAATTCCATGGCGGCTCCAGTCATAGGTGACTGCTACGAAATCTGAGGGCTTCGGTGTAGTATGTATTGAGCACTGCGTGCACGAATCGAACTGCGTGGCTCATGATCTAGCCAGAGGGGTAGGTATTGTCCGTCAGGTTTGTGGCTGCATAACACTCCTCCCCGACCAATTTATCCTTAGTCTGTCAATTATGATGTATCTATTTCCTAGTTGAAATAAAGCTAGTCCTGAAGGCTTTCCTTTTAAAAAAGTACTGCTACATTCCCTAAGAAAAAGAATTACTACCTCATCAGTTTTACCAACAAAAGGACATGGGTAATAGTACTATCTCGACCTTTACTTTTGTAGAACAACTGACCACGCACGGTCAACTGATTATCATTTTTCTTTACAATTACTATAGTTAGATCTGTATTCTGAGTTAATTTGGCAAGACTACAATCATTTTTGTTGTTTGACTGTATTGTAATTGGATGCAAATGTAGGATATGGAATCGTAATGGTGGCCTAATCTATCCCTAGTATATATTAAGCATAGAAAAAGAGTTGTAACTAGTACAATCTTCTCCCTCACTCAAAGTGGTACCACATGTATCAGGAGTTCAAGAGTAGGGAGTATAGTAAAGAAACCTACCAATGCACATAGGAAAATATGATTTGATAGGCAGACATATTTCTTTTATTTTGTTGCATTAATCCATGCCAAGCTTACAAGTAGAGTGTGCTCGCTAAGCAATCTGGATCATAGAAGTAAAATTAAAATGGGCTTGGTCCATGATGCCTAATTTAGATTTGTGGTCTACCTCAGGGATGGTATAGTCAAAAGTAAGCACTCATGTCGAGTTCATATGTTATTCAAATCACTACTATCTGTATACAGTTTGAAGGAAGTGTGAGTTATTTAACCACCGAACACACACACTCTACTCTAGGAAAGCTTAATTGACTTCTCCATAGTATGTTTACCCCCTGAATGCAGCCATTAACCCAAGCCTTGCAATAACAACATCAGTATATCCAGAAAAATGTTGCTAGATTAAGTTGGCCGTGCAATCTAACAAACTAATAGACCAGAGAAACTCACAAATTCATTTGTTTAACCCCAAGATGCAAGTCATATGCTTAAACACCAAAAGTTTCATTTGTAGCTATGCATATTCCTTTCAATTTCTTTAGGAGGGAGGGGGAATGGATTTTTTGTAGTTGCTAGGTCAAGGATAATTATTTCTGCATCTAGTGCAAGTTATGAACCGCTCAATTTATTTTAATTGACCTCTGGACCATATTCAAAATATTGCATCAAAGCATCTTTTATAGCCGCAAAAGTGATGCATCGAATGTAATGTGTTCCTCTTTTTATAATAAGGAAGGCATGTTAATTCAATCTAGGACCTCAACTCAGGGGTGGGTGTACACAATAACATCGATGTCTCGCACAAACTAGGCACACCATCATGAATACAATGGACTGGCTATTCTGTTGGATAAACTTCTACTAGTAATCATGTGAACATTAGAGCATGTTTGAGAGAATCCCGTCGGTTCTAAATACAAGACCATTATCAAAACATAAATAGCATACATACAAGGCAACTATCTCTTCCTAAGATTAAGTGATTAGTATCAAACTTTGCATGCAGTCATGGGGGAAGTGGCATCACATGCAACATGTTTAATTAGCCTAGAAATGAGAGGTTTTCCACACACTCTATCATGCTATTTATTAGTTGGTTTTTTCTTGGTATCTGACTAATGGGATAGTGGCTTTGTATACAAAAAATGTAGGGAGTATGTCCAATCATAACAAATGCATGTGAGAATATTATGCAAAAAATTTATGATTCTAGTATGAAATGCAAGTATAGGAAATCGAAAAATTATAAATGAGGAGATTGCCACATGTGATAGCATTAGAGAGGGTATGGATATACATGAGGAGATAAATGTAGTGGATCACAATGACCCCAAGAATGACCCATATATAAACATAGGTACCTCTTGGTTACAACTCATCTAGTGATGATCAACGGTGATCATCAGATTAGAGATCACGATGTATATGAATTCGTTGTGTAGGCTTGAAAAGTATCTTGAATTGTTTTATGGCTGATCATCCTACAGAGACGAGCAATGCTGTCGGTTGAGTCTCTTTCAACAGAACCATATGGGAGCCATATATGTATTTTCCACGTACGGAACATCAATGATGCATCAAACTGATGAAATAGACCACCACAGTGCATCCATACCATCCTCCCACATCATGTGCATCACAATGATACCCAGTTGAGATAGCCTCGCACTACTAGGGAAAACCTTATACACAGAACTTTAGCAGTAGTGTGGGTCAAAAAGGCACGCTGGTGATAATTAGCAGTAGCTTTCCTGAGGAAACCGCGATGCAGATAAAGATCTAGCAGTAGCGTGTCTGGCTGTAAACACGTTACTATTAAAATTCCCATGGCTTAGACGATAGGCTACACATAGTAGTAGCGACCTATGACGAACCGCGCTACCGCTAATTCATTTGTAGCAGCGCGTTTTATTATAAACTCGCTTCTGCTAAAGATTATTAAATTAAATGGAAAGAAAATAGAAAGGTAATTGAAAATGAAAGAAATATAATAAGGTGAAAGGAAAAAAGATAAAATGTGAAGAAAACTAAATGAAAAAGGGGGGAAAGAGAAAGGAGTAGCAGTAGCGTGTATCACAGAACGCGCTGTAGCTAAGATAGCAGCAACGCTTTCCCTGGAACGTGCTACTGCTACTTCCGACTTAACCACGGGGTTCGTCCTTCCCCATGCGGCCACTTCCCCCAAATCCAACTCTCTCCACTCTCGCCGCTGCCGTCGCCCGTTGGCCTCCGCGCGCTCTCCGCACCCTCTATGCCGCCCCGACCCCAGATTCAACACCGCCCCCGCCCCCGACCTCAACGCCGCCCCGGACGCCGCTCCCGACCCCGACCTCGACGCCGGCCGCCATCCGCCGCGTGCCCGAGCCCCGACCCTGACCTCGACGCCGCCCTGCCCCTCCCTCGTCGCAGGCACCCGAGGTGAGCACGCCCGCTCATCCCTCTCCCCTACCTCTGCCTAGGGTTTCTTTATATTTTAGTTGCATCAGATTAGTTAGGGTTCATGTAAGAGTGGAAACAAATCGGATGCGGATGCGACTCAAATGAGTTAGGGTTCATGCAAGGGTGAAAATGAATCAAATTTCTAAGATGAATCATAAAACGAGTAAAATTTTACCACTTATTTCACTTTATAGTTGGATAATTGAAATATCCGCTACCACTTTCCACCCCTATAGGTGCATCAAATTAGATGGTAATTAGGGCAGTAGTTCCTAGGTACTAATTAGTTAGTAAGAACTAGGTACTAATTAGGTACTGAAGTAGGTACTAATTAGGTACTAGAATATTTTTGTTTATAGTAAGTTTATTTTTAGTAAGAACTAGTTGAATTAATAGAACTACTTAGTAAGAACTTGCTGCTATTTTTTAGTTAAAGCAATTTTTGCCGCCTCGACGTGGACAATGCCTATCCTGCATCCTCGTCGTCGAGTCGGCGGAGGACGACACCTGCTTGACCAGATCGGCCATGTCCGAGACTGGGCTCCGCCGGGGTGGTACTGGGAGGCGCTACCTACCAGGAGGGGCAGGTTGGTGAGGAGCCAGCCTGCCGTTGACCCGAACCTTCTTTGGTGGCGGTCGCGTGGGCCAGTGAAGATTCAGAGGCTCGAGAACGCCGCAGAGGTGGTGCGTCACCGTGTCAGTGAGGAGCACGCGCACGTCCGTTGCTACTTGTTTGCGTTGGAGCACGGGTCGTTCTCCAATACCTGGCAGGTTCTCCGGGGATCTCACTGGAGCTATGATCCCGTGATGGTTCCTTCTCTGTGGGTGTCCACCGCCCGCGCCGATACCCGTCGTGTGTTAGGGTTTTAGTTGTATTAGTGATGTTATATGTATGACACTATTCGTGATGTATTAGTGATAATATTCGACGATGTACGGATGCATGAGATGATTTACTTTTGCTTATTGAATGCATGCTAATTTGAGTCCTATAAGATATTTTGAAATGTATATCTTGTGTTTCTCAATATCCAAGTGGCCGGTCATGTTTGCATGTTACACCTCCGAGTGGCCTATGTTTTGCTGGAGTGTTGATTCATTTCTGTTCCGGCAAATTTCAGGCGCTCGATATGTCCTATTTTAGCAAAGGTCATGCCAGATTTTTCCGTGAATTTTGGCATGACTTGTGCCAGAATATGTAGGAAATATCGAGTGCCTCGGATTTGCGTGTTGAGTATCCTGGTAGTTGTCTTCAATTAATGTTTTAAGTATGAACATAGGAAATGTCTGACGACGAAAAGGATTTCGGTATTTTCAAATACTGCGAAGACGAGCGCGGCCTGTGCGAAGGAATCTTCCTAGATGATGATAGGCGCTTCAACATCAAGCTGGACGAGAACTTCGAAGTGGATACAGTAAGTCACAACGACAAGTCTTTTTTCGTAATTAAGCATGACATCTGCTTCATTTGCTTCAACTTATATTTTTTTTACTATTCTACTAGCGTATCCTCTGCCATGCAAGAGTTTTTGTATTGGATAAGATAGGTTTCAGTCATAGTACGGAGGAAAAGAAAGTTTACTTGAAGACCGAGCATGGTTATATTTTCCATGCAAAATTATACAATTCAGACGACTACACCTATTTTGGATGCAAAACATGGCGAGCACTATGCAACACTTATGCATTTGAGCCTGATATGGTTATCACCTTTGATATTCGTCCGGAAGATGATATTGAAGGTAATACCGACATCTAGGTCGATGTGCAGACGCCTCCAACTATACCATTATGTAAGTTTCTCAACCATATTTATGTCTTTGATATTGTTTATTCAAAAATAGTTGACAACTAATTTGTATTGTCAGCTTATTTCGATGCAAGCAAACATGTCCAGCGTTTGGTAGACAGGACCGTATACTGTCCTGGGGCTGAACTCAACTGCGAGGAGCTCAGTCATTATGTTTCATGGCTTGAGGATCTTGATACTGTCAAGACAAATTTTCTTCCCGCATTTAGAAATGTTAGTACTTAAAATGTGCGACCAATAGTGTTCGTAATGAACTACGGTCACATCTATTTAGGAAGGATGGTAAGATTTTTACTATTTGTCCTCGGTGCATCTTTTCCATACATTATTTTTGAAGCTAAACTTCATTGCTAAGTATGTTACCATAAGATGTTCTTCAACAGGGACTCCCGATGAATGTTGTGCCTTACGGGATCGACACTAAAGGTACCATGAGTATTATCAGCTTACAGCCAAGATATCCTACAGATTACTTTAGTGCATTCAAGATTAGCGACGGATGCTTAATAGTGCAAGACTGGACCAAATATGTGATGGGGGAGCGCAGAGAAGTACTAGGAGGCACCAAACAGATGCGCTACGCACGATTAGGAGACAGGTTCATCTGCATGCTGGAGCTTGATCAAGGAGGAGAGCTATACATGTTTTATGTTATTTTACCTAAGACAAAGCAGCAGGAGTGATTAGCTAGCTAGAAATGAGTTTGAGGATGATGATGTGCTACACTATTACTATGATGATAAAATAGCTAGTGTTGGCGGTAATGACTATAATGATTATTATTAGCTAGTGTTAGTGGTGATTAAATAAATACTGTTGGTGGCAATGACTATGATGATGATTAAATAGCTTGTGCTGGCGGATTAGATTCAAGTGGAGGTAACATGTGGTGCACATCGAAAGTACTACTAGTCCAAACTAGATCAAGTTTGTATTAGTAGTATACTTTTGACATGCACAACATATTGCCTCCACTTGAACCTAATCCACCTTCATTTGACACACTGTTATGGATATAATGATGTAAACCTCATAACTGGTATTGTACCAATATTTGTACGATGGCGCATAAATACACTAAAAATAAAAAAAATAAAAAGAATACTAGTAGCGATGGACAGAAAACACGCTGCAAGTAGTTACCTTAGCAGTAGCATGGTACTGAACAAACGTTGCAGCTATTTGTCCTAGCAGTAGCGCGTGCAGGCGCGCGTTACTGCTAAGCAATAGCTGTAGCGCCTTATTAGTAGCGCGCCTACCCGCGCTACTAGTGAGCACAGAACCAGCGCTACTGCTAGGGTTTTCCCTAGTAGTGTCGCTTCGTGATTACACACAAGAGCTTCAGTCTGTTCTTGAGTATCTTTGTCAGCTCAGCGTAGATAATCATGTTTACACTAACCAGACGAACCCTAGTGATATTTTTCATTTTCTTGGCATAATATTCCATGTATCGGCTCGCATTTGCACATGTAGCATTGGAGAAAGTAAAAGAAAAGGCAGAAAATTAGAATATGAAAGTCTGGATGTTATATTTTAGCTCGAATCAGAGGTTTTACAAAATCTAAAAGGGAAAACAACAACCATCAGGGGCAAATAAAAGATATGAAAAGAAAATAAAACTAACAAATGTTCATCAGCCAATCCTAAATCCTCAAAGGGGGCTCCGATGTTTGCTCGGTTGGCTAACATATTACACTAGCAGAGGACTTCGCTGTAGATTGGGTTAATCACACTGGATCCAATGAGAAACATGACCGATAACAGACTACATATCTCAAAAATCATGATTCAAATTAATTTCCTGCACATGATCAAGAATATCAACGACCTGGCAAAACAAAAATTGAAGGTGGGGGTTTGCCCACCGAGTACCCAGCAGCACCAGCGATAACAGTGCTGAGCAGCAGCTGGGGTGGGCCTGTCGCTCGGCAGCAGCCAACGTGTTCTGTGTTTAGTTTTGTATGGCTTCTCAGACAGGCCCTACCTGCAGCCTGGAAAGTAGCAAGAAGCATCACCAACATCCCTTCCTAGTCGACGCTGATACCCACATGGGATGGAGAACTAGATCTATTGGTGTTAGAGGTTTTGTGGCAATGATGATAGATTAGAATGATTGCAATATATATAATTGTATTCAATGGCATGTGAGCATGTGAAGGTATGGTTTTACCATACATGTGAGCATGTGCCAAAATTTAAGAACCGTGAATTAACACCAATCAATGCATGAAGATGCAATGCAACAGAACACTTTCAGTACTCCAGCATTGCCATATAAACATAGGTCTGTTCCAAAAGCCGCTTAGTTCTAATTCCCCTACAACACTGAATGTTGATCATCTATATATTTGGATATAATATGCACATATATTCAAATAAGTTTTGTTGGCTTGAAAGGGACCGAGAATTATTTTATGCTACAGCAGTCTAGTTGTTGGAGTAATTTGATCTCTTAAGCTTCTACCTGTGGAGCCGGAAGTGTGACATACCCACATTTGCCATCTGGAACAATAGTACAGCAAATTGATGTCTCAGAGGTCTCGACGGTGCTTTTTAATTTCCATGGGACCGTCCGCAATCGTGAAGGGGAGTAAGTGTTTAGGTTGACGTCCTCCGGACCTGGTTAGCTATTGTGGACATAACAGTGCATTGATTGATGGTTCAGATAGTGCCCATTTCCCACTTGAGATGGCTTCAATCCCGATTGGAATAAATATACGAACTCCAGTGGAGTACTTAGAGTTTGAGATGCATATCTCTATGCTAAGCACACATGAATGATATGTCTGCATGTCTTTTTTTTTGGTTTGTAAGCACAAGGTTTGATGGACAGGCACACATTTAAACTGGTCGAATGGAATAGACGAGTTTACATCACTTTGCCTCAAGGATTTACCAAATGCCGAATTTTCTCCAAATGTTCAAGGTGATGAGATTTGGCATGACGACTGAAAGCTAGTGTGGACGTAGATTATAAAGATTTTTTCTCGATCCCATTTTTTTTAGGGCGGAAAAGCTAGTTCCCGTAAAATCTAAGAAATTTAAGATTTTTTTGTCCTAAATAATCAAATGAATTTTGAATTTAATTTATCCCACGGTCGAACATAGCAAATTTAAATCAATTTTTTGCCAACAACCAAGTGTTATCCTAGTGGTCAGCGCCGTTACCACCCAATGTTTTGTGTTCGAATCCTGGAAGAAGAAGAGGAGCTGCCCATGGTGCGCGGTGGTCGGCGAGTCGGCAGAGGCACAGTTCTCCACTCATGTGCAAGAAGCGAAATGACTGTGGTTTAGAGCTTCCCAAGAAAACTACAAAAGTTTTAGGATTAAGCAGTTGTTTGGTCTCATGTGTCCTATTTTAGGGCAGCAATTGGAAATGCTCTAAGTTAGAGGTGGGGCCCATAAGTCTGCGTCAGTACCCCTCTTCTTCCTCCGGTCTCACGGACGGACACCGCCGCGTCGCTCGGGCCCAACCTGTCGTCGCTCGCGTCGGCCATGGAGGGCGCGAAGGGGGCAGCAGCTGGTTCCTGCTCAACAACCCCCAACACCAGACATTGGCACCTGTCTTGTAAAAAGAGGGGAAGACTGCCATGCGCCACCTCTCGGCACCATGACGACCACGTCCTTGTTGGCATCCTGTGGCAGCCGTAGTGGACCACTCTGCAGCTCGCCACAGAGCTCGCCAAGGTGCACATAGAAGACCGCCGTCTCCTCCTCCCCCTTCTGGAACACCCCGCCCTGTTGCAGGATCTCCACTTCACACCGCTCGTGAGTCGCCGCTGAAGCCATGAGTACTACATATCTCATCAACCGCTGCAATTCCACCTTTTAATAAGTTCCTCGTCTGATCCATATTTATCATTGATGTTTATTAGTTAGTTGCATTGGTGATAATTAATATGGATTGGAGGGCAAAAAATGTATTGAGGAAAGCGGGAGTAGAACCCGTGATGTCGTAGTGGTCAATGATGCTCCTATCTAGCAGGCCAACAGATCTGCTGCACTTAGAAGAAAAATACATACTATATTTAATACGATCACATGGTTTAAATTCAACGAAATCAAATTTTAGCGGGCCTCAACGGAATGCCCGTTAACCAAACAATTACCGGAAAATTCAATCCTAGCAAACCCTGAGATCTATTGGGAAGGTGGAGTTTATTAATTATGCGGCGTGCTCCTCCATTTCTTTTCAGTCTGTGCATAAATTAGACTGATGTCAAACTTCGTAAAGTTTGACCCACACGTGATGGATTTGACATTGGTTGTGTGTGCTTTTTTTAGAATCGTTTCGTAAAACAAAATATCTCTCAAACCGTGCGTGCAAATTACGAACCGTTTTCACATGTGCATTTCTCACAACAAGATCTTTGAAACATAAATGTGTTCATATCCATAATGCACGGTTTGAATTCTAGTGCTATACTTGACAAAGATGATCAAATGTTGAACTCATATCCACATCATGGGATCCTCATGAATGTATGATTGCAGGAATTACGAGTTACTTGATGTTTGGACAAACTTCAATCATTGTTGGCATGGTTCTTTCACCTATCTAATACACGAGCTAGACTTTGCCATCAAAACATAGGGATGGACTCATAACTAAGCTATCGCTGTTGCTCTCCCTATGTATTTCCATTGAGGTCATGCATTACAAGAAATACTTGTATTGTATACCACAAATGAACACTAAAATAACTTCCAAATCATATAGAATTTGACGTATTCTTGTTTAGAATAGTTGGATTTGTAGTGGGAATCTAACTAATTAATAGCCCGAAGTAACTCATGAATTCCTCGATTCGGATCAAAGTATAGGAGTTGATGTCATGTGCTTGAAGAACTAGTTAGTTTGTCAAGTTTAATTGCCCACCTTTTAGCTTTTACCAAAAAAAAAATCATGTTTTGAATATTATCCAAAAACACTCTTTATTGCGGGCTTTGAATCTAACACTATTTTGCAAGGGAGACACATATACAAGAGGGGAGAGAGGACACTATAGACATTGTACTGGGCTAAGCATATTCGCCAAGCCATTTGTGAATAGACTGAGCCAGGGTAGATTTTGCTCTAAACGAAAGGGAAAATTATCTCTCGTGAAAAGAAATGGCAAGGAATCCACACTCTCGGTAACATTGTCAAAATTCGTCCTCCTTATTTTGCTTCTAGATGCACCAGGTGATGAATGCCCCCATGAAGAAAGGTCTGGAGAAGGTTGATTTTGCATAGGTGATGATGGCATAAGGATCAGAGTGATTGTTGCGACGGAAGCCAGCCTTGTGCCAGGATTAAAGGCTGAAGGAGCAGCTCCATAACACTTGCAGTCGAAGCATTGCAAGATATACTTATTTATTTATTTTTAGAAATATAAAATTCTTATTTGTATAAACCACAAAGAAATAATAGAATAACTCTCAAATTAAAGAGAAGTCCACGCATTTTCTATTGTTCAAAGTAGCATAAACAAGTTAATTTTGTGGTGTGAATCTAACCAATAGGCCACAGTAATTCGTGAATTCCTTGGTTGATTTCCTATATATGATTAGCATAATAGCATGTCAAACAAATGAACAAGTTAGTTAATCATATTTAATCCCCCGCCATCCGGTCTTTCTATCAAATACGATAAAATGAAAATGCGCATTTTCAATTTGATGTATGATTCAACATCTATTTCCGATGGATGAAATATTGTGTGTTTCGCGTAAATTTTGTAATGTTTTATTAAAAGAGTAGGCCAGCGAGGCACCTTCATGTCACAAATTCCGAGTAGATAAATATCCTTCTGTCTCCGAGCTACTCAGCTCCAACTCCTCCGGCAACAATGAACAGAGATCCTCTGCATATCCACATGGTAGAAAGTGTGTTTTGTAGACTTGGAAGGCACTAGGAAATTTTTGTATTGCAAAGAGGCCGTGTCCTGTGACCAAAAATATATGTTCCTCCTCAACCTGGTTTTCACATATTAACTGGTCCGGCCGGCGAGAGACATCTCCCTCAGCCACTGTAGACAAATACAAGATCCGCAATCTGCTGAGCTTCCTCTCTCTGGCCTGAGCCGCAGACATATCGTAACGAGAGGCTGCAAACACTACACATCTAAAGCAGGAAGGCGCGTAAGCAGAACAGCCAGGGTGGCACGTCTAGCTGAGAACTGCGTGAAGAAGCAGGCACGAGTTAGATCACGAGAAAGCAGGCACGTCTAGTAAGTTACTATGCGCACACACACCCAGCAATACTCCCTCCTCCACGTTCTTGCCACATTAACCTCAGGACACCTCATCCGTCTTTCTCGTGATGAAGCTACTAAACTTGTAAACCTACAACCTACGAGACAGTCTCGGCTCCATTGTCCCAGCTGGCAAGGAGAATTAGAAGCCTATTGTGTTGCTTCCCTTTGCAGGTTCAGGACTCTATGGTGCATTTTACAAGTAGAAATTTTGTAAATGTGTGCGGTTCCTAACATATATGCTAAAAGAAACAATCTCAGCCAGCCTGTATTCTGAAATTTCTGCCGAATTAGTCTATCTGGATATAGACAGACAAACATACTTACATACATGGTCTTTATTTTAGGGTAAGAGAACGTTGCTCTGAGAGCCTCTGAGAGCGTATTACACTCACACAACATCAAGTTACGAAGACAGGCATGGACGTTAGCAATACATGGTCTTATTTAATCCCTTTTTTTAATGTTGACAGGAGAACTGCTAAGTTTATTGATCAGAAGAGGTAATACAAGAAACCCTCCAGGGAAGGAACGATCAACAAAAGGCTAGTGCAAAAAGAAAATAAAGAAAAAGGAACCTGCCAGCACCACCACAAACCCAAGCTCCGTCATTAACCGTGCACACCATCGAAATCCATCGTCAAGGTCTCCAAGATGACGCCTCCAAGAAGGAAATGATATTGAGGTCATCACCATCACCCGGTCCGGCGGAGCCAGTTCTTAGGTTTTCACTCTGAGACCTCAGTGATGAGGTAGGAAGAGCGACAAGCCCCACGGCGGTACCTCCATGGACGAAGACGACATCCATAGATGTCGTTACCGTTGGCACCGACAAGGTCGATGCATGATTTTCAACTGAAGCCAAGTCTTCCACCAACCATCCAGGATCTGAGACAAACCAAGTGCCACCGGACAAAAGGACGCCAAGCGCACATTACCAAACACGGATTTGTCACCATCGCACGTAGAAACTAGGCGATCACACGCCAAGCTGACCGGTCCGCACAGCCACACGCAGGACCTGGGCGAAACCAAGTCGGTTCTGGCCAACCTCTACCTCCACGTGCAGATCTGGGCGAGAATTTGCACGACAGCGCGCAGGAAATGTCGTGGTTGAACCAAGACAGACCGGTCTGCACCGCATCGGAACTAGGCGAAAACGTAACCACACCAAAACTAACTGTCTGCACTGCCACGCGCAAGGACCGGACATCTGGCACCAACAGGCTGGACGGTGCCCTTGCTCCATGGAGACGGACGTGGACACGCTTGAAGGGAGGAACCCACCAACATCCACTGGCACCATCGATACTGAGTCCACCATATCGGCGCCGCCGACAGCAAGATCTGGCCACAGGCCTTGCATAGCCCAGATCGGCCCCCGGCCACTACGAGCCACTCACTACCGTGACGCCCACTCTCCTCACACAGATCAGCCCTGGCTCGACACAAAGACCATGACAACCGACCAATCACCCACAGGGCCGCCGGGGGATGCCCGCAACCCCCAGGCAGCACCAGAGCCTACAATGCTGCCACCTAGCTGATCTGCGCTGGGGGCGCCGTCCGTGCGCATCCCGCGCCCCTCGCACTGTGGAACTGCGCAGGGAGCTTCGCATGTGCACCACGCACACGCGCAGTTCAGCTTGTGCCACCCGCATCGCGTTGTCGTGCCTCTGGCCTACGCCCACCATGTCCTACTGCGTCCACCAGCATGAGAGCACTGACACCAGGCGCACACCACAATGGCAGCCAGCCGCGCAGGCCGGTTCCAGCTTGTCGCATGTGCCCCGTGCCTCTCCTTGGTCGAACAACCGGCCCGCGCACCCAAGGCCTCACGAGAGGGAAGAACAATGCATCCCAAAGCCGCCAACGCCGTGCGAGCTTTGCCCGGTAGCGCCTGCAGGCGGCGGCGAGGGGGAGGGGGGAGGGTTGGGAGGAGGTGGTTGGCCCGGTGGCTACGGTTTTGCCCAGATCACCCGAGGGGGCATGACACGGTCGCGGCCTAAATTAGTTTTCTCGGGCTAGGATTTAAAGCTAATGAATATCACAATGTCAAGGCCAAATTTTTTTAAAAATATAAGCGCTAAATAAGATAATCAAAGCCTATTCATGTGTGAGTGGACGCACGCAACTAGACATGTCTGCATATATAATCACCCAAATGATTTGGAACTAATTAAAGAAGAAGGGAGAACATGGTGCATTGTGCGTGCATAACCATATGGATGTACCCTGGCCTCTGCATCTGGACGATGCATGCAGCCATATTATTAGTTATTCACAAAGACCATGCAAGGTGATAGATCAATAAGCCTGAAGCCACCATCTTGGCAACACCGTTGCTACTCCTATGCCCTTGATGAAGGCGTGCCAAATGTCCGGGCCTAATACCAAACAGACATCGCACTAAAGCCTAACATCTAATGCCGGGTGTCCCCTCCAAGCCAGTACCTGGATTGGGTCCCAAATCGGTCAGGCACACTCCCAGTCTCGGGAAATATGCTCTGCCTTATTCTTTACTAGTGCCATCAACATGGGGTTGCAAAATATCATTGAGATGGAGGGGTTGGACATCATGTTGCATATTCTCTTCGTCCATACTTACAACTGGAACCATCACCAGAGTCCATGGCGCCCTATGGCAATCTCATGTGTTATATTAGCACAAGGAGTTATAGAACTACTTATGCCTAGGAGACACCCTCGATGTGTTGTCTTCTCATAGTAAAGAGATTGCTACTTGTATTTGCTTTTTGCAATTGTAGAACTACACCAAGGAGCTCTAAATAGGGGTTTGGTTCTCAACATTATTTCTGTTGGTTCTCAACAGCTATATTCGGCAACTAATGGATTGTGTTCAAGGTTTCAGAGATAATGAAAATGACTTCAACAAGTAACGAAGACTGGATGTCACTGCCATGCTAGGCCACAGGAAAGCCGAGACCTGACTTTTGGGTCGCTCATAGAGACTTTGGAGGGCCCCGCCCCGCCACCCAAGAAGCTTCCATCACTACTGCTCTACCTCCTCTCACAACCGTTAAAGAAAGGCCGTCGGGGTTGCAGGCCAGCGCAGGAGGCAACCCTTGTCAGCTTTCTCTCCCTTCCACCCACCCTGAATCTCCTAGCCTCCTAAACCCCACATCGCCATCGTGTTGTGCTTCCCCGACAACATGTGGCAATGTTAGGCCAGTCGTTCTCCATATCTGCGGATGCACCCAAATGCCTCTCAATCCACATGGTGTATGCTACATAGCGGGACCCCCTACGGTATGTGCACGACGACATGAAGCGATGTGTGTGTGGCAACTTGAGGCAGTGGTGAAGGTTATGAAGCAGCGACAACATTGAGAACATCCAGCGAGGATATTGTGTGGTCATACTGAAGTTTCCGCCTCATTGGTATGTTGGTCAAACAGTGATTTGTTGACAGAGGCGAGGATAACGAAGCAAATTACTGCATGTGTGGGTCTTGTCTGATATAGATCTTCCACCAGCTACCATCTATATATGAGGATGGTGTGGGACTACCAGAGAGTGCCCAGTTAGGGATTTTAGCGGTGCTAGTGACCTTCCTTTCTCATCAATAGCTTTGTCGTGTGTGTGACAACATGCTTTCATAGTTCGACACTTGGTGTGGTGAGCAACCACTACTAGGGAAAAGCCTATACACAGAATCTTACCTGCAGCGCGCTTCAAAATACCACGCTACTGCTACTTAGCAGCAGCGCGTGTCTGCCAAACGCGCTACTGACTTGGAAGTAGCAGTAGCGCGTTTGTAGCCTACGGCGCTACTGCTATAGTTGCCATGACCTTGGCCCCCCCGCTAGCTATAGCAGTAGCGCACTATGCTGTAGAGCGCTACTGCTACTTAGGTTAGCTGTAGCGTGTTTTGTCAAACGCGCTACAGCTATCCCTACCTTATCCCCACAGGAGGACCGGCCCTTCTCACTCACACTCTCACTCTCTCGCCCGCGTCAACTGTCGTCGTCCGTCGCCGCCGCCGCCTCCGCCTTTCGTTCGTCCGCCGCCGAGGTACTCCCCTCCTTCCGTCCCTCCTCCATCCTCCTCGCACATCCTTCCCTCCGCCTGCGGCCGCCCCTCCCTCCTCCGCCGCCGCCCTCCTCCCTCTCTGCCGCCTCCTCCTCCTCCATGGCAGCCTCCTCCCACCGCCCTCGACCTCGCCGCCCCTAGCTACCTCTCCGTCGCCCCCCACCTCCTGCCACTAGTTAGTACTAGATTTAGTAGTAGTAGATGTTAATTTAGGGTTAGCTAGTACTAGATGTTAATTTAGTAGTAGTAGATGTTAATTTATCTTAGTTAGTACTAGATTTTTAGTAGTAGTAGTGGTAGTTGAACTACTTTAGTTGTAGTTGAACTAGTTTAGTAAGTAAATTAATAAACTAGTTGAACTAGTTGAATTAACAGAACTAATCTATTTTTATTAAGATAATTAATATAACTAGTTGAACTACTTTATTTTTAGAAAGAGCTAGTTTTTTCTATTTATAGTAAGTTTATATTTAGTAAGAACTAGTTGAATTAATAAAACTAGTTGAACATGTTTTGTTGCTAGTGATAACTTATATGGTTTCAGGTGACCTCCGTCGTCCCCGTCACCGACCCCCTCCGACATCCCCGCCGTCATCCCAGTCACCGATGTACCCCCTCCGACATCGAGGTGAGACCAGCCAAATATCCTTGTATATCTTGTGTTGTTGCTCAAATAGGATATGTGGTTGCCCAAGTGGCCGTTCATGTTCAGTTTACATCTCCGAGTGGCCTATGTTTTGTCGGAGTGTTGATTAATTTCCGCTCCGGCAAATTTCAGGCGCTCGATATGTCCTTTTTTAGCAAAGGTCATGCCGGATTTTGTCGTGAATTCTGACATGACTTGTGCTAGAATATGTACAAGTTTAATCTTTGAATTATGATTGTAGGAAATGTCGTACTTTCGGACGACAGCGGTCTCCCGGGAGTGTAGCTGGTGCCACGACGATCGAGGTATGTGCGACAGGTTCGTTCGGCTGGACGACGATCGGCGCTTCAGCATTAAGCTCGAGGAGACCTGCGATGTTCATACTGATGCATAGCAGCGACAATAGTTTTTTCTCCATTAAGCATGACTTCAACTGTTTCAACGTCTAATTTTCATATTTTACAATTCGACTAGCTTATCCCATGCCATGCAAGACGCTATGTCTTGGAGAGGATGGGTTTTGAAGACCATGAAAATTTCGAAACAAAGAAAATACACCTAAGGACCCATCATGATATGGATTTTGAAGTAAATCTGTACAATGCTCAGAGCGTAACCAATTTTGGTTGGCAAAATTGGGAAGCACTTTGCAAAATGTATGGTTTTGATGAGGGTATGATTATCACCATGGATCTTGGTGATCCTGACAGCGAGGAAGACAATATGGACATTTGGGTCCTTGTTGATACGCTGCCGATTGTACCGCTATGTGAGTTTCTCAAACATAGTTATTAACTAATTTATATTGTTTATTTCAAAATAGTTGATAGCTTATTTCCATTGACAGCTTATTTTGATTCTTCAAAGACTGTGCGGAAGATGGTAGATAAAACCCACTACACCGAAGGCACCCAATTAACGTATAAGGAGAAAAATCATCTGATCGCATTTTGTACTCTTCTTGAGAATTACAATGCCTATTATCGAACTCCTCCAAATTATGGTGAATACGTGCCACTAGTGCATGTGTTGAACAACGATAACTTCTCTGGAGATACCCTGGTAAGATTTTTTACTATTACGACATTCGTGCATTTTTTGCATACTTCTAAAACTAGTACATCATTGCTAACTACAAAGTTATTATTATGTTTTTCAACAGAAACTCCCGATGGATTGTGTGCCTCATCTGATGTGTCTGCATGGTCGCCTCTCAGTTCTGAACATACTGCCAGGTAAATCTAGGGAGCTCACCTGTGCATATCGGATTTCTAAAACCGTGAACACATGATCATCAGAGAATGGAAGAAATGTATGGACATTCGCAAGGAGGTTCTTGTAAGTAACATTCAGCGAAAGGCAAGAATGGGAGACAGGCTAATCTCCATTCTCCATAATGGAGAGTCGGGGCTATCTTGTTTTTGTTATTTTACCTTAGAAAATGTAGTAGGTCTTAATCGAATGTAATAGGTCCTATGAGGTACAATATGTTTATTATGTGGTAATGTGTTAGAGTTGATAATGATGATCTTGAGGAGGTGTTATGTGATGTCAATGATGAAAACGATGATATTGAGGAGGTGTTATATGACAATGATGTATTATGATGCTAAGTTGTTAATGATATGATGATGATGATGATATTATTATATCATTGGGTGAAAGAACATGGATTAGTTTCAAGTGGATGGACATCCACTTGAAACTAGTCCACGGTTCTTTCACCCCATGATGTAATAACTCATTATGATGTAAAAACAATCTCTAAATTCCTGTTGTATGAAAACTTGTGTAAAGGTGTATGAATACAACATGAAATAGAAAAGAAATAAAATACTAAATAGTAGTAGTAGTGCGGGTTAGGAGAAGCGCTACTACTAATTAACAGTAGCGATGTTATAAAGAACCGCTGCTAGTAAGTCAATTTAGCAGTAGCGTGCGTTAAGCCGCGCTATTGCTAAGCATTAGCTGTAGCGCCTTATCAGTAGCGCTTGTGCCCGCGCTACTGATAGGCCCAAAACCCGCGCTGCTGCTAGGCTTTTCCCTAGTAGTGAACTCTTGTCTCGACTCAATTGCATGCTTGTGCAAGCATCGCCATCACTTGCGTGGAATCGGACCTCATGATTGTGCATATATGTAGCTGTTGGGATCATGGAAAGTAGATGTGAAAACATAGGAGGACATCGACTGGGTGAGGTTTCTCGAGTACCAACTCTTCAACTCTTGATTGAAAACTCTAGGCCTAACCCTAGTTGTTCATACCTATCAATGACACTCTTTGTGTCATTACCTTTTTTGATTTTTTTCAAACCTAATCTTCAGGGTGAAATCACACGATCTGGCCTTCGATGGTTTGATCCGGCGACAGTGCCGCTCGCTTGGTGTTCCATTTCTAGAGGCTAATTCACGCTCGCGGGTTGGCGATATTGATTTCTGACCGGGCGTTGTCTTCTAGATTAGGAAAGCGTATAGCCTCTTTGTGTTTGGCTGGATCAGGAAAGTGCTACGTGATTATATGTAAAGTGCTACGTGTCAGGTCAGGGAAACTACGCCCCCCAGCCCGCCCTTAAAATCGGGGGAGATTATATGTTGATTACAGGGTGGATCCAACACGTTTAATACGGGAAGTATAATTTTGGAAAGAAATAAACACATTGTCGGAACATGATCTATTGAGTGGGGCGCTCCACGCGTTGCGACGCGCGCGTGCGAAGGAGTCCTGTCGGCCATTGTGTTGTCAAAGATATGATTGGTTTCGATGGTTGATGGTGCAATTTTTCCATCATTGTTCCAGTTCTATATAGAAAAATATATATATCAATATCTACAAAACCAAATTTACTTCGTCAGATTCATTATGCAATGCATTTTCCTGTTATATATGTTTGATATAGTAGATCTTTGCATATTTTTCCTACATACCTAAGTTATTTTAAAAAGGAGGGAGTATCGTTTTCTATTGTGGCTATAATTATAAATTGACTACATGCTCATCTTTGTAAAACTTCCATTTTAGAAGACAAGAATCATCTATTTTTATGTACATGTTGCTTGTTCCCTAAAGATATGCTACTTCAGGAGTGCTAGAACCAGCATATGGAATTTTGACTAGGGGGAGTAGTAGCTAGGGAGAACAAAGAATATATTTATTCTCGTGGTCAAAGTAGTGTGGAATCACATCTATATTTCTATCATGCCCTCCACAATTGTTCTGGTGGTGACTTTATTCCACCATTAAACAACAATATCACACTAACCCTTGGTTGAATTTTTTACTCTGTAGGAATAATTTTATCCCATAGGGAAAACATTGTTAACAATAATGATGCACTCTGTTTGCTCATGTAGCAAATCCAGGGCAAGCAGTGGTGAATTGATATATGTGTCAAAGCAATTTCTTTTCCATGCATTCTCCAGGATAGTCGTATTGGTGGTTTGCTGTCAGTTTAAACAAGGTCTGTCAGCTGTGAATCCCTTTGGTAAAAGCAGTGGAGGGATATTCTTAGGATTCGAAGTAGCAAAGGAAAAAATAAGTCCGGATAAGAATGATAGTGCATGAAGAAAATGATGTAGCAGGACTGTAGGACGGACAAAAGGATGATGGGATTGCTGAAGCATTCTGGAAAGTCAGCATGACACAATGATCTGGACATTGTCATGGCCAAGGCATGGCTACATGAACCAGTATACCAGTATATATACGTATACTCAAATTGCGGACTGGACTGTTCCCGCCCTTAAGAGCCGTTATTGCACATGACCTGCCCCTCGATCATTTCCGCTTGTTCCTCTCCCTCTCCGGTCTCCACTACCACTTTCTCAATCTGATCGTTTACCGACGATGAGCCTTGAGGCAGGGCGCCGGGTCCTTACCAGTATGACTGCTGGTATGCTTCAGTGTGTGACAATCACCAGTCAAAATAGGCGCCATGCAGTAATACACTGGAAGCATAAAAATATTTTGATGATAATCATGATTAGGTCCTAGTCCTATCCACGTGACAAACCACATAGTACGTTCAAGAACTCTTGACACTCAATCGGTAATCTGAAGTTTGTGCTGAATTACTTGATCTGTGACCTCTGGAGCAATACAACACAGACGTGATGTTTTTCATTGCTCAAGAGCAACAACTTGGGAAAATATAATTACGTTCTAAATAAGACAACCCAAAACTGATATGAAGCCCACTCACGTGAATTTGATATGTCCAACAAACATGTTTGCATGAACAATGATGGCAACAACCATCCACCAAATGCATTTGGAACTAATTAAGAAGAGGCCCACGGAGGAAATCACCTTTTGTCCACTCATGCCCACACTACAAGCGTGATAAATATATATATAGGTGACCGTGGACAGTTTGGATAAAACTCAACCCCTAAGTCATCCAAGCTTGTTCTAGTTCGTCTAGTGAATGAGGATCCAAGTATCGCCTGGACAGTGGTTTTTGTTTCCGCCTGGGTACTACTGCTATCGCCTAGAGATCACATAATGAGTTGCCGGTGAGCTATATCGGATTAGGATGTAACGGCAATTATACTCAATCTTATTCTTTTCTAGTGCCAGCGACTTAGGGCTTCACATGACCGACAAGCCGGAGGGGGCATACATCCTGTTGCATTTTCTCTCAGTCCATATGTACAAATGGCCCTGACATTCTCGGCATGACATGAAAATTTCCCACACTATGTTAGCACGAGCAATTGTAGAAGGAGCTTACTAGCTGATGAACGTCCCCATGTTGCAATAGTGCAAAATGACTCGCATAACTAGCTAGTATGTATGCAGCGCGTTCGTGCGCTAGCCTACGGCCAGCCCCAGCTCTCTCTCACTGATCACTTTGAGCCACACACATGTATTTGTACTAGCCACTCTCATAAAACCATGCATATAGAATGAAATTGCTGACATTATCTCATATTTTCTTCACCCTTTAAATTCAAAATATTGCACGAGATCTGATGAGCCGTTATTGCACGAGAGCTGTCTCCTCTAGCTTTGCGTGGCGGTACCTGCTCCTCGCGTCCGCTTCCTCCTGTCGGTGCTGACTCCTCTCCCTCTCGATTACCACTTTGCCAATCTGACCGTCCACCGGCCATGAGCATTGAGGCAGGGCGCCGGGTTCTTACTCATATGACTGCCGGTATGCTTCAGGGTGTGACGATGATCACCAGTCAAAATGGGCGCCATGCAATAATACACTGGAAGCATAAATATATTTTAATGATAAGCATGATATGGTCCTATCCACATGACAAACCAGTACATGCATGCAAGAACTCTTCACACACGACTGTTAATCTGAAGTTTGTGCTGAACTAGTTGATCTATGATCTCTAGGTCAATACAACACAGACTTTTATCTATGATCTCTAGTTAGGATTATGTGAAGGGTTACTAGGATTGCACGCCTTCGCTGGCCTTTTGGGTGCACGTGGTGGGCCCCAACATGATACCAGGAAAATTGTCGGGGGATGCCCCGGATTTGATTGATTCGATCATTGCAGCCAGCAAACGCAAAGGAGTCTTCTCGTCCATTACCATCCATCCATAATAGCTCCTGTGCTTGTCGATCCCCACATGAAATTTGCTTCGCTTCTCGCAAGTGAGGTTCTCTATTCCTCATTGCATGACTATATGGGATGATAACATGTCTTTAATTTGCATCTTCTTATATTTAAAAAGCCACAATTTTCAAACCACATGTGGGAATTCAGATATGTTTTCACCATTGAAATCCTAGCAACGATCTCTTTGAAATTAGAACCCATGTATATATGTTTTAGTGAATATTTTTTAATGCCAACTTTGACGCTACAGTAGTCAACTTTATTACTACAGCATGCAACATTAGTGCTACATGAGACAACTTCTCCCAGGATGCAATTTATTAGCAACCACCGTAACCAACTTTTACAATGTGCAGACAAATAATTAGCTACAGTATGCAACTTAGCATAGCAATTGACAAGTTTCACTTCAGAAAGTAGTCGTCTTATATAGCAGTAAAGTTTCATCTTGTAGCACTAGACTTTGTTCCTATGTCACCAAAGTAGGTTGAAAAGTTGGCAACTTAGGACAATAGTGGACACCGTTCACCGAAGGAGTTGGCTACCGTAGGAATGAAGTAGCATCTTATTGGAAGCAGCGTTTTGCCTCCCGGGCTCAGATGAGCCCAGGAGTGAACAGTAAAGTCACTCAAAATACTAAAAGCATTAAGAAAATTCCAAATTTTTTGTGGTGAAAGATGCTTGAGTGCCTGATGTCCGAGCAAAATTTGGCGATGTGTGAACATTCGAGGAGCTCGTGACAAAAAAAATACAAATTTGGGTCTGAGAGAAACATTTGAAAAACAACATTGTTCATGCCTGGAATTTTTTTTTGGCGCGCGCTCCTGGAATGTTCAAACATCAGCAAATTTTGTACGAACATCACACACATGCACATATTGCTTGGAAAAAATTAGATTTTTTTTTTGCTATTTTTAACTGCGTTACTGTTGAACGGGATCATCTGAGCCCCGGGCACCGAATTGGATATTTGCATTTTATATCACTAAATTTGGTTATTATAGTACCAAAGTTCACGAAAAAGTAGGTAACTTATCATACCACTAGACAACTTTGACTTAACAAAAGAGTTAGCTCCTGTAGTAGTAAGATTGTAACACTAACATTGGTTCCAATAGCACCAAACTAATTAGCTACTATAGACAAATCGGGATAACAATTGACAAAATTTACCTAATTAGGAGTTGGGTCATGTAGAGGTAAAGTTGCATCTTGTAGCACTAAAGTTGGTTCCTATGGCATTAAAGTTGGCTTTGAAAGAAGTTCGTCCAAACATACCTATATGAGATCAACTTCTGAAGAGCTCGTCACGAGAAACCTGAACGTGAAAATGGATATGAATTCCGATGCTTTGTTCAAAAGTTATAACATTCTAAAACTTATGGTAACACAATTAATCGAATGACATCTTCATGTGCATGTGGCATGGACCAAAATTTCCACAAAAAGAGCGGGTGATGCGTGGCATGAGTGGGCAGCCGCAGGAGTACTTTCCTTTTTCGGGTCAACAAATAGAATGCTAGTTAAGATTATTTTCTTTCATCATGGATTTGTGTTTGAGAAGCCTAATTAGCAAATGTATCCATAAAACTATTCATGTATATTTCATCCTTCTAATATCGATAGCATAGATATCCTGGATATACAAAACAAAGCTAGATGGACTAGTAGAAGAGGTGTGCTTCAGTACACTCCCTTTCAAAAATTAAAATTGTGTGTTGTTAATAGTTGTATGTCACTTGACCTCATCCTACCATTAGGATAAAATGGAGAATACCGGCAAAGGCTTCCGGGATTTGCTAGTGAGCTTCATTGATCAATGGAACGTATGGTTAGCTTAACTAGTAGTTAAGGATCAGACATCATCTAAATACCATGTGTGATGTCGAAATAAAATATCTCATGTCATCTGTGTCACGCGTCCTGTTGGACGCTTAGGTGGCAACTCCATCAATGATCTCATTTACAAGTTAGGACGGAGGATGATGCCACCATGTCATTGACCTTCGGCCATGGTGGCTTGGTTTTTCGTGGAATATCCTCCCATAGGAGCAAGGTAGCGATAGTCACGTTCTGTCACACCAATTAACCATGATGTCATAATATGTACAAGGTGAAGTAGATAAAATGAAGGATATTCATACGTCTAATGATTAGGGATCTTATTAGTTGAACGGTTAAAATATATATAATTGTATTCAATGGCATGTGAGCATGTGAAGGTATGGTTTTACCATACATGTGAGCATGTGCCAAATTTAGAACCGTGAATTAACACCAATCAATGCATGAAGCATGCAATGAAAGAACACTTCAGTACTCCAGCATTGCCATATAAACATAGGTCTGTTCCAAAAAGCTTAGTTCTAATTCCCCTACAACACTGAATGTTGATCATCTATATATTTGGATATAATATGCATATATTCAAATAAGTTTTGTTGGCTTGAAAGGACGAGAATTATTTTATGCTACAGCAGTCTAGTTGTTGGAGTAATTTGATCTCTTAAGCTTCTACACATGGGCGGAAGTGTGACATACCCACATTTGCCATCGGAACAATAGTACAGCAAATTGATGTCTCGGAGGTCTCGGCGGTGCTTTTTCCATGGGACCGTCACTTGTCGTGAAGGGAGTAAGTGTTTAGGTTGGCGTCCTCCGGACCTGGTTAGCTATTGTGGACATAACGGTTGCATTGATTGATGGTTGAGATAGTGCCCATTTCCCTTGAGATGGCTTCAATCCCGATTGGAATAAATATCTGAACTCCATGGAGTACTTAGAGTTTGAGATGCATATCTCTACTAGCACACATGAATGATATGTCTGCATGTCTTTTTTTTGGTTTGTAAGCACAAGGTTTGATGGACAGGCACATTTAAACTGGTCGAATGGAATGAGCGAGTTTACATCACTTTACCTCAGGATTTACCAAATGCGAATTTTCTCCAAATGTTCAAGGTGATGAGATTTGGCATGACGGCTGAAAACTAGTGTGGGCGTAGATTATAAAGATTTTTCTCGATCCCATTTTTTTAAGGGGAATAGTTCCGTAAAATCTAAGAAATTTAAGATTTTTTGTCCTAAATAATCAAATGAATTTTGAATTTAATTTATCCCATTCGAACATAGCAAATTTAAATCAATTTTTGCCAACAACCAAGTGTTATCCTAGTCAGCGCCGTTACCACCCAATGTTTTGTGTTGAATCTGGAAGAAGAAGAGGCTGCCCATGGTGCTGCGGTGGTGGCCAGTCGGCGAAGGCAGATTCTCCACTCATGTGCAAGCAAATAATTGTGGTTTAGAGCTTCCCAAAAAACTACAAAAGTTTTAGGATTAAGCAGTTGTTTGGTCTCATGTGTCCTATTTTAGGGCAGCAATTGGAAATGCTCTAAGTTAGAGGTGGGGCCCATAAGTCTGCGTCAGTGCCCTCTTCCTCCGGTCTCGGACGGTTTGTCCTCGCCCAACCCAAATGCTCGCGTCGGCCATGGAGGCTTGAAGGGCAACAACTGGTTCTGCTCAACAACCCCAACACGGACATTGCTTTTGTCTTGTAAAGAGGGAAGACTGCCATGCGCCACCTCTCGGCACCATGAGCGACCACGTCCTTGTTGGCATCCTGTGGCAGCCGTAGTGGACCACTCTGCAGCTCGCACAGAGCTCGCCAAGGTGCACATAGAAGACCGCCGTCTCCTCCTCCCCTTTGGCACCCGCCCTGTTGGATCTCCACTTCACACGCTCGTGAGTGCCGCTGAAGCCATAGGTACTATATCTCATCAACCGCTGCAATTCCACCTTTTAATAAGTTCCTCGTCTGATCCATATTTATCATTGATGTTTATTAGTTAGTTGCATTGGTGATAATTAATATGGATTGGAGGCAAAAATGTATTGAGGAAGCGGGAGTAGAACCCGTGATGTCGTAGTGGTCAATGATGCTCCTATCTAGCAGGCCAACAGATCTGCTGCACTTAGAAGAAAAATACATACTATATTTAATACGATCACATGGTTTAAATTCAGCGAAATCAAATTTTAGCGGGCCTCAGCGGAATGCCCGTTAACCAAACAATTACAAAATTCAATCCTAGCAAACCCTGAGATCTATTGGGAAGGTGGGTTTATTAATTATCCGGCGTGCTCCTCCATTTCTTTTCAGTCTGTGCATAAATTAGACTGATGTCAAACCCGTAAAGTTTGACCCACACGTGATAGATGTGACATTGGTTGTGTGTGCTTTTTTAGAATCGTTTAAGTAAAACAAAATATCTCTCAAACCGTGCGTGCAAATTACGAACCGTTTTCATGTGCATTTCTCACAACAAGATCTTTGAAACATAAATGTGTTCATATCCATAATGCGGTTTGAATTCTAGTGCTATACTTGACAAAGATGATCAAATGTTGAACTCATATCATCATGGGATCCTCATGAATGTATGATTGCAGGAATTACGAGTTACTTGATGTTTGGACAAACTTCAATCATTGTTGGCATGGTTCTTTCACCTATCTAATACGAGCTAGACTTTGCCATCAAAACATAGGGATGGACTCATAACTAAGCTATCGCTGTTGCTCTCCTATGTATTTCCATTGAGGTCATGCATTACAAGAAATACTTGTATTGTACCACAAATGAACACTAAAATAACTTCCAAATCATATAGAATTTGACGTATTCTTGTTTAGAATAGTTGGATTTGTAGTGGGAATCTAACTAATTAATAGCGAAGTAACTCATGAATTCCTCGATTAGGATCAAAGTATAGGAGTTGATGTCATGTGCTTGAAGAACTAGTTAGTTTGTCAAGTTTAATTGCCCACCTTTTAGCTTTTACCAAAAAAAAATCATGTTTTGAATATTATCAAAAACACTCTTTATTGCGGGCTTTGAATCTAACACTATTTTGCAAGGAGACACATATACAAGAGGAGAGGGACACTATAGACATTGTACTGGGCTAAGCATATTGCCAAGCCATTTGTGAATAGACTGAGCCAGGGTAGATTTACTCTAGCGAGAAGGTATCTCTCGTGAAAAGAAATGGCAGGAATCCACTCATTAACATTGTCAAAATTCGTCCTCCTTATTTTGCTTCTAGATGCAGGGTGATGAATGCCCCCATGAAGAAAGGTCTGGAGAAGGTTGATTTTGCATAGGTGATGATGGCATAAGGATCGAGTGATTGTTGACGGAAGCCAGCCTTGTGCCAGGATTAAAGGCTGAAGGAGCAGCTCCATAACACTTGCAGTCGAAATTGCAAGATATACTTATTTATTTTTAGAAATATAAAATTCTTATTTGTATAAACCACAAAGAAATAATAGAATAACTCTCAAATTAAAGAGTCCACGCATTTTCTATTGTTCAAAGTAGCATAAACAAGTTAATTTTGTGGTGTGAATCTAACCAATAGGCCACAGTAATTCGTGAATTCCTTGGTTGATTTCCTATATATGATTAGCATAATAGCATGTCAAACAAATGAACAAGTTAGTTAATCATATTTAATCCCCGCCATCGGTCTTTCTATCAAATCGATAAAATGAAAATCGCATTTTCAATTTGATGTATGATTCAACATCTATTTCGATGGATGAAATATTGTGTGTTTAGCGTAAATTTTAATGTTTTATTAAAAGAGTAGGCCAGCGAGGCACCTTCATCACAAATTCGAGTAGATAAATATCCTTCTGTCTCCAGGCTACTCAGCTCCAACTCCTCCGGCAACAATGAACAGAGATCCTCTGCATATCCACATGGTAGAAAGTGTGTTTTGTAGACTTGGAAGGCACTAGGAAATTTTTGTACAAAGAGGCCGTGTCCTGTGACCAAAATATATGTTCCTCCTCAACCTGGTTTCACATATTAACTGGTCCGGCCGGCGAGACATCTCCCTCAGCCACTGTAGACAAATACAAGATCCGCAATCTGAGCTTCTCTCTCTGGCCTGAGCCGCAGACATATCGTAACGAGGGCTGCAAACACTACACATCTAAAGCAGGAAGGCGCGTAAGCAGAACAGCCAGGGTGGCACGTCTAGCTGAGAACTGCGTGAAGAAGCAGGCTGAGTTAGATCACGAGAAAGCAGGCACGTCTAGTAAGTTACTATGCACACACACCCAGCAATACTCCCTCCTCCACGTTCTTGCCACATTAACCTCAGGACACCTCATCCGTCTTTCTCGTGATGAAGCTACTAAACTTGTAAACCTACAACCTACAGAGACAGTCTCGGCTCCATTGTCCCAGCTGGCAAGGAGAATTAGAAGCCTATTGTGTTGCTTCCCTTTGCAGGTTCAGGACTCTATGGTGCATTTACAAGTAGAAATTTTGTAAATGTGTGCGGTTCCTAACATATATGCTAAAAAACAATCTCAGCCAGCCTGTATTCTGAAATTTCTGCGAATTAGTCTATCTGGATATAGACAGACAAACATACTTACATACATGGTCTTTATTTTAGGGTAAGAGAACGTTGCTCTGAGAGCCTCTGAGAGCGTATTACACTCACACAACATCAAGTTACGAAGACAGGCATGGACGTTAGCAATACATGGTCTTATTTAATCCCTTTTTAATGTTGACAGGAGAACTGCTAAGTTTATTGATCAGAAGAGGTAATACAAGAAACCCTCCAGGGAAGGAACGATCAACAAAAGGCTAGTGCAAAAGAAAATAAAGAAAAAGGAACCTGCCAGCACCACCACAAACCAAGCTCCGTCATTAACCGTGCACATCGAAATCCATCGTCAAGGTCTCCAAGATGGCGCCTCCAAGAAGGAAATGATATTGAGGTCATCACCATCACCGGTCCGTGGACCAGTTCTTAGAGTTTTCACTCTGAGACCTCGGTGATGAGGTAGGAAGGCGACAAGCCGGCGGTACCTCCATGGGCGACGACATCCATAGATGTCGTTACCGTAACACCGACAAGTCGATGCATGATTTTCAGCTGAAGCCAAGTCTTCCACCAACCATCGGATCTGAGACAAACCAAGTGCCACGGACAAAGGGGCGTAGCGCACATTACCAAACGGTTTGTCACCATCGCGTAGAAACTAAGCGATCACCGCCAAGCTGACGGTCCGCACAGCCACCGCAGGACCTGCGCGAAACGTCGGTTCGGCCAACCTCTACCTCCACGTGGATCTGGCGAGAACGCGACAGCGCGCGAAATGTAAATGGTTGAACCAAGACAGACCGGTCTACGCGCCGGAACTAAGCGGCGTAACCACACAAAACTAAGCATGCACGCGCCACGCGCAGGACGGACATCGCACCAACAGCTGGGCGGTGCCCTTGCTCCATGGAGGCGGGCGTGGACACGCTTGAAGGAGAACCCACCAACATCACTTTCACCGATCTTGAGTCCACCATATCGGCGCCGCCCGCAGCAAGATCTGGCCCGCGAGGCCTTGCACGCCAGATCGGCCCCGGCCCTCGAGCCACTCACTACCGTGGCGCCCACTCTCCTCACAGATCAGCCTGGCTCGACACAAAGACCATGACAACCGACCAATCACCCACAGGGCCGCGGGGATGCCCGCAACCCCGGAGCAGCACGAAACCTACAATGCTGCCACCTAGCTGATCTGCGCTGGGCGCCGTCCGTCGCATCCCGCCGCCTTGTGGAGCTGCGAGGGCCGCATGTGCACCACGCGCAGTTCAGCTTGTGCCACCGCATCGCGTTAGCGTGCCTCGGCCTCGCCCACCATGTCCTCTGCGTCCACCAGCATGAAACGCGACACAGGCGCACCACAATGGCAGCCAGCCGCGCGAGGCAGTTCCAGCAGCCGCATGCCCGTGCCTCTCCTTGGTGAACAACCGGCCCGCACCCAAGGCCTCACGAGAGGAAGAACAATGCATCCCAAAGCCGCAACGCCGTGCGACTTTGCCAGTGCGCCTGCGTGGCGAGGGAGGGAGGTTGGGAGGAGGTGGTTGGCCGGTACGGTTTTGCCCAGATCACAGGGGCATGACACGATCGCGGCCTAAATTAGTTTTCTCGGGCTAGGATTTAAAGCTAATGAATATCACAATGTCAAGGCCAAATTTTTTTAAAAATATAAGCTAAATAAGATAATCAAAGCCTATTCATGTGTGTGGACGCACGCAACTAGACATGTCTGCATATATAATCACCCAAATGATTTGGAACTAATTAAAGAAGAAGGAGAACATGGTGCATTGTGTGCATAACCATATGGATGTACCCTGGCCTCTGCATGCAGATGCATGCAGCCATATTATTAGTTATTCACAAAGACCATGCAAGGTGATAGATCAATAAGCCAAGCCACCATCTTGGCAACACCGTTGCTACTCCTATGCCCTTGATGAAGGTGCCAAATGTCGGGCCTAATACCAAACAGACATCGCACTAAAGCCTAACATCTAATGCGGTGTCCCCTCCAAGCCAGATACCTGGATTGGGTCCCAAATCGGTCGAGCACACTCCGGTCTCGGGAAATATGCTCTGCCTTATTCTTTACTAGTGCCATCAACATGGGGTTGCAAAATATCATTGAGATGGAGGGTTGGACATCATGTTGCATATTCTCTTCGTCCATACTTACAACTGGAACCATCACCGAGTCCATGGCGCCCTATGGCAATCTCATGTGTTATATTAGCACAAGGGTTATAGAACTACTTATGCCTAGGAGACACCCTCGATGTGTTGTCTTCTCATAGTAAAGAGATTGCTACTTGTATTTGCTTTTTGCAATTGTAGAACTACACCAAGGAGCTCTAAATAGGGGTTTGGTTCTCAACATTATTTCTGTTGGTTCTCAACAGCTATATTCGGCAACTAATGGATTGTGTTCAAGGTTTCAGAGATAATGAAAATGACTTCAACAAATGCTGAAGACTGGATGTCACTGCCATGCTAGGCCACAGGAAAGCCGAGACCTGACTTTTGGGTGCTCATAGAGACTTTGGAGGGCCCGCCCCACAAGCTTCCATCACTACTGCTCTACCTCCTCTCACAACCGTTAAAGAAAGGCCGTCGGGGTTGCAGGCCAGCGCAGGAGGCAACCCTTGTCAGCTTTCTCTCCTTCCACCCACCCTGAATCTCCTAGCCTCCTAAACCCCACATCGCCATCGTGTTGTGCTTCCCCGACAACATGTGGCAATGTTAAACCAGTCGTTCTCCATATCTGCGGATGCACCAAACCTCTCAATCCACATGGTGTATGCTACATAGCGGGACCCCCCGGTATGTGCACGACGACATGAAGCGATGTGTGTGGCAACTTGAGGCAGTGGTGAAGGTTATGAACAGCGACAACATTGAGAACATCCAGCGAGGATATTGTGTGGTCATACTGAAGTTTCCGCCTCATTGGTATGTTGGTCAAACAGTGATTTGTTGTGCGAGGATAACGAAGCAAATTACTGCATGTGTGGTCTTGTCTGATATAGATCTTCCACCAGCTACCATCTATATATGAGGATGGTGTGGGACTAGAGAGTGCCCAGTTAGGGATTTTAGCGGTGCTAGTGACCTTCCTTTCTCATCAATAGCTTTGTCGTGTGTGTGACAACATGCTTTCATAGTTCGACACTTGGTGTGGTGAGCAACCACTACTAGGGAAAAGCCTATACACAGAATCTTGCAGCCTTCAAAATACTGCGCTACTGCTACTTAGCAGCAGGCGGTATACATAAGCAGCTACTGACTTGGAAGTAGCAGTGGCGTTTGTAGCCCTGGCCTTCTGCTATAGTTGCCATGACCTTAGCCCCCGCTAGCTATAGCAGTGGCGCACTATGTGGGCGCTCTGCTACAGGTTAGCTGTGGCGTGTTTTGTCCAAACAGGCTATCCTATATCCCACAGGAGGACCGGCCCTTCTCACTCACACTCTCACTCTCTGCCGCGTCAAGCTGTAAATCCGTCGCCGCCGCCGCCTCCGCCTAGTTAAATCCGTGGCAGTACTCCCCTCCTTCGTCCCTCCTCCATCCTCCTCGCATCCTTCCCTCCGCCTGCGACGCCCCTCCCTCCTCCGCGCCGCCCTCCTCCCCTCCGCTGCTGGCCGCCCCTCCCTCCTCCTCCGGCAGCAGCCCTCCTCCCGCCCTCGACCTGCCCCTAGCTACCTCTCAAGTAGCCCCCACCTCCTGCCACTAGTTAGTACTAGATTTAGTAGTAGTAGATGTTAATTTAGGGTTAGCTAGTACTAGATGTTAATTTAGTAGTAGTAGATTAATTTATCTTAGTTAGTACTAGATTTTTAGTAGTAGTAGTGGTAGTTGAACTACTTTAGTTGTAGTTGAACTAGTTTAGTAAGTAAATTAATAAACTAGTTGAACTAGTTGATTAACAGAACTAATCTATTTTATTAAGATAATTAATATAACTAGTTGAACTACTTTATTTTTAGAAAGAGCTAGTTTTTCTATTTATAGTAAGTTTATATTTAGTAAGAACTAGTTGAATTAATAAAACTAGTTGAACATGTTTTGTTGCTAGTGATAACTTATATGGTTTGGTGACCTCCGTCGTCCCGTCACGACCCCCTCAACATCCCGCCGTCATCCGGTCGATGCCCCCTCCGACATCGAGGTGAGACCAGCCAAATATCCTTGTATATCTTGTGTTGTTGCTCAAATAGGATATGTGGTTGCCCAAGTGGCGTTCATGTTCAGTTTACATCTCCGAGTGGCCTATGTTTTGTCGGTGTTGATTAATTTCGCTCCGGCAAATTTGGCGCTCGATATGTCCTTTTTTAGCAAAGGTCATGCGGATTTTGTCGTGAATTCGACATGACTTGTGCTAGAATATGTACAAGTTTAATCTTTGAATTATGATTGTAGGAAATGTCGTTTTCTCGGACGACAGCGGTCTCCGGGGAGTAGCTGGTGCCACGACGATCGAGGTATGTCTGCGACAGGTTAGTTGGCTGGGCTGACGATCGGCGCTTCAGCATTAAGCTCGAGGAGACCTGCGATGTTCATCTGAGTGCATAGCAGCGACAATAGTTTTTTCTCCATTAAGCATGACTTCAACTGTTTCAGCGTCTAATTTTCATATTTTACAATTCGACTAGCTTATCCCATGCCATGCAGGCGCTATGTCTTGGAGAGATGGGTTTGAAGACCATGAAAATTTGAAACAAAGAAAATACACCTAAGGACCCATCATGATATGGATTTTGAAGTAAATCTGTACAATGCTCAGGCGTAACCAATTTTGGTTGGCAAAATTGGGAAGCACTTTAAAATGTATGGTTTTGATGAGGTATGATTATCACCATGGATCTTGGTGATCGACAGACGAGGAAGACAATATGGACATTTGGGTCCTTGTTGATACGCTGCCGATTATTACCGCTATGTGAGTTTCTCAAACATAGTTATTAACTAATTTATATTGTTTATTTCAAAATAGTTGATAGCTTATTTCCATTGACAGCTTATTTTGATTCTTCAAAGACTGCGCGGAAGATGGTAGATAAAACCCACTACAAGGCACCCAATTAGCGTATAAGGAGAAAAATCATCGATGGCATTTTGTACTCTTCTTGAGAATTACAATGCCTATTATCGAACTCCTCCAAATTATGGTGAATCGTGCCACTAGTGCATGTGTTGAACAACGATAACTTCTCTGGAGATACCTGGTAAGATTTTTTACTATTACGACATTCGTGCATTTTTGCATACTTCTAAAACTAGTACATCATTGCTAACTACAAAGTTATTATTATGTTTTCATGAGAAACTCCCGATGGATTGTGTGCCTCATCGATGTATGCATGGTGGCCTCTCGATTCTGAACATCTTGCCGGTAAATCTAGGGCTCACTGTGCATATCGGTTCTAAAACCGTGAACACATGATCATCAGAGAATGGAAGAAATGTATGGACATTACATAGGAGGTTCTTGTAAGTAACATTCAGCGAAAGGCAAGAATGGGAGACAGGCTAATCTCCATTCTCCATAATGGAAGTCGAGGGCTATCTTGTTTTTGTTATTTTACCTTAGAAAATGTAGTAGGTCTTAATCAGATGTAATAGGTCCTATGAGGTACAATATGTTTATTATGTGGTAATGTGTTAGAGTTGATAATGATGATCTTGAGGAGGTGTTATGTGATGTCAATGAAAGCGATGATATTGAGGAGGTGTTATATGACAATGATGTATTATGATGCTAAGTTGTTAATGATATGATGATGATGATGATATTATTATATCATTGGGTGAAAGAACAGTTAGTTTCAAGTGGATGGACATCCACTGAAACTGATCCATTCTTCTTACCGATGTAATAACTCATTATGATGTAAAACAATCTCTAAATTCCTGTTGTATGAAAACTTGTGTAAGGTGTATGAATACAACATGAAATAGAAAAATAAAATACTAAATAGTAGTAGTAGTGCGGGTTGGGAAAGCGCTACTACTAATTAACAATAGCGATGTTATAAGAACCGCTGCTAGTAAGTCAATTTAGCGATGCGTCGTTAAGCGCGCTATTGCTAAGCATGCTGTATAGCCTATCGGGCGCTTGTGCCGCGCTTCGATGAGCCCCACCAGCTGCTGCTAGGCTTTTCCTAGTAGTGAACTCTTGTCTCGACTCAATTGCATGCTTGTGCAAGCATCGCCATCACTGCGTGGAATCGGACCTCATGATTGTGCATATATGTAGCTGTTGGGATCATGGAAAGTAGATGTGAAAACATAGGAGGACATCGTGGGTGAGGTTTTCGGTACCAACTCTTCAACTCTTGATTGAAAACTCTAGGCCTAACCCTAGTTGTTCATACCTATCAATGACACTCTTTGTGTCATTACCTTTTGATTTTTCAAACCTAATCTTGAGGGTGAAATCACCGATCGGCCTTGATGGTTTGATCCGGCTGATGCCGCTAAGCTTGGTGTTCCATTTCTAGAGGCTAATTCACGCTTTCATGGGTTGGCGATATTGATTTCTGACGGGCGTTGTCTTCTAGATTAGGAAGCGTATAGCCTCTTTGTGTTTGGCTGGATCAGGAAAGTGCTACGTGATTATATGTAAAAGTGCTACGTGTCAGGTCAGAAACTTCGCCCCAGCCGCCCTTAAAATCGGCGGAAATATATTGATTACAGGGTGGATCCAACACGTTTATCGGGAAGTATAATTTTGGAAAGAAATAAACACATTGTGGAACATGATCTATTGGTGGGGCGCTCACGCGTTGCTGACAGCGTCTTGAAGGAGTCCTGTCGGCCATTGTGTTGTCAAAGATATGATTGGTTTCGATGGTTGATGGTGCAATTTTTCCATCATTGTTCCAGTTCTATATAGAAAAATATATATATCAATATCTACAAAACCAAATTTACTTATCAGATTCATTATGCAATGCATTTTCCTGTTATATATGTTTGATATAGTAGATCTTTGCATATTTTCCTACATACCTAAGTTATTTTAAAAAGGAGGGAGTATCGTTTTCTATTGTGGCTATAATTATAAATTGACTACATGCTCATCTTTGTAAAACTTCCATTTTAGAAGACAAGAATCATCTATTTTTATGTACATGTTGCTTGTTCCCTAAAGATATGCTACTTCAGGAGTGCTAGAACCAGCATATGGAATTTTGACTAGGGGGAGTAGTAGCTAGGGAGAACAAAGAATATATTTATTCTCGTGGTCAAAGTAGTGTGGAATCACATCTATATTTCTATCATGCCCTCCACAATTGTTCTGGTGGTGACTTTATTCCACCATTAAACAACAATATCACACTAACCCTTGGTTGAATTTTTTACTCTGTAGGAATAATTTTATCCCATAGGGAAAACATTGTTAACAATAATGATGCACTCTGTTTGCTCATGTAGCAAATCCAGGGCAAGCAGTGGTGAATTGATATATGTGTCAAAGCAATTTCTTTTCCATGCATTCTCCAGGATAGTCGTATTGGTGGTTTGCTGTCAGTTTAAACAAGGTCTGTCAGCTGTGAATCCCTTTGGTAAAAAGCAGTGGAGGGATATTCTTAGGATTCGAGTAGCAAAGGAAAAAATAAGTCCGGATAAGAATGATAGTGCATGAAGAAAATGATGTAGCAGGACTGTAGGACGGACAAAGGATGATGGGATTGCTGAAGCATTCTGGAAAGTCAGCATGACACAATGATCTGGACATTGTCATGGCCAAGGCATGGCTACATGAACCAGTATACCAGTATATATCGTATACTCAAATTGCGGACTGGACTGTTCCCGCCCTTAAGAGCCGTTATTGCACATGACCCCCTCGATCATTTCCGCTTGTTCCTCTCCTCTCCGGTCTCCACTACCACTTTCTCAATCTGATGCGTTTACCGGCGATGAGCCTTGAGGCAGGCGGGGTCCTTACCAGTATGACTGCTGGTATGCTTCAGTGTGTGACAATCACCAGTCAAAATAGGCGCCATGCAGTAATACACTGGAAGCATAAAATATTTTGATGATAATCATGATTAGGTCCTAGTCCTATCCGTGACAAACCACATAGTACGTTCAAGAACTCTTGACACTCAATCAATCTGAAGTTTGTGCTGAATTACTTGATCTGTGACCTCTGGAGCAATACAACACAGACGTGATGTTTTCATTGCTCAAGAACAACAACAGGAAAATATAATTACGTTCTAAATAAGACAACCCAAAACTGATATGAAGCCCTCACGTGAATTTGATATGTCCAACAAACATGTTTGCATGAACAATGATGGCAACAACCATCCACAAATGCATTTGGAACTAATTAAGAAGAGGCCCACGGAGAAATCACCTTTTGTCCTCATGCCCTACAAGCGTGATAAATATATATAGGTGACCGTGGACAGTTTGGATAAAACTCAACCCCTAAGTCATCAAGCTTGTTCTGGTTAGTCTAGTGAATGAGGATCCAAGTATCGCCTGGACAGTGGTTTTTGTTTCCGCCTGGGTACTACTGCTATCGCCTAGAGATCACATAATGAGTTGCGGTGAGCTATATCGGATTAGGATGTAGCGGCAATTATACTCAATCTTATTCTTTTCTAGTGCCAGCGACTTAGGGCTTCACATGACCGACAAGCCGGAGGGGCATACATCCTGTTGCATTTTCTCTCAGTCCATATGTACAAATGGCCCTGACATTCTCGGCATGACATGAAAATTTCCCACACTATGTTAGCACGAGCAATTGTAGAAGGAGCTTACTAGCTGATGAACGTCCCCATGTTGCAATAGTGCAAAAAATGCCATATAACTAGCTAGTATGTATGCAGGCGTTAATGCGCTACCCTCACCAGCCCAGCTCTCTCACTGATCACTTTGAGCCACACATGTATTTGTACTAGCCACTCTCATAAAACCATGCATATAGAATGAAATTGCTGACATTATCTCATATTTTCTTCACCCTTTAAATTCAAAATATTGCACGAGATCTGATGAGCCGTTATTGCGAGCTGTCTCCTCTAGCTTTGCGTGGCGGTACCTGCTCCTCGCGTCCGCTTCCTCCTGTCGGTGCTGACTCCTCTCCTCTCGATTACCACTTTGCCAATCTGACCGTCCACGACCATGAGCATTGAGGCAGGCGCGGGTTCTTACTCATATGACTGCCGGTATGCTTCAGGGTGTGATCACCAGTCAAAATGGGCGCCATGCAATAATACACTGGAAGCATAAATATATTTTAATGATAAGCATGATATGGTCCTATCCATGACAAACCAGTACATGCATGCAAGAACTCTTCACACGACTGTTAATCTGAAGTTTGTGCTGAACTAGTTGATCTATGATCTCTAGGTCAATACAACACAGACTTTTATCTATGATCTCTAGTTAGGATTATGTGAAGGGTTACTAGGATTGCGCTTAGCTGGCCTTTTGGGTGCGCGTGGTGGGCTAACATGATACCAGGAAAATTGTCGGGGATGCAGTTTGATTGATTCGATCATTGCAGCCAGCAAGCGCAAAGAGTCTTCTCGTCCATTACCATCCATCCATAATAGCTCCTGTGCAGCGATCCCACATGAAATTTGCTTCGCTTCTACAAGTGAGTTCTCTATTGCATGACTATATGGGATGATAACATGTCTTTAATTTGCATCTTCTTATATTTAAAAGCCACAATTTTCAAACCACATGTAGAATTCAGATATGTTTTCACCATTGAAATCCTAGCGATCTCTTTGAAATTAGAACCCATGTATATTTAGTGGCCTCGACGCTACTTCTCTAGGGTTTGGGGTCGCCTCGACACAAAGCTTCAAGGGTTTGGGGTGGCCTCGACGATAACGCTCTTTTTAACTAGATAAATTTGGGTGGCCTCGAGAGAGTTAATTTGTCGGGTAGGAGCGCCGGCGGGAGGGGTGCGTGAGGAGACCTGCAACATCGTTTTCTCTCTAGGGTTTGGGTGTCCTCGAGAGTTTTGGTCGAGCGAGAGGGCCGAGGGGGTGCTGCAGTTGTATCTAGAGGGGTTATATCGACAACGACGCGACATACATATACATGGGAAAATAATGTTATCGGGAGGGGTATCGGTACCACCCCTCGTGTTGAAGTTTCTTCTTTCTTTCCTTTCTTTCTTCTTCTCCTCTTCTTTTCTTCTTCTCCCTCGAGAAAGGAAAATAATTAAGGAAAAGGAAGAAAAGAGGAAAGGAAGAAGGAAGAAGAAGAAGAAGTAAAGAAGAAAAAAAAGGAGAAGAAGAAAGGAATAGAGGAGAAGAAGAAAAATAGAATTTCTCCTTTCTCCTCTATTCCTTTCTTCTTCTCCTCTTCTTCTTCTTCTTTTCCTCTTCTTATTTATTTCTCCTCTTCTTCCTCTCCTCTTTTCTCCTTTCTTCCTCTTTTATTTTCCTTTTCCTCTCATTCTTTTAGTATTGCTTGTTTTAAAAAAAGTTCAAATAGAAAATTTGAAAAAAACAAAGGTTTTGCCTAATGCATTGTTCATATGAATATACAAACATTTGCATATTCTACAATAATTAATATCAACAAAAAAATCTATGAACAGAAAAAACCGAACTGTTCTAAAATCTATCTTTTGCATATATGAAAACATTAATACACATATGAACAATAAATACATATATCAACAAAAACATAATCTGAACAATTTTTAAACATTACATACACATAGCCACATACATACACATATACATTATATATATATATAAACAAAAAACTAAACTAATAAAATGAAAAAACAGAGCCGCATATATATATATATATAGCCACATATATACATACACACACACACACACATATATATATATATATATATATATATATATATATATATACATTGAAAAAAATAAAACTAATAAAATGAAAGAAAAATAGAGCCGGTGGCGTGGCGGCTCACAGCTGTGGCGGCGCTGGGCGGGCGACGGCGACGGGCGCTGGGCGCTGGGCGAGGGTGGCGGCGGCGACGCGGCGGAGCTCGGGCGGCGACGCTGGCAGAGCATGGCGGCGATGACGGCGACGACGACGGCGCTGGCGATGGCGATGGCGACGGCGGGGCGGCGGGCGGCGCTGGGCAGCTGGCGGCGTCGATGTGTTCGGCGTCGTCGGGGTGGTAAATCGTGGCGATGAATCGCAAAACTGCGAAGTGCTACTTATATACAAGGAGATTGGCCGGTTGGTGGCACCAACCGGACTAATCTCTTTAGTCCCGATTGAGCCACCAACCGGGACCAAAGGCCTCTTTTCGGCAGCCCAAAGGCGGGAAGCTGCGACCTTTGGTCGGTTGGCAGGCACCAACCGACCAATGCCCCTTTAGTCCCGGTTGGTGCCACCAACCGGGACCAAAGGCCCCTGCGCTGCCCGCATCGGGGCTAAAGTTTAGTCCCACCTCGCTAGTTAAGAGGGGAGCGCAGTGGTTTATAAGCCCCACTGCCGCTCCCCTCTTGAACTCCTTCCTACTGCAGGCTTATGGGCCTACTTGCTACTGCTTTGCCTGATGGGCCATCTGGGCCTTCTGCGGGCCTGAATCCTGGCCCAAATTAGGGATTCAAGTCGTATTCAGGCTGTGGGGGCCCAGTAGGTGGCACCTTTTTTTTCTTGCTTTATCTATTTTATTTTGATTCTACTTACAAGAAAATACTTATTGTTGTTTTTTTGTTTTGTTTTCTGCATTATTTATTTTCTTTTGTTTTTTGCTTTATTTTTAATTCTTTTTGCTTCTAGTTTTAGGAAAATTATAAACTTTCTGTTAGTGCCATTACTTTTCAAATTTGAAAACACTTTTTTTTGTTTTCTTTCTTGCTTTATTTATTTTATTTTGTTTCTACTTACAACAAAATACTTATTGTTGTTTTTTTGTTTTGTTTTCTGCATTATTTATTTTCTTTTGTTTTTTGCTTTATTTTTAATTCTTTTTGCTCTTAGTTTTAGGAAAATTATAAAAATTCTGTTAGTGCCATTACTTTTCAAATTTGAAAACACTTTTTTTGTTTTCTTTCTTGCTTTATTTATTTTATTTTGTTTCTACTTACAACAAAATACTTATTGTTGTTTTTTTTGTTTTGTTTTCTGCATTATTTATTTTCTTTTGTTTTGTGCTTTATTTTTAATTCTTTTTGCTTCTAGTTTTAGGAAAATTATAAACTTTCTGTTAGTGCCATTATTTTCAAATTTGAAAACACTTTTTTTTTGTTTTCTTTCTTGCTTTATTTATTTTATTTTGTTTGTACTTACAACAAAATACTTATTGTTGCTATTTTTAATTATTACGAGGGCCGAACCATAAGACATTAAAGCATTTCAAATGAACTCTGAAAAAGTTGAAAGTTGGCATGGTATCATAAATTGACCCACACATAGCATGTGCATGTACAAAACGAACAATGGTATCATACTAAATCGATTACAAAGTTGGCATGGTATATATCATCATAATAGTTGCGGGAGAAAGTCTTCACTTTTTCTTCGCTTGTGTCATTTGCTTATTGCGCTGTAACCATGGATAATCTTCATCGTTTATCAGGATGCTAGGGTCAGCCTTGATTTTAAAGGGAGGAATTTCATGAAACTTTTCATAATCTTCAGAGATGTCTGTCTTGTCCTCCACTCCCACGATGTCCCTTTTTCCTGAAAGAACAATGTGGCGCTTTGGCTCATCGTATGATGTATTTGCTTCCTTATCTTTTCTCTTTCTCGGTCTATTGGACATGTCCTTCACATAGATAACCTGTGCCACATCATTGGCTAGGACAAACGGTTCGTCAGTGTACCCAAGATTTTTCAGATCCACTGTTGTCATTCCGTCATGTGGGTCTACTGCACCGCCTCCTCGACAGATTGACCCATTTGCACTTAAACAAAGGGACCTTAAAATCATGTCCGTAGTCAAGTTCCCATATGTCCACTATGTAACCATAATATGTGTCCTTTCCCCTCTCGGTTGTTGCATCAACGCGGACACCGCTGTTTTGGTTGGTGCTCTTTTGATCTTGGTCAATCGTGTAAAATGTATTCCCATTTATCTCGTATCCTTTCCAAATCAATACAGTCAAAGATGGTCCCCTGGATAACAAGTACAACTCATCACAAACAGTGTTGTCACCTCTGATACGTGCTTCCAACCAACTGCTGAAAGTCCTGATGTGTTCACATGTAATCCAGTCATCGCACAGCTCCGGGTGTTTGAAGCGCAGACTGTTCTTGTGTTCATCGACATATGGGGTCACCAAGGTAGAGTTCTGTAGAACTGTGTAGTGGGCTTGAGACCAAGAATATCCGTCCCTGCATATTATTGAGTCCTTTCCAAGCGTGCCTTTTCCAGTCAGTCTCCCCTCATACCGCGATTTAGGGAGACCTATCTTCTTATGGCCAGGAATGAAGTCAACACAAAACCCGATGACATCCTCTGTTTGATGGCCCATGGAGATGCTTCCTTCTGGCCTAGCGCGGTTATAGACATATTTCTTTAGGACTCCCATGAACCTCTCAAAGGGGTACATATTGTGTAGAAATACGGGCCCGTAATGACAATCTCGTCAACTAGATGAACTAGAACGCGCCATGATATTGAAGAAGGATGGTGGGAACACCAGCTCTAAAGCCCGACAAGACATTGCACCACATCACTCCTTAGCCTTGGTATGGTTTCGGATCGATCACCTTCGAGATATTGCATTGAGGAATGCACATAGCTTCACAATGGCTAATCGGACGTTTTCGGTAGAAGCCCCTCAATGCAACCGGAAGCGCTTGCGTCATAATCACGTGGCAGTCATGAGACTTTAGGTTTCAAACTTTTTCTCGCCATATTTATTATTCCTTTTATATTCGACGAGAAGCCAGTCCGACCTTCATACTAAGCAGGCATTCAAAGAAGATTTCCTTCTCTTCTTTGGTAAGAGCATAGCTGGCAGGACCTTCATACTGCTTTGGAGGCATGCCGTCTAAACGTTGCAGGTCCTCTCGTGCCTCAGCTGTATCTTTTGTCTTCCCATACACGCCCAAGAAACCTAGCAGGTTCACGCAAAGGTTTTTCGTCACGTGCATCACGTCGATCGAAGAGCGGACCTTTAGGTCTTTCCAGTAGGGTAGATCCCAAAATATAGATTTCTTCTTCCACATGGGTGCGTGTCCCTCAGCGTCACTCGGAACAGCTAGTCCACCGGGACCCTTTCCAAAGATTACGTGTAAATCATTAACCATAGCAAGTACGTGATCACCGGTACGCATGGCGGGCTTCTTCCGGTGATCTGCCTCGCCTTTGAAATGCTTGCCTTTCTTTCGACATTGATGGTTGGTCGGAAGAAATCGACGATGGCCTGTACACATTCTTCCCGCAGCTTGCCGTATATACTATCGGTGTCAAGTAAACAGTGCGTGCATGTGTGGTATCCCTTGTTTGTCCGTCCCGAAGGTTACCGAGAGCGGGCCAATCGTTGATGGTCACGAACAGCAACGCCTTTAGGTTAAATTCTCCTGTTTGTGCTCATCCCACGACGTACACCGCTTCCATTCCACAGCTGTAAAAGTTCTTCAACTAATGGCTTTAGGTACACATCAATGTCATTGCCGGGTTGCTTAGGGCCTTGGATGAGAACGGCATCATAATGAACTTCCGCTTCATGCACATCCAAGGAGGAAGGTTATACATACATAGAGTCACGGGCAGTGCTGTGATTGCTGCTCGCTCCCCGAAAGGATTAATGCCATCCGCGCTTAAAGCAAACCATACGTTCCTTGGCTCACTTGCAAACTCATCCCAAGATTTCTCTCGATTTTTCTCCACTGCGACCCGTCAGCGGGTGCTCTCAACTTCCCGTCTTTCTTACGGTCCTCACTGTGCCATCGCATCAACTTGGCATGCTCTCCGTTTCTGAACAGACGTTTCAACCGTGGTATTATAGGAGCATACCACATCACCTTCACAGAACCTCTTCCGGGGGCTCGCCGTCAACATCACCGTGGTCATCTCGTCGATCTTACACCGTAATGCACCGCATACCGGGCATGCGTTCAGATCCTTGTACGCACCGCATGTAGAGGATGCGATCATTAGGGCATGCATGTATCTTCTGCACCTCCAATCCTAGAGGGCATACGACCTTCTTTGCTGCGTATGTACTGTCGGGCAATTCGTTATCCTTTGGAAGCTTCTTCAATATTTTAAGTAGCTTCTCAAATCCTTTATCAGGCACAGCATTCTCTGCCTTCCACTGCAGCAATTCCAGTACGGTACCGAGCTTTGTGTTGCCATCTTCGCAATTGGGGTACAACCCTTTTTTGTGGTCCTCTAGCATGCGATCGAACTTCAGCTTCTCCTTTTGACTTTCGCATTGCGTCCTTGCATCGACAATGACCCGGCCGAGATCATCATCATCGGGCACATCGTCTGGTTCCTCTTGATATTTAGCAGCTTCGCCCATTGCAGCATCATCGTGCAGATCGTCTGGTTCCTCTTGATCCTCTGGAGCATCACCGTATTCAGGGGGCTCATAGTTTTCATCGTACTCTTCTTCTTCGCCGTCTTCCATCATAACCCCTATTTCTCCGTGCCTCGTCCAAACATTATAGTGTGGCATGAAACCCTTGTAAAGCAGGTGGGTGTGGAGGATTTTCCGGTCAGAGTAAGACTTCGTATTCCCACATATAGGGCATGGACAACACATAAAACCATTCTGCTTGTTTGCCTCAGCCACTTCGAGAAAATTATGCACGCCCTTAATGTACTCGGAGGTGTGTCTTGAACCGTACATCCATAGCCGGTTCATCTATGTGCATTATATATAATTAAGTGTGTCAAAAATCATTACAGAACATCATGAATAGATAATTAATTAAGTGACCAAATTAATAGAAGTTCATCATCACATTAAAACCAAAGTACATACATAGTTCTCATCTAACAACATAAAGCTCTGCAGAGCATCTAAATTAATTAAACCATACACTGAAACTATGTAAAACATTTCAATGCGAAAACAAATGCGATCACAATCGCAACCAATGTAACAACTGATCCAACGGCATAATGATACCAAGCCTCGTATGAATGGCATATTTTCTAATCTTTCTAATCTTCAAGCGCATTGCATCCATCTTGATCTTGTGATCATCGGCGACATCCGCAACATGCAACTCCAATATCATCTTCTCCTCCTCAATTTTTCTAATTTTTCCTTTAACAAATTGTTTTCTTCTTCAACTAAATTTAACCTCTCGACAATAGGGTCGGTTGGAATTTCCGGTTCAACAACCTCCTAGATGAATAAAATCTATGTCACGTTGGTCGGCATAATTGTCATAAACAATAAATGAACCAATAGTTATGAAAAGATAATATATACCACATCCGAATCATAGACAGGAAGAGGGCCGACGGGGGCGGATACCAAAACCATCGCACTATATAAGATGCAATAATAAAAGTAAGAAAATTATACAAGTATATATCTATCTAAACATACAAATAAGAATATTTTTCCTTTCGGAAAGAATATAAGAATAAGAGGCTCACCACGGTGGTGCCGGCGATGAGATCGGTGCGGGTGATCGACGACGTTGAAGACGGGGACGGGGCGTGACGGACCGCTAAACCTAGACAAATATGGAGGAAAATGGAGCTTGGCGGTCGAGCTTGGAGAGGAGAAACCTTAAGTAGTGTGGCTCGGGCATTCCATCGAACACCTTGTGTGCATATGAGGTGAGCTAGAGCACCACCAAGCCCTCTCCCCCTCGGCCAGAAAAAACAGAGCAGTGTGCTCTGCTCTTGCGCGAGGGGGTATATATAGGCACCACCATTGGTCCCGGTTGGTCGCATGAACCGGTACTAAAGGTTTGCCCTTGGTCCCGGTTCGAGCCACGAACCGGGACCAATGGTGGTGGGCCAGGAGCGAGGCCCATTGGTCCCGGTTCATCCCACCAACCGGGACCAAAAGGTCCAGACGAACCGGGATCAATGGCCCACGTGGGCCGGCCGGCCCCCGGGGCCCATGAACCGGGTCCGATGCCCCCATTGGTCCCGGTTCTGGATTGAACCGGGACTAATGGGCTGGACCGGCCTGGACCATTGCCCCCTTTTCTACTAGTGCACCCACAAACAGTGCAATGCAGTAGGCCAGCGAGGCACCTTCATGTCACAAATTCCGAGTAGATAAATATCCTTCTCTCTCCGAGCTACTCAGCTCCAACTCCTCCGGCAACAATGAACAGAGATCCTCTGTATATCCACATGGTAGAAAGTGTGTTTTGTAGGCTTGGAAGGCACTAGCAATTTTTTGTATTGCAAAGAGGCCGTGTCCTGTGACCAAAAACATATGTTCCCCCTCAACCTGGTTTTCACATATTAACTGCTCCGGCCGGCGAGAGACATCTCCCTCAGCCACTGTAGACAAATACAAGATCCGCAATCTGCTGAGCTTCCTCTCTCTGGCCTGAGCCGCAGACATATCGTAACATGAGGCTGCAAACACTACACATCTAAAGCAGGAAGGCGCGTAAGCAGAACAGCCAGGGTGGCACGTCTAGCTGAGAACTGCGTGAAGAAGCAGGCACGAGTTAGATCACGAGTAAGCAGGCACGTCTAGTAAGTTACTATGCGCGCACACACCCACCAATACTCCCTCCTCCATGTTCTTGCCACATTAACCTCAGGACACCTCATCCGTCTTTCTCGTGATGAAGCTACTAAACTTGTAAACCTACAACCTACGAGACAGTCTCGGCTCCATTGTCCCAGCTGGCAAGGAGAATTAGAAGCCTATTGTGTTGCTTCCCTTTGCAGGTTCAGGACTCTATGGTGCATTTTACAAGTAGAAATTTTGTAAATGTGTGCGGTTCCTAACATATATGCTAAAAGAAACAATCTCATCCAGCCTGTATTCTGAAATTTCTGCCGAATTAGTCTATCTGGATATAGTTAGCAATACATGGTCTTATTTAATCCCTTTTTTTAATGTTGACAGGAGAACTGCTAAGTTTATTGATCAGAAGAGGTAATACAAGAAACCCTCCAGGGAAGGAACGATCAACAAAAGGCTAATGCAAAAAGAAAATAAAGAAAAAGGAACCTGCCAGCACCACCACAAACCCAAGCTCCGTCATTAACCGTGCACACCATCGAAATCCATCGTCAAGGTCTCCAAGATGACGCCTCAAGGAGGAAATGATATTGAGGTCATCACCATCACCTGGTCCGGCGGAGCCAGTTCTTAGGTTTTCACTCTGAGACCTCAGCGATGAGGTAGGAAGAGACACAAGCCCCACGGCGGTACCTTCATAGATGCCATTAACGTCGGCACCGACAAGGTCGATGCAGGATTTTCAACCGAAGCCAAGTCTTCCACCAACCATCCAGGATCTGAGGCAAACCAAGCGCCACCAGACAAAAGAACACCAAGCGCACAATGCCAAACACAGAATTGTCACCGCCACACGCAGAAACTAGGCGATCACACGCCAACCTGACCGGTCCGCACAGCCACACGCAGGACCTGGACGAAACCAAGTCGGTTCTAGCCAACCTCTAGCTCCACGTGCAGATTTGGGCGAGAATTCACACGACAGCGCGTTGGAAAAGCCGAGGTTGAACCAAGACAGACTGGTCCGCACCGCCATGCAGTGGAACTGGGTGAAAACTGCACCAAAACTAATTGTCCGCACTGCCACGCGCAAGGACGAAACAATGCTAGAACTGGGCGAAAACCGCACAAAAACTAACTATCCGCACTGCCACGCGCAAGGACCGGACATCTGGCACCAACAGGCTGGACGGCGCCCCTGCTCCAAGGAGACGGACGTGCACACGCTTGAATGGAGGAACCCACCAACATCCACTGGCACCACCGATATTGAATCCACCATACAGGCGCCGCCGGCAGCAAGATCTGGCCACAGGCCTTGCATAGCCTAGATCGGCCCCGGCCACAGTGAGCCACTCACTACCGCGACACCCGCTCTCCTCACAAAGATCAGCCCCTGGCTCGACACAAAGACCGTGACAACCGACCACCCGCCCATAGGGCCGCCGGGGGACGCCCGCAACCCCCTGGCACCACCGGAGCCTACAAGGCTGCCACCTAGCTGATCTACGCTGGGGGCACCGTTTGTGCGCATCCCGTGCCTCTCGCACTGTGGAACTACGCCGGGAGCTTCGTCTGTGCACGACGCACACGCACAGTCCAGCTTGTGCCACCCGCATCGCGCCGTCGCGCCTCTGGCCTACACCCATTGTGTCCTATTGCATCCACCAACACGCGAGCACTGACACCAGGCGCGCACAACAGCGGCAGCCAGCCGCGCAGGCCGGTTCCAGTTCGTCACGCGTGTCTCGTGCTTCTCCTTGGTCGAGCAGCCCCGTGCACCCGAGGCCTCACGAGAGAGAAGAACAATGCGGCCCGAAGCCGCCAACGCCGTGCGAGCTTTGCCCGGCAGCACCTGCAGGCGGCGGCGAGGGGGGGAGGGTTGGGAGGAGGTGGTTGGCCCGGCGGTTACGGTTTTGCCCGGATCACCCGGGGGGCGATGACACGGGCGCGGCCTAAATTAGTTTTCTCAGGCTAGGATTTAAATCTAATGAATATCACAATGCCAGGGCCAAAATTTATTAAAAATATAAGCTCTAAATAAGATAATCAAAGCCTATTCATGTGGGAGTGGACACACGCAACTGAACATATCTGCATATATAATCCACCATGATCAAAGCCTATTCATGAGGCAGTTCGGTTCAGCTAGTAAATCAAATTAAGCACGTCAGCATCCCTGGCAACTTACATTTCTGAGTCGTAAAGGGGGAGGGGAGGTCTAGCTTTTTAATAAAATAAAAGGAGGACTTTCAATTAAAAATACAACTCAGCACCAAGCTGTAATTGTGTAGCATCGTCCTAGCTCAACCCCTTCATGTGCGTACGCAATCTCTCTCAAGCTCGGGATGTGTTGTTAGCGTGTGGGATGAAGCATCCAGCAGCAAGTTCTTGTGTCCCACTGGCATTGGACCACACAGTCCTCTTCCTGTCCAGGCCGGTTGCTGACCATCATGAAGAAAAGAGAGATATATGTTTGGTCAGAAGACACAACTCTCTTGTCGTAAAATAGTTCTCGATGCCTTTCAAGCCTACATGATCCATCTGGATATAGCGCGCTTTTTTAGAATGTGTGGATGTACCGATGATCTGTGTTCATCATTGTTAGAATAAATCCGAGGCATACCGTTGATCATCCGAGGACCAAGCAATCACACAAGGCACGACACCGAGATTTGTTAACGAGGTTCACCGATATGGCTACATCCCGGGGCATGACTAGGGGCGCTCCTCCCCGTGACACCGTCACAATACCGCACACCGGCCACCCGGGCGCTGGCACACGCCGCCGGCTCCCCCTTGTGCGCCTGTGCTATTATGTTGGCATAGGTTACATCGTGTGTCTACCCCCGCTATATATGAGAGGCCTAGGATACAAGTGTCCTACTAGGACACGACTCCACATCCTATGTAAAGACGATACAACTACAAGTCCAACTGTAACCTACCTTGTACACTATATTCGACACAACTCCAACAAACTCCACCTTGGCGAATATACTCCACCATCCTGGATTTGTCCATGCGTCAAACTTCCATGTACATTGGACTTGAGCTTATCCCATGAGAACCGCTGCTACTCCAAAGACTCCATATGACTCCACCTGCAACTTGTAGTCCCTTCTTTTCTTAACCACAGTCAACACTCGAGCAAAATTAAGTTCCTCTTTACTCTAGTGTATGCTCCCAACTTCCAGAGCTCCGTTCAACACCATCACACAATGATCACTCACACACTGATCACCGACTTGCGTGAAAATGAACAACTCACATATTGGGTGTCACACATAAGAGTTACCTGAACTCAACATCACCGCTCCTTTCATGACCGCCTGTCTGAAACATGAAGGAATTTCACCGTTGCTTGTAGTCATCCCGAGTCAAATTCGCAGTTGTCTCACCACATGTATGACCACCAGAGCCCTGGTCCGTCTTCATGCACCGTGCGTACCGCACGCCTCCCCGCTATTACCGTCGAGCCTCCACTGTCCCAGTCGAGTCTCAAGGGTCACGTACCCACACCACTCAACCCCCACTTGAGAGTACCACCGATCATCACCGACCGATGACGAGTTTCACGCTTCCATCAGACCACTGGGCTCCAGTCCGAACTGCATGTCCCTCGCTTTTCCCTTGCTGAATAGGCTTCGACTCTCTGTCGACTTACGCCATAGCCCCTCAATCCAGCTCCACCTTCAACATGACTCCATGGTGGTTGTACATGCCACCCCGCGCCCCGTTGACTCCAAGCTCCATGTGTACACCACTTTGAATCAACCCCGCGCCATAGCCTTCTCGAAGCCGCACAAGCCCTCAGGCCTGCGCCACGTGTTTCCACGCCCCAGAAGTCGGTCACCATCAGCATCACGCTCCTATGTCGTCACCGCCGATCCCACCACCGTCTTCTGTACCAACCGACTCACGTCGATCCGTCAGACTATCTAGTCTGACCCAGCCGAACTTCTCCGACTGCATGACACGCTCGAGGCTCCCAAATCGTTTTCCGCGAATTTCCATCCATCACAACACAACTCCATCATAGCTGAATTGACTTCCATAACGCCTTCAAGCATCCATGTCGTACAACAATTTTTCATCCTTGTCTGCCATAACCCAAAGGTTTTCAGTTCCATGAACTTTCTACCTCAAACCTGGTACCCGTTGGCGCCATGGTCCTTTGTATGGCTGACCCTGTGAAAAAACAACCGAGCAGTCTTCCCATGATCCCCAAGTGCACGAACGAAAAACTCCGCGTACTACTAGCAATTACAACTAGCTGGTCACGTGAATTTTGCTCTTGTCTTGGCTTAACTTCCGATGCTAGCAATTGTGTTCTCTGCCAAAACCTCCTGCTAATTCCAATGGAAGGCCAACGTGATGGATATTTTCTTCCGGATTGACCTGCCTCCGTCTCTGTGTCATTGGGGGACTCGGTCCCTTTTGGTCCAAAACAAATCCAGTATACGTTACACCAATCGCACTGTAACCCATGTGTTCTGCCTTGGGTCAGCAACTTCTACACCTTGGTCACTTGCCCATCCAGCACCTGGCTGGTACGTGCCCGCATCCAGCACGCCCCCACTCCAAGCCCTTGGGCCACGCCACGTGATGTAGCTGGCCGCTCGCTAACACACGCTGGTTTGGGTAGATTCCACGTGCGCCGCCGTCAGTCCATCGATTGCTCGATCTCGTCGACACGGTCTCAAACACGCTACGCCCTTGCTGTACACGATCCAGTCGCTCGATTGCCTCCGATCTTCGCCGAGATCTCAACCGCGGTACAAGACGACTTTCACGGAAAAACTTGCTTCTCATCCGAGCGTAAGCTTCGGCCACAAAGACTGATTTTTCCACATGTCATCTCCACGACTAACTCAACGACCCTTATCCGAATCAACATGCATCCTCAAATCGCTCAAATCGAACCTTGCTCATGATACCACTTGTTAGAATAAATCCGAGGCATACCGTTGATCATCCGAGGACCAAGCAATCACACAAGGCACGACACCGAGATTTGTTAACGAGGTTTACCGATATGGCTACATCCCCGGGGCATGACTAGGGGCGCTCCTCCCCGTGACACCGTCACAATACCGCACACCGGCCACCCGGGCGCCGGCACACGCCGCCGGCTCCCCCTTGCGCACCTGTGCTATTATGTTGGCATAGGTTACATCGTGTGTCTACCCCCGCTATATATGAAAGGCCTAGGATACAAGTGTCCTACTAGGACACGACTCCACATCCTATGTAAACACGATACAACAAGTCCAACTGTAACCTACCTTGTACACTATATTCGACACAACTCCAACAAACTCCACCTTGGCGAATATACTCCACCATCCTGGATTTGTCCATGCGTCAAACTTCCATGTACATTGGACTTGAGCTTATCCCATGAGAACCGCTGCTACTCCAAAGACTCCATATGACTCCACCTGCAACTTGTAGTCCCTTCTTTTCTTAACCACAGTCAACACTCGAGCAAAATTAAGTTCCTCTTTACTCTAGTGTATGCTCCCAACTTCCAGAGCTCCGTTCAACACCATCACACAATGATCACTCACACACTGATCACCGACTTGCGTGAAAATGAACAACTCACATATTGGGTGTCACACATAAGAGTTACCTGAACTCAACATCACCGCTCCTTTCATGACCTTTGTCTGAAACATGAAGGAATTTCACCGTTGCTTGTAGTCATCCCGAGTCAAATTCGCAGTTGTCTCACCACATGTATGACCACCAGAGCCCTGGTCCGTTTTCATGCACCGTGCGCATGCACGCCTCCCTTATTACCGCCGAGCCTCCACTGTCCCAGTCGAGTCTCAAGGGTCACGCATCCACACCACTCAACCCCCACTTGAGAGTACCACCGATCATCACCGACCGATGACGAGTTTCACGCTTCCATCAGACCACTGGGCTCCAGTCCGAACTGCATGTCCTCGCTTCCCTTGCTGAATAGGCTTCGACTCTCTGTCGACTCACGCCATAGCCCTCAATCCAGCTCCACCTTCAACATGACTCCATGGTGGTTGTACATACCACCCCGCGCCCGTTGACTCCAAGCTCCATGTGTACACCACTTTGAATCAACCCCGCGCCATAGCCTTCTCGAAGCCGCACAAGCCCTCAGGCCTGCGCCACGTGTTTCCACGCCCCATAAGTCGGTCACCATCAGCATCACGCTCCTATGTCGTCACCGCCGATCCCACCACCGTCTTCTGTACCAACCGACTCACGTCGATCCGTCAGACTATCTAGTCTGACCCAGCCGAACTTCTCCGACTGCATGACACGCTCGAGGCTCCCAAATCGTTTTCCGCGAATTTCCATCCATCACAACACAACTCCATCATAGCTGAATTGACTTCCCGCAACGCCTTCAAGCATCCATGTCGTGCCAACAATTTTTCATCCTTGTCTGCCATAACCCAAAGGTTTTCAGTTCCATGAACTTCTCTACCTCAAACCTGGTACCCGTTGGCGCCATGGTCCTTTGTATGGCTGACCCTGTGAAAAAACAACCGAGCAGTCTTCCCATGATCCCCAAGTGCACGAACGAAAAACTCCGCGTACTACTAGCAATTACAACTAGCTGGTCACGTGAATTTTGCTCTTGTCTTGGCTTAACTTCCGATGCTAGCAATTGTGTTCTCTGCCAAAACCTCCTGCTAATTCCAATGGAAGGCCAACGTGATGGATATTTTCTTCCGGATTGACCTGCCTCCGTCTCTGTGTCATTGGGGACTCGGTCCTTTGGTCCAAAACAAATCCAGTATACGTTACACCAATCGCACTGTAACCCATGTGTTCTGCCTTGGGTCAGCAACTTCTACACCTTGGTCACTTGCCCATCCAGCACCTGGCTGGTACGTGCCCGCATCCAGCACGCCCCACTCCAAGCCCTTGGGCCACGCCACGTGATGTAGCTGGCCGCTCGCTAACACACGCTGGTTTGGGTAGATTCCACGTGCGCCGCCGTCAGTCCATCGATTGCTCGATCTCGTCGACACGGTCTCAAACACGCTACGCCCTTGCTGTACACGATCCAGTCGCTCGATTGCCTCCGATCTTCGCCGAGATCTCAACCGCGGTACAAGACGACTTTCACGGAAAAACTTGCTTCTCATCCGAGCGTAAGCTTCGGCCACAAAGACTGATTTTTCCACATGTCATCTCCACGACTAACTCAACGACCCTTATCCGAATCAACATGCATCCTCAAATCGCTCAAATCGAACCTTGCTCATGATACCACTTGTTAGAATAAATCCGAGGCATACCGTTGATCATCCGAGGACCAAGCAATCACACAAGGCACGACACGAGATTTGTTAACGAGGTTTACCGATATGGCTACATCCCCGGGGCATGACTAGGGGCGCTCCTCCCCGTGACACCGTCACAATACCGCACACCGGCCACCCGGGCGCCGGCACACGCCGCCGGCTCCCCCTTGCGCACCTGTGCTATTATGTTGGCATAGGTTACATCGTGTGTCTACCCCCGCTATATATGAAAGGCCTAGGATACAAGTGTCCTACTAGGACACGACTCCACATCCTATGTAAACACGATACAACAACAAGTCCAACTGTAACCTACCTTGTACACTATATTCGACACAACTCCAACAAACTCCACCTTGGCGAATATACTCCACCATCCTGGATTTGTCCATGCGTCAAACTTCCATGTACATTGGACTTGAGCTTATCCCATGAGAACCGCTGCTACTCCAAAGACTCCATATGACTCCACCTGCAACTTGTAGTCCCTTCTTTTCTTAACCACAGTCAACACTCGAGCAAAATTAAGTTCCTCTTTACTCTAGTGTATGCTCCCAACTTCCAGAGTCTGCTCAACACCATCACACAATGATCACTCACACACTGATCACCGACTTGCGTGAAAATGAACAACTCACATATTGGGTGTCACACATAAGAGTTACCTGAACTCAACATCACCGCTCCTTTCATGACCGCTTTGTCTCAAACATGAAGGAATTTCACCGTTGCTTGTAGTCATCCCGAGTCAAATTCGCAGTTGTCTCACCACATGTATGACCACCAGAGCCCTGGTCCGTCTTCATGCACCGTGCGTACCGCACGCCTCCCCGCTATTACCGTCGAGCCTCCACTGTCCCAGTCGAGTCTCAAGGGTCACGTACCCACACCACTCAACCCCCACTTGAGAGTACCACCGATCATCACCGACCGATGACGAGTTTCACGCTTCCATCAGACCACTGGGCTCCAGTCCGAACTGCATGTCCCTCGCTTTTCCCTTGCTGAATAGGCTTCGACTCTCTGTCGACTTACGCCATAGCCCCTCAATCCAGCTCCACCTTCAACATGACTCCATGGTGGTTGTACATGCCACCCCGCGCCCCGTTGACTCCAAGCTCCATGTGTACACCACTTTGAATCAACCCCGCGCCATAGCCTTCTCGAAGCCGCACAAGCCCTCAGGCCTGCGCCACGTGTTTCCACGCCCCAGAAGTCGGTCACCATCAGCATCACGCTCCTATGTCGTCACCGCCGATCCCACCACCGTCTTCTGTACCAACCGACTCACGTCGATCCGTCAGACTATCTAGTCTGACCCAGCCGAACTTCTCCGACTGCATGACACGCTCGAGGCTCCCAAATCGTTTTCCGCGAATTTCCATCCATCACAACACAACTCCATCATAGCTGAATTGACTTCCCGCAACGCCTTCAAGCATCCATGTCGTGCCAACAATTTTTCATCCTTGTCTGCCATAACCCAAAGGTTTTCAGTTCCATGAACTTCTCTACCTCAAACCTGGTACCCGTTGGCGCCATGGTCCTTTGTATGGCTGACCCTGTGAAAAAACAACCGAGCAGTCTTCCCATGATCCCCAAGTGCACGAACGAAAAACTCCGCGTACTACTAGCAATTACAACTAGCTGGTCACGTGAATTTTGCTCTTGTCTTGGCTTAACTTCCGATGCTAGCAATTGTGTTCTCTGCCAAAACCTCCTGCTAATTCCAATGGAAGGCCAACGTGATGGATATTTTCTTCCGGATTGACCTGCCTCCGTCTCTGTGTCATTGGGGGACTCGGTCCCTTTTGGTCCAAAACAAATCCAGTATACGTTACACCAATCGCACTGTAACCCATGTGTTCTGCCTTGGGTCAGCAACTTCTACACCTTGGTCACTTGCCCATCCAGCACCTGGCTGGTACGTGCCCGCATCCAGCACGCCCCACTCCAAGCCCTTGGGCCACGCCACGTGATGTAGCTGGCCGCTCGCTAACACACGCTGGTTTGGGTAGATTCCACGTGCGCCGCCGTCAGTCCATCGATTGCTCGATCTCGTCGACACGGTCTCAAACACGCACGCCCTTGCTGTACACGATCCAGTCGCCGATTGCCTCCGATCTTCGCCGAGATCTCAACCGCGGTACAAGGCGACTTTCACGGAAAAACTTGCTTCTCATCCGAGCGTAAGCTTCGGCCACAAAGACTGATTTTTCCACATGTCATCTCCACGACTAACTCAACGACCCTTATCCGAATCAACATGCATCCTCAAATCGCTCAAATCGAACCTTGCTCATGATACCACTTGTTAGAATAAATCCGAGGCATACCGTTGATCATCCGAGGACCAAGCAATCACACAAGGCACGACACCGAGATTTGTTAACGAGGTTTACCGATATGGCTACATCCCCGGGGCATGACTAGGGGCGCTCCTCCCCGTGACACCGTCACAATACCGCACACCGGCCACCCGGGCGCCGGCACACGCCGCCGGCTCCCCCTTGCGCACCTGTGCTATTATGTTGGCATAGGTTACATCGTGTGTCTACCCCCGCTATATATGAAAGGCCTAGGATACAAGTGTCCTACTAGGACACGACTCCACATCCTATGTAAACACGATACAACAACAAGTCCAACTGTAACCTACTTTGTACACTATATTCGACACAACTCCAACAATCATTACTGGAGGAGTTGGAACAGAGAAGCTCGAGAGAGATTGATATTTGTGGATTGAGAATTGGTGACCTGAAGGTGGCTTGCAGCTGGCCCACCGCATTACACAGCTTGTGTGCGCTACTACTATTTTGGCACATGGCGTACCCTTCTCTAGTCAGCCTTTTGATTCGCTATTTTTACCTATAAATTTGTGATAGGTTCGTGTTGGTTGCCACGCCCCCCCCCCCCCCAAAACTTTACCATGCCTATTACATTGTATCATGGACAGAAGAGAGTATCTTGTGTTTGCTTATGTGCTACCAACTTACAGACTTACAGTAAAATAAGTAAGTTAAATTCAATGTTCACGATAAAAATTGTGTTTTCAAGTAGTATTCACAACTTGACTTGTCTTTTTTGTATCGTGATGTTCAAATCTGTAGTGAAAATTTTGTTCGAAAATAGATATATGTTATAGTGGTGCTAGTACATGAGTTGGTAGCACAATAGCACGTGTGATAGCCCAATTTAGTGAAGGTAGCATGAAACCGTTTTTGTCAAATACATGTCGAGAGTATCGGGGGTCACATATTGTAGCTCATTTTTTGTACAGATATCAGTTGATGCAGAGGCTGGGGTTCCAACCTCCTTGTCAAAAAAAAAAAAAACCTTGGATAAATTAACTTCAAACAATGTTGTAATGATTCAAACTTCTTCCTAGCTAGCACTTTGCCATGACTGACTGTAGAGAAATGGGTTTACGCTCGGGTTGATCCCACTATTGATCAAGCCATCAATATTAGGGAATTTTAAGAATACATCTTTGTATACATTGGTAATACTTCTGAACATATATACAGGGAAGTTGATGCACTTTCCCTTGTTCAAAGTAGCTTAAGTAGGTGGATTTTGTAGTGTGGACCTAAATAAGATAATAGCCAGAGCAGCTCATGAATTCATGGATTCAATTCTTCATATATAAGTTAAATGTCACATGCTTAAAAACTAGCTAGTTTTTCGTGTTTAATTCCCTGATTATAGTATCTCCCCAAAACTGGAAATATATGCCTTTCCTTGTTCTGCTGTCAAAGGCCATGATCTTCCTATTTCAGTGAGATACTGTCTGCATTTTTCTGTGTTCTATTCTATTTCACTATTGGAGTGATTGACATCCAAATTGACAATGGATTTGTAGCCAAAGGTGATTGTACATGATAACACCAACACCTCCGACCAACCTTTTTTTTAACCATTGGGAAGATTTGCATGTGTATTCATTAAAGAAAGGAGAAGACACAAACACCAAAGAACGCACAGCCCATATAAAGCCAAAGAATGATGGTCCGGCAGAAACATAGTTGACTTAACTACGGCAAAATCCATCCTAGACTACAGCAGTGGTTACAGCACAAGGCATTGAGATGAGAAACCGTCCGTTCAGAGCTTGAAACACAGCGAGAAAAACAACACGACTCAAAACACAACTACCGTGATGACGATGGCTGAGTACAAATATCAAAGGGATTGATCCGCCACAGTTCTTATGCCAAAGCACTAGCTCACCAGCTTCGCACAAACATGATACAATTTACTAGTTGCGGGCTTCAGTGCATTATCAGGCTAGCCATTATGTATACATTTTATTGAACGAGATGCCCAAATCGTCTCATAGGAGCATAGGCTTCCAGGGTGACATAACTTTTGTTCTTCATGTAAAAATAACTGAAAAAATTACACATCTACATGTCCAGGTCCTATATGTACATCTAAATTTTCATCCGGAAGTTAAAAGCTTTGTGGTAGATGCAGAAAAAAATGGTTCTTTGAAATTGCCTTGTTTTTAATACAGTGCTAGGCAATTTTAGAAACCATACATCCACCCCAGTCTTACAGTGGTAAAATAGGACACAAACAGTAAACATGAGTTTAAAACGTTAAAGAACATACAAAGAATCTTTGATTCTATTCGTTGTTTAGACTAAAGAGTCTAGAGTGTTTGATCTTGCTTCTCAATTGTAACGGGATATCCTTGGGAGGCATGCAACAGACATGATCCTATGACGAGGCAAATAATTGGGTTTACCACACATAAAGGTTAAGATATAGCAAATCAAAACATGACTAGAGAAGCAAATAATAAGCCCAAACAATACATGCAACGTGGTGGGCCAGTGAGGTGCCTTCTTGTCACACACTCCCAATCCATAAATATCGGTCTCCTCTCCATGCCTCTCAACTCCAATTTCAGTCCCTCTAACCAACAGTGAACAGTGACCGTCCATATATGCAGAATTTATACGAACTGTGTAGGCTTCAAGGTAGCAGGAAAGATTTTAGGGCAATGAGCTAGGGTCTCTTAACCATTCTTATCTCTCGTGCCTCACTGTGTAGAGGGCATGGCAATTTGCCCAGAGGGGAACTGGCCCTTGCTGTCCTGCAGCTGTGGAAAACAAGTATATGATCAATTTCAAGTTCTTCAATCGCTTTCTGAGACAAGACACGCCCATCCTGGCCTGGGGCTGGGAAGACGTCAAAAGTGATGACCATGTGGATAGCACATTTCGCTTCCAGTCCTGCAGCCACAAGCGTTTCTTACTCAAAGGATAACAGCTCAGACGTACCGGATGGTCCTCCCTCTCCATCTTTATCTAGTAAACGGCAGCGCTATGTAGCTGGCAACATAAACGGCATAAAATATACAGCTTCATGCCATCCACACATGTGGGGTGATCACTTTTGAGATCAGACATGAGACTGCAAGGCTCTCACTGTGAAATTGCTACTACCAGATGTCATTACCGCCTCGCAAGATAGGAGTGAGAAACACGACACTTCGGTAGTACTTCTATCCCAAAATAAGTGTTGTTGATTTCCTACAAAGCCGTGTCGCTGATTTCGTACAAAGTTATACTGACTCATTTTGGGATAGAGGGAGTATTTATTAATTATGACAACTTGTAAGAACAAGTGGAGAATAAGACACCAAACTCATATTTCAGATGACAGCTAGGAAAACACTTATAGACAAGTTAAAAGGAACACATCAGGCTGACGGAAAACACTATTTCTATTGCACTGATCAGGCATCAAAACTTTTTGTATGGGTGAAGGGGAGGAGGAGCAAACAACAAACCATGCGTACTTAGGGTGCACCAAAGCATGTATGGAGATGATGATCCGTAGGGGAGAGGAGGGGGGCACATAAAAACATTGCAAGCATGGCCAACATCAATGTAGAACATAAACAAAAGACACGTCCACAATTCAATCAGGCCCGCCCTTCTTGAATCATCTAAGGGGGGATATATCGAATGCAACATCTTATCTTATATCTTATATCTTCCATATAGGCTGACTAAAAGACCTATCTTAGGTCGCAAGGAAAAAAAGATCACGTCGCCCACCGTTCCACCAGGGATATATTCCTCGTAGACTCCTCCCTCGAGGACACCTCCCAACCGGCGGCTCATCGTGAGACGCCTAGCGCAACTCTCTCCCGTACTCCTCACCATGTCGACCTAATCTCTTGAGTTCCATTCTTCCATCCACGTAAGAATCTACGTATGATAAGCTCTACCCTGTTCTCTTCTACCTTCGATTTTTCCTTGCCTCGGACAAGGCTGCAATCCATGATGCGGAGGAGGCCTTGAATCTCCACAACTTAGAGATCCAGGCCAATTAACTAAAGTGCACAATGGTTGATGCTGCGGCTAGGGGGCAGATGAGATCCACAACGTTTGGTCTGCATCTACTCCAGCGGTACCTGCCATCCCTATAATCAAATTCCCATGAAATCCAATTATCAAGTCTAGGCACTTTGTGGATTAGAGGACGCTCAGCAGATGTTTTTCCATACCCTGACTGAATTATTTGGTACTCTGTCTTCTTGTATGTACATGTTGTATGTATGCCATGTCTTAAAATTAGGAAAGTTTTGGCAAGGCTTTGAGTTTACTCTCCAACAATCAGTCGTTCATTTTCCCGTCTGTACGTGTATGCTGTGAGTATGTCGATGTGTTTGATGAAATGCATATCGGAACAAACATGGGGCCCCTTGCAGTTGTCTGGCCTGTTTGGCTTTTTATTCAGTAGGACCTTATTCATGGCATATGAATTTGATCAATGGCAGTTGTTGCTGTAAGATGCTAGGTTGACTGATACTCAAGGCAGTAAACCCTATGGGCAATACTCCAGCGCTCGCTCCACCTTGCATCAAACTAAGTTTCAGGTATCAACTTGCTACTTCTCATCATGCCACTGAGTATCATTAATTCTAATCTAGCCCTTCACCAAATTTATGACACCAGCACATCATACAGCGGCAGTTGATAACGACTGGTGAGGAGAGTCCTGGACTCCCAGTAAGGCGTTTTCACTAGGGGCCTGTATATTTTATTCTGCCCATTGTTTCTACCAATATAGATTAGTAGTTACTTTTTGATTCCTGTATAAGGTGTACTAGGGAATAGGTATGCATGCAGACACGAAAGTAATGATAAATTAATTTATTGTTCTTCCACTACTGTTATTGTTAGATATTGCGAGTTACAAGAGTTAGATAATCGGGGGAAGAATTTGATAGCAAGCTGCTTCGCATTTGTCTTGACAAGTTCCTAAAGGTACTGGACAACTTCGAAAAAAGTATTACCCAGCTTGCTACTCATATATCACGCTGAATGACGTAGACCTTTTGTCTTAAAATTTCTGCAACACTTTTTTCTTTTTGATGCAGCTTGGTCAAGAAACTGATATACATCTGAGAGATCGATTACCTGAGGAAACAGTTTTCAAGTTATAAATTGGCTAATATGTGTCGATAAGCTATGTTGATGGATGCAGAAAGAAAGGGAAAAGAAGTGATTTCCCCCTAAAATTAATCTCAGTGTTTGTGTTATTTCTCTGCTGTTTTAACAGGTGCTTCCTAACATCATAATATGTTCATCAGGTAATTGCCATTGCCAAGTCAGTGGATTTCATACTCTTTTATAGCCAAGTTTATAATGAATGTGTTCAGCAACTTCTCTTGGAAAAGGAAACGGATATCATTCGAAGATGGGTTAATTATCCTTTTGCCCTCAGTGGTGTCCATGTGCTCAGTTTTGCCCTCAGATGCGAATTGTGCTCAGTTTTGCCCCTAGTCTGTGCACACCGACTCGTTCCGTGAAGTCTGCCGTCAGGTCAACCTTTTGACTCGGCCCTTACAGGTGGGACCAGGCGGCAGAAACGGCCAATTTGTTCAGACCGTTGCACGTGTGGCTTGTGGGACCCAGCAAAGAGCCGTTGAGCAGAGAGCCGTTGGCGGGTGTGCTATATAAGCGGGCGACAGCGGCGGTGACCAGGGCGACAGAGAGCACGGAGGTGACCACGGCGAGAGAGAGAGAGCACGGCGGCGGGAAGCTAGCTGTGGAGGGCGCGGCGGTGGGACGCTAGCAGTGGAGGGCGCGGCGGCGTTGAGATCCCCTTCGGCTCCGAGCTCCATGTCTTCCTCAAGCTCCCGCGCCACCTCGCGGATGCAGAGCCGGGCGCGTGTGGACATGCCTGTCTTCGTCTGTCCGCGGTGCCGGGCGGGCGTTGATCGAAGGGTTTCTCAGACACCGAGGAACCAGAATCGTCCGTTCTACGTGTGCAGCGAGAATGGGGTAAGAATCGGGGCAATTGCACCATTTTCATCGTCGGGATGTTTGAGCAATGGGTTGATCTGTTTGGTGTTCATGCAGGTGACATGCTTCTTTCTTTGGGTCGATGCTCTGGCCAAGACTCTGATGAATGAACTGCAAGAAGAGCATGAAGAATGGTTGCGCATGCTGCCACGAACGGCAGTGGCCACACCATGAGCTCCAGAAGAAGAGATGGATGGCGAAGCACGCACTGACAGAGAGCTAGCCATTGAGCTTAGGATGTTGAAGAAGAAGGTTAGGAAGCTTGAAGATCAAGGACTACCAATACCCATTTGCAAATACTTTTGGGCACTTGTAGGTATGGTAATCACACTGGTTGTAATGTTCAAAATGTATGGAAAGACATGAATTATGAAGGAATTTGTAATCTTGAAATTGTTTGAGAAATTCACCTAGTTTAAGTGTTGGTTAAAGTTGTTTAAATGTTGAAACAAAAAGAGAAGAAGTGACCAACATTTAAATATATTGGAAAAAAAGAGAAGAAATTAGGAATTCAGAAACTTTTGATCAATGAAATGCAGCTCTCTGCTCTGCCTCTCTGTCCAAAAAAAAGGTTGCTCTTGGGCCAAATTCAGAGTGTAGAGCCAAGTGCAGGCTAGACTAATGGGCCAACTGCATCCAATTAGGCCCATTCAGGGGTTTTCTTGCGTATTTTTCTGTTTTCTTTTCTGATTTAATTTAGGCAGTAAATCATAATGCTGAAACTTTTTGTGGAAGCTAATTGAATTATTCTGGAGCCAAACAATTAAGGTTAGAAATTTTTTGGAGCTGTTAATTAATCCAATTCAAATACACCGTGATTTAAATCAAAGACCAAAATGTCATGGAAAATGTGCCTCAGCTCTGGTAGAGGTTTATGCCAGGTGCCAAAATAAATGAACATTTTTTAAGGGCATTACATTGAGAAAAACATAATATGTCTAAAAAAAATGAAGGGTGGAAAATGCACAAAAAACTGGTGCGGCTAGGGACTCGAACCCAGGACCGCGTGGGTTTGTGGTGTTTATGGCTGCGCTGGTAACCGCTAGGACAGATGGCAAGACTTTGACATGGGTAGGGAAGGAAGGTATACATAGTGAGACTGTGAATTTTTTTTTTAAAAAAAGTAGTGAGACCGTGAATGTTTGCACACGCGTGAGAGTGGTTTTCCTTTGTTTTGCACTTAAATTTTGAAGGGTTGGAAGGTTGAAAATGTATGTTGCACTACCACATGATTTTGGTCAGAGTGGCACTTGGTTTAGGGTTAGAGTGGCACTATGTTTAGGATTTAAAGGGAATAAATTTGCATGTTAGTTCATGACTTTTTGTTTGAATGAAACAAAGGGCTTCTCACCCCCTCCGAAAACCACAAGTTCTCGATCTTCATGACTTGTTTAGGGAAGAAATGATAAGTTTGGGCACGGACATTTTTTAGCACACATAATAAGATGGAACACACCGTACCATTACAATAACTTAGATAAGTTCACGGACAGTTCACGGACACATGGAGAAACATGAAACGACACGACACGACACAGAAAAGCAACAAAATAAGAAAGCAAACATGACGAGCTTGACTCCGGGCTTGAACATCTTCATCTTGACCTCCTTCTTCCACCTTGGCCGCGCGCGCCCCTTCAACACCGTCTTCATCTTCACACCTCCTCCTCCTCGTCGTAGGGAAGGGAGTGCATCTGGCCTGGAGCGGGGAAGATACGCTCGTAGTTGGTGTAGATGTTGTAGATGGTGAAGAAGATGGCCTCGCAGCCGCACCAAAAGACTTGGCCGAGGAGCTCGCGCGCGTCAAATGGGTTGGCGAAGGTCACCGTGAGCAGTAGGAGGATGCCGCCGCGGTCACGAACCTCGTTGAGGGTGAACATCCTCGGCGAGCCCCGTGGGAGGTGGGCATAGCCGGCTCCGAGGAAGGCGTGGGTGAGTTCGACGGAACCCCTCCACCTTGAAATAGCCCACACACAGAGCTCCCTCTCCACGAGCACGCCCGGTGGGTAGCGCAGCTCTGGCACCACAGGCGGATGGCTGAAGGTCGGCCCGTTGAAGTGCATCTTCTTCACTTGGTCTCGCTTTGGGAGGGCTTGGGTGTTTGAAGTTGGAGAGGATCGGATCTGGCTTGTGGGTGGGAGAGGAAGATAGGCACCCCATTTATAGGCCTGTGGGTGGGAGAGGAAGAGAGAAAGGATGAGAACGGCGCGTGTGTGAATCCGGACGCGTGTGTGTATCCGTTACGTTTTGCACACTTAAATTTTTGCATGAAAACGATGCATCTTTAACCGGGCAGTGCATGTGGATCGCTGCCCTGAACCACTGCCCTGAACCACCTAGCTCGCCTCGCTAGCCTAGCTCGCCTAGCGCTCCTCGTTCGCCTCACTCGCATGCATGCACGTCGCCGCCTCCCGCGCATGCGCAAACCCACGTAGCCGCCTCCATGCATGCAAGGCCTGGAAAGGCTGAGACGGGCTATTTTGCGGTCTCAGGCCCAGACAACGAGACGGCCCAACGGTCCATCCAGCGCGCCCGATATTTGTTAAAAAAATCTCCCAGCCAATCAGATTGCATCTCGCGGATCGCCCCCCTCCTCCCCGCAGATTCCTTCTAGAAGGGTTTAGATGGATGGCCCTTGATCGCCGCTAGGGTTAGATGAACGGTCCTTATTCAGCGCTAGGGTTAGCGGGGTTTGGGAGGGGTTTGGAGCAGTCAAAGCTATGTTTGACCAGATTTCAAATGAGCATAATAAATTAAATAAAAATCAGAAAAATGAAAAACCTGTGCACATAGTCTTCTTATGTCATATACTAACGATTTAATTTGATAAACAAGCTTTACATACATTTAAATGATAAGTTCATGTGTATTGTATGATATCTCGAGTATCTCAAACTCTCTTGTATGAAGTGAAGAGAAGTGTTTTGGGGAAATGAACATGAAAATTTCGAAAAACTCACCACAGCTTCATTTTGGAGTGACTAGGAAGGATCCAGGCTTAGTTTTTCATTTTGATGTTTTACACTTGTTTAAATCTTGGTCAAAGTTAAGTTTGACCAGAATTCAAATGAGCAAAACAAATTTAAAAAAAATCAAAAAATGGAAAAACCAGCGCACATAGTCTGTACATATAGAATATATGTGTAGGAAAGTTATTTGGCTGATTTAGATAAGGTCGAAAAAAAACCTTGCTTAGAAATGAGGCCGTTTACCCTACCTTTGGACCCCTCTTTTTAGCACATTTTTCATGAAAATTTCAGAAACCTCAGATCAACTTCATTTTGGATTGACTAAGAAGTATCCAGGCTTAGCTTTTCATTTTGATGTTTTAGACTTGTTTAAATCTTGGTCAAAGTTAGGTTTGACCAGAATTTAAATGAGCAAAGCAAAATTCAAAAAAATCAAAAAAAAGGAAAAACCATGTGCTCATTCAAACATCATCCAACATATATTTAAACATCATGTCAAACATACTTCTAACATAGGTCCAACATCATCCAACAGAAATACAACATGTCAAGTGATAAATGTTTCATAATACAACATCATTCCTTATTCATATTGTTTCATAATTGTTCATAGATAGTGTCGGGGCTTCTGTCTGTTCCTTGAGCTTCTTGCCATCACTTTGCTCCTCGTGCTCCTTGTGCTCATTGTTTCTTCTCTTCTTCTCTTGGTTGTCGGTACCTTGCGCGTCTTCTTCAAACCTACCATAGAGTTGTGCAAAACATAAAGGGTCCAAACATAAACGGTAATGAGATCGTGTCAAGTGATAGATGTACAGTAGTATTTGACCCTTGCAAGATTTACCTACCTAGCAGAACTCACAAAAACAGAAGGTTGGTCACCATTTGGAGCCTCACTTGGATCATCATTTGGAGCCTCACTTGGATCACCACGATCACCATTTAGAGCCTCACTTGGATCACCATTTGGAGCCTCACTTGAATCATTATTTGGAGGATATTTTGGATCATCGTCAAAATCATGCGGCTGTTGACCATCATCATTTGGAACCTCGTCAAAATCCTCATCTGATGCAACCGGCTGTTGACCATCATTTTCATCATCTGTTGAGGCAACCGGCTGCTGACCAACATTTTCATCAAAGCCTTCATCGAAACTCTCTCCGAACGCTGGATCTACTGTGTTATCACAATACTTACCAAAATGACCAGACCCACCACACCTTGTGCACCTACGCTTCCTCGCTCCAATTCCAACTCCTTCGCTGCGAGGTCTGATTCGACTCTTCCTTGGTCTACCTGCTGCTCTCTTCAGAACTGGAGCGCAAAGCTTGAATCCAGGGTCCACCATGTTCCATTGTTGTTTTCCCTCCATAGCAGGCAAGGCATAAGCATATGTGGCTTTGAACCTTGCAACAGAGTAGTAATCATGCACATAATGTTGTATGTTCCCTGCTGGACCTGGGAGAGAAGTGATGAAAAACAAGGCATGAATGCATGGCAACCCAACTGCCATTGCCTACAACTGCAAGTTCTAGCTTCTAAATCCACTGGATATCTCCATTCCCTCTTCTCTTTATCCAAATATGATATCTCTGCTATGGTACCCGAGCAAAGCGTCATGTTCATTTCCAAGCCTATTGTCTTCTGCTTCAGTTCATTCATCACGGCAGGGATGATAATGTGGCCCATGAATTTTGCCTCGGCAATTCCTGCACGATAATGAAATTTCTGCATTTATTCTATCCTTATCATGTCAAGCAAATCCACCACATAATGACCCTTTAGTTTCCGGATCGTTTAGTTGAAAGACTCTGCTAGATTATTGTGCACATAGTCAACTTTGCTCACTTCACTGAATTGGCTTCTGGCCCATAACTTGGAGTGGTGTGTTTCCAAGTATTCTTTCACTTTGGGATTCATGTATAACTGCCTCAAGTGGTAGTTGTGCTTCTTCACACTGCATGTCAAAGATGCTGGCCATAAATTGTCGGTATACACCTTTCCTTTGAATTTCTTCATGAAATTTGCAGCAAGGTCACGCATGCATTCCCTATGCTCTACTCCAGGGAACACATTGTCCACGTCCACTTCTAAACCTTTGCAGGCATCTGTATGAATGAGCAACCCATTGGGATGTGCAATAGCCCGGCGGAGATTATGCAAAAACCAAGTCCAGCTCTCCTCAGACTCTGTCTCCAGCACACCATAGGCAACTGGAAATACAAAACTATCTGTATCAACTGCACAAGCTGCTACTAACTATCCTTTAAACCTCCCTGTGAGAAAAGTGGCATCAATAGCCAAATAAGGCCTGCAGCCTGCCAAAAAACCCCGGCGACAAGCCTCAAAGCAGACAAAAACCCTTCTAAAGCATTCCTTGGTCTTTGTCACTCCCCTGAATGTGTACTCCACGGTGTGGTGATCAATATCTATAAAACTACCCGGGCTTGTCCTCTCCACTTCACCTTTTAATGAATACAACAATTGAAAACTTTCCTGCCAGTTATCATAAATAGAATCCATAGCATGTTGTTTACCATTGAACAACCTCATGTATGGTAAATCTATCTTGAACTTATCTTTGATGTTCTTCTGCAATTCCTTTGGACCCACTTGCTGGTTTTCTTTCACCCACTTTTTTGCTTCTTCTGCCACCCATCTTGACTTGGCTCTACTGATTGTATCCTTCCCAAGGGTTGATTCCTGGCATGTGTGCTTAAAAGGGTTCACTTTGACCTAAACATTAGTGCTATTCCGCATTTTAGATGCAAGCAGCCTCCATGGACAACCCTCAGTCGGACAGTGCACTCTGTAACGTACTTGATCGCTCTTGTCAACTTTGAAAGTACGTTCTACACTACTAGAAAACGGGCTATAGATGGGATTGACACTAATGGCGCACCAGACAAGAGGTGCGCCATTAGTATATACTAATGGCGCACCACCTTCTAATGCGCCATTAGTGTTGAAACTACTAATGGCGCACCTGGCCCATGGTGCGCCATTAGTATCAAATTTTTTTTGAACTAGTGCGCCTGTCCAAACATACTAATGGCGCATCCATAGGAAGTGCGCCATTACTAGTTGTAACTAGTAATGGCGCACCTGCCAGAAAGTGCGCCACTAATGTTGTTTTTTTATTATTTTTTATTCCTTTTTTTGCAAAACTACTAATGGCGCACTCTCCCACGGTGCGCCACTACTAGTTTAAACTAGTAATGGCGCACCGTGGGGGAGTGCGCCATTAGTATATTTTTTGTAAAACTACTAATGGTGCACCACCGAAGTGCGCCATTAGTAACCTGGATTACTAATGGCGATTTGTGGTTGGTGCGCCATTAGTAAGTGGGCAGCAACAAGATATTTTGGACAGCTCTCCTCCCACACTCACTTTCTTCCCACTTCATTCTCTCCACCGCCTCCTCCTTGTCTCGGTGCCTCCTCTTTTCACCTTATTTCCACCATAGATTCATTCAAATTAAGTGGTTAAGTTACCTTGTTTTGATAGGTAAGTAAGGGGAAGCTATATTTATGTTGTTCTCCTACAACAATGTGCACATGCACTTTTTATGGCCTAGCTAGATCTATGTATGTTCGTGGTGTTGCATATGTTTGTGGTATTGCATATGTGTTTGTGTTTGGAGGTGTACCGGTATTTGAAATGCGATAGTTGCCAATATTTTGCGGAATGTTGATTCATTTCCGTTTCAGCGAGAATTTTGGCATTAAGCATTCTTTTTGGTCCTATTTTTAGGGAAAGTCATGCCAAATTTTTTCTTGGTTCTAAAATATCGTTTTGCTCTACCCCGCAGGCGACCATGGTCCGCACAATGACCGAAGGCATCGTGAATAGGTTTTTGAGGTCCGCGAAGGCCGAGATGCTTCAAAAGAACGAGACGGAGATAAGATGTCCGTGTCGAAGATGCAAGCTGAAGAGCCTTATTGCGGACCCGGATTCCGGGCAGGTGCGGGACCACCTGCTCTTGCGTGGTTTCATGGATGGCTATCGGTGGCAAGGTGATGAAGATGACTACGAAGTCGTCCATGGAAGCCGGGCAAGAAATGAGAAAGGGCAGCAAGACAACCACCGCGGCTCGGGCGGGCGAGAAGACGAAGAATCCCCAGGAGATGATCACGACGGTGATGCTGTACACAGTCATCATGTAGAAGATGCAGGACATGATGATGATGCCGGCGGAGCAAACGACGTTGGACCATCGATGGGCTGGGTGCAGGACCCTCATATTCAAGAGCTGCTTCTCAAGCAGACGGATAACGAAAGAGGTGCCGCCCGAGAGAAAGCCAAGATGGATCAACTTGAGTTAGACGCGGATACTCCATTGTATGAAGGATGCAGGCCCGAGGATACCCGCCTGAAAGTAACGCTCATGGCTCTGGAGATGAAGGTAAAACACAAAATGACCGACGCATGCTTCGACGAGAACATGTCATTCTGGCACGAACGTCTTCCCAAGGGGAACAAGTGCCCGACCAGTTTGGAGGAGGCGATGAAAATCGTGTGTCCTCTGGATTTACCGCACGTGAAATACCATGTGTGCATGAACAATTGCATCATTTATCGGGACGAGCACACGGAGTCTACCATATGTCCGGTGTGCGGTGTCACTCGATACAAGAAGAGGAAGAAAGCTCCTCGAAAAGTGGTGTGGTACTTTCCGATCACTCCTCGTCTGTAGCGGTATTTCATGGACCCTAAGGTAGCAAAGCTCCTGCATTGGCACACGGATAGGGAGGAGAAGAAGCGAGAAGATGACGCAAATGATCCGGAGATAGATAAAAAAGACAAGATGCTGAGTCACCCTAAGGATGCGAGCCAGTGGCAAGCGTTGAACTTCGAATACCCAGAATTTGGGAACGATCCAAGGAACATCGTGCTGGGCGCGAGCACCGATGGAGTCAATCCGCTTGGCAGCCGTGAGAAGCACACATAGCACTGGCCTGTGTTTGTGTGGATGTACAACCTTCCCCTGGTTGTGCATGAAGAGGAAGTACATTCACATGAGTATGCTAATTGAAGGGCGAAACAACCAGGAACGACATCAATCAGATCCGGGCTGCTGAAAGAGGAGCTTGACACGCTGAGAAAACGCCAGCTAATACATGGTACACCGCAGAGAAAGAATATTTTCCTATGAGAGCCGTGACCGCTCACAAAGGCACGACTATCTCGATTACGGATATCTTGCGGGCAGGTAGTCCACGGATTTTCCGGATGCGTAAGGTGCATGGATGACACAACGATCGCCAGCTAGATAGAGATCCCGGTCTTCAAAACAGTGTTCATGGGACGTCAAGGTGGCTTCGCGACGATGACCCGTGGAGGAAACGCAAGGATCTGTTCGATGGTGAAACCGAACCCAAAACGCCTGTACGAGGAGCGGCGAGGAAATAGACAAGCTGTTGAAAATTGGAAAGACTGCCACCGCCGGAAAGAAGCAAAAGGTGCGAGTCGGAAAGAAGCGAAAGGCGCCAGAGCCGCTGCTGAAGGTATGGAAAACGAGGTCTGTTTTCTGGGACTTACCGTACTGGAAGATCCACCTTGTGCCTCACAGCCTTGATGTCATGCATATCACGAAGAACATGTGCGAGAGTCTGCTTGGTACCCTGCTCAACATGCAAGAGAGGACCAAAGATGGGCCGAAAGCAAGGGCAGACTTGAAATCAATGGGCATCAGGCAGGAGCTTCATGCTATATATGATGATGATGATGATGATGATGATGATGATGATGATGATGATGAAGATGATGATGATGATGATGAGGCGAAGCAGGACACAGAAAGTCGTCGCAAAGGCAAAAAGGCCAAGAAGACCGGAAATGACTACCCTCCCGCGTGCTTCACTCTAAGTCAGGAGGAGATCGAGCAGTTTTTCACCTGCCTCCTAGGAGTAAAACTTCCTTACGGTTACGCGGGGAAGATAAGCAGATACCTAGACCCAGCAAAGCAGAAGTTCAGCGGGATGAAGTCTCACGACTGTCACGTGCTGATGACGCAGATACTTCCAGTTGCAATCCGTGGGATCATGGACGCGCACGTCCGTGAAACGCTATTTGGCCTATGCAACTTCTTCGACGTCATCTCTCGGAAGTCGATTTGCATGAGGCAACTCAGAAGGCTACAGGAAGAGATCGTGGTGATACTATGCGAGCTTAAGATGTACTTCCCGCCCGCATTCTTCGACGTTATGGTGCATCTGCTGGTGCATATAGTGGAGGATATCATCCAACTCGGGCCGACGTTCCTGCACAGATGATGCCGTTCGAAAGGATGAATGGTGTCATCAAAGGATACGTTCGCAACATGTCACGTCCAGAAGGAAGCATAGCCAGGGGCTTTCTGACCGAAGAGTGCATCTCCTACTGCACGAATTATCTAGGCATCGAGAACCCCGTTGGTCTGCCCGTCAACAGGCACCTCGGCAGGCTCGCTGGATGGGGTCACCGTGAGGGTCGCCGCGAAATGCATGTTGACTTCGAGGGTCGACTCGCCGACTTTGAAAGAGCAAACCTAGTCACGCTACAACACATAGATTTGGTCGATCCTTGGGTGGTAGAGCACAAAACCTTTATTAAGAAGACGTACAATGACCGAGGCCAACAGAGGACGGACGGAGATATACTCAAAGAGCACAACTCATGTTTCACGCGTTGGTTCAAGCAGAAGCTTCTGTCGTACCCTTTACATGAGGATTCTTCCGCGGAAGAACAACTCATATTCGCCTTGTCACAGGGCGTCGTGCACAACCTGATGACCTATGAGGCGTACGATATCAACGGCTACACATTCTACACCGAGGCCGAAGAGCGATGGTTATCAGAACTCCGGGGTAAAGATGGAATCCTACACCGTCCCGATGTTCCGTGTCAGATGGGCCAAGAACGTCATAAGAGAAGACCGGTATTTCACCACCATGGTTATACCCGAAGCCAAATCCAAGACCGCGCGCGCAAACGTCACCGCGAAAAATGAGCCATGGGTACTGGCTTCCCAAGTGGACCAATGCTTCTTCATTACCGACCCGCCAAAGCCCAGTCGTGTTGTCGTGAGGAGAGGTAAAAGGAAGATCATCGGAATGGATGGAGTAGCCAATGAGCAAGACTTCGACAAGTACGGCGACCCGAGGATCGAACATGACGACGATGATGAAGTAGCAGCATACACCACAAGAAGAAGCAGGACCACCCTACCTAAAGGACGTCCGTTCCATAGAAGACCTCCATTTGCGAAAAAGAAGGGCAAGAAGATTGTGAACAGATAGCTAGCTAAGATCGATTGTATTTAAATCGTTGACTTCATTTCTCGATTGTATTTCATGGGCACTTTTTGAACTATCATGAATATTTTTTAATTTCATGGACACTCGATCTCGGTCCCCTCCATCTCGATCGCTATCCCACCTCGCCAGATCCGTCCACCGCCGCCGCCGACCGCCCGCACCTCGATTCCCTACTCAACCGCCGCCACGACCCCGCACCTCCCTACTCAACCGCCGCCGACCCCCGCACCCCGCACCTCCCCGCTCCACCGGCATTACTGTTTGATGATATTTTTAAAAAAATTATTATTGTCTTATAAAAAAATATTACTGTTATGATTTAAACAAGTTTGAACATATTTAAACACAAATAAGTATCAAACATCATTTTAAATGCATAAAAAATTGTGGAGCCTGGGAATCAAACCCAGACCTCTGGTGTGAGAACTAGCTGCGACCGGTCGAGCTAGTAGAGAAGACTTGATGTGTATCGGTCGTGGTAGATAACCTGTTGGCTCGAGCAGTAATAAAAAATACTAATGGCGCACTGTGGTGAGGTGCGCCATTAGCATGTATGTACTTATGGGCGACCGAGGGGGTGCGCCATTAGTATTGTGCCGCCCCTACTGCAGATCGATCCCCTCTCTCCCTCGCCGCGCCGCGATCCCTTCCACTCTCTCTCTCCCGACGCCGCCGCCGCCGCGCTCGACGCCGCCGACACCAGCGCCACCCGTCCACACCACTGCCGCCGCCGCCGACACCACTGCCGCCCGCCGCCTCGACGCCGCCGACACCAGCGCCGCCGTCCACACCACCATCGCCAGCGCCGCGCCGACACCACTGTCGCCCGCCGCCCCGACGCCGCCCGACACCAGCGCCGCCCGCCCGAACACCGTCGCCAGCGCCGCCGACACCACCGTCGCCCGCCGCCCTCGACGCCGCCCGACACCAGCGCCGCCCGTCCCACCACCACCATCGCCGCCGACACCACTGTCGCCCGCCGCCCTCGACGCCGCCCGACACCAGCGCCGCCCGTCCACACCACCGTCGCCAGCGCCGCCCGACACCACCGCCGCCCGCCGCTCGACGCCGCCCGACACCAGCGCCGCCCGACACCAGCGCCGCCCGCCCAGCGACGCCCTGCCTGTTTGGCCAAGTGTAGGTTGTCATTTCTTAGCAGCCATGTTTGTTAATTTCAGTCGATTCGCATAAATTGAAGAAATTATCTCTGAATCAGCATATTAAACAGTAACTAGACTAGTATGTATATGTTGTTTTCTGATTTTTGCAAGTCTACATTATGGTCAATTTAAAAGCAAAAGCTCAGCCTAGGCAGACTGTATATGTCGTTTGCGATGAACTTCCGGTGTCCCTGAAGCCGCTGTTATTGACAGTGAACCATGGCACTCTTAAATGGCAAAACAATAAGCATGCATTCTCGATGAACTATGAAGCTCTTAATTAGCGACAATATCGAGATAACGTCCACCTATAGGTTTCCATGTTTAAGAACAAGCTATGATTTATCTTCAGAGAAACACATAGCTTGTCCTGAGAGGCAACGGGTATGTTTTTTTTCTTTCTTTGAGAAATGTTCATTCCGTCGCACAGGGGGGGTTTAGGAGCACAAGCATTCAAATGATGCACATAGATGACAAAAAAAAGTTCAAATTGTAAAATGTTCATTTTGCTGCTAGTGCCCATTTAGCAGGTTCTTACTTTGTTTGTACCAAGATGATTCAGCCATTTGCTCCTTTGTTCCTGTAGCGAAGTCGAGCTGGACGACCGAGGCTGCCATCCTGCCTTGGTCTGCACTGCACACATAGAGTTCCTGGAGTACTACCACCACCCGGACCTTGTCGCCTCCTCCCCTGCGTGGTGAGCACAAAGCAAACTGTGCTTTCGCCACAATAGATTACTAGGCTGTTTCCTGATGTAGCTAGGGTTCAGTGTTTCCTCGTCACCATGCATGTTATTATATATGGAAAGAAGGCACTTTGTCTATACAGAGTATGTGTACAAAGTTGTGAATTAACAAAAGAATTATGTACTTATTTTGCTGCACTCCACTGTGCTTATAGTTGGACAAAGCACCTGGATAATTGGGCTTGGTCATCATCATCAGCATCACGCATGCAATTTGTTTTAGTGTTTGTTTCATAACATATGTGGACCCATATATCAATGACTGGTATTCTCTAATGCATAAACTTTGATCAATTTTGAGTAATTGCTTAGAGGGATGATCAAGTTGGCAGCAAATGTATGGTAGATTGGACATGAACTATACTGAGGAGACTACAATAGAAGCACCACTTTGTGTGCAAACATATAAAAAAAATCAACGACAGCTGTCAAATCTTGGGTGAACGTCTCTGATGGATCCTGTGTGAGCTGGTGGAGTGATTTGTTTTCTACATAAAGCTCTTTAGTCAGGCTGGTTTTCGTGAAATACACACGAAGCTTCACCAGCTCCTGTGGGTGTGGGATCCATGTGACATGTGACATTTCTTCCATGTCCACCTGGGATAATGATTTTGCAGGTACCCCGAGAGGCCCTTGAGTTTGCCGGAATGTCGATTAGCTTCCGTTCCGGCAAATTCGGGTACTCCATATGTCCTATTTTTAGCAAAGGTCATGCTGAAACTTTCCATGAATTTTAGCATGACTTTGCTAAAAATAGGACATATGGGGTACTTGTGACTAATGCATGGCTTTTAGGGTGCCTCGGTGTCGATAAAAACCAAAATGATGAAAGCTTAGGCTTTTAGGGTGCCTCGGCGTCGAAAAACCCTCAATGATAAAAGCTTAGATTTTAGGATGCCTCGGTGTCGACAAACCCTAAATGTTGAGACCATGATCTTGTTCCTTGACAATAACCAACTTTTTGACCAAACTTTGTTTCTATTTACAGAGAAACATGGCCCACAATGATGAGGCCGGGGGTTCGGGCGGCAAGGCATTCTGGGAGCTGTCCCAGGAGATGGAGGAACAACCTCACTTGTATGAGGTCACCGCCTTGCCCACCGATCCTGAGACCACTGATGGTGCCGCCGAGGATGACCACACTGATGCCACCACTGATGGTGCCGCCGAGGATGCCACCACTGATGATGGCGGCGCACGCACAGATGGCAGCCAACCGAAGAGGCAACGGAAGGACTGGCGCCTGATCGTGCTCCTCACCCTCAAGGAAGAAGTTACTGAAGTGGACTCCAACGGGAATCCAATGGCGCCCGAACAAATGGTCAAGGGGTACTCGCTTCAGCTCGGGTGCATTGTCCGGAGCACCGTCTCGATCAACACCGAGAACCTGAGGCATCCTGACCGAGGGAATTTGCGCAACCTCCTCTTCACGAAGCTGCACGAACGATACAAGTTCCCCGTTGAATTTGCAAACACAAGCCTCAAAGGGAATAAAGTGAACAATGCTTCCCTCACGAAGATGAGCAAGGCCCTGTCTACTTGGAAAAGCAATGTGAAGAGAATGATCAAGAAAGGTGAGAGTTATCAGAAGATCAAGGAGAAAAATCCTTCGATCACCGAAGATGACTACAACGACTTCAAGATCAATTGCTCGAGCACCACAAACTCCCAATCAAGTGAGTGGGGGAAACAAATGCGGGAGCTGAACATAGGGGAACACACACTCGGTCCCGGCAGTTACAGAGTGGCGGAGCCTATATGGGACAAGGAGGAGGCGGACCGTGCCGAGCAAGGCCTACCGCCCCTCTTCGATAAATATGGTGACAAGCAGACCAGGAACTTTGTCAGGGCCCGGTACAAGAAGGGCCCGAAAACAAAGGAGCTTACCACGGATCCAAAGACCAGGCAGCTTGAGCTTGTTCTGGTAAGGAATACACCCCCGCGTAATTAGCTCCATATGGTTGCATTCTAATTAATGAAGCCAAATTTCTAAATGGTTCACAATCCTTCCGCAGGCGACTGAAAGCAGTAGCGCGGGGTCGGTTAAGAGCAACCCTTGGGACACCACTCTAAATAGGGTGTTGAATGTAATGAAGAACAAGGATAAGCTCAGTAAGCCGACGTCAGCTGGTCGTGTGGCCGGCAAAGGCTTGTCGACAAAATGGGGGTCATACTATACCGCTGGTGTGCGGAAGGAGAAAAAGACCAGCTCGGAAAGCCAGGCGCGAGAGGTTCAAGAACTCAAGGCACAGGTGGCGCGGATTCCGGAGATTGTCCAAGAGCAAGTGGAACAACGACTCGGAGCGACGATCACCGCCATTGTGCCTACCTTGATCTCGGGGTTGAGTGCGTGGATTGCGGGCGGCCAACAGGGCCGCCCCCGATTCCTAGCTTCACGGCCAGCAACTCGCATAATGCGATGGCGGGCCATTGGTGCCTCCGGCGGAGGCGGCATTGGTGTCTCCGACGCCGGCACGGGAGCTTAATGCACCCGGGTGTACGCCGGCCGGCACCTCTGCAGCAAGCGGCCCCTCCGTCAACTGCACGCCCGCCGTTGGCGGTGCCTCGACATTAGCCGAGCTCGACGCCATCATCACGATAACTAATTAAGCCTTTCTCGGGTGAGGACTTCATCTCCTTGCCTTTGACTGGGCATCCCTGACGCCCTACATGTTTTCGCAGGGCGCCGCCGACGTTCCGTGCACTCTCCTCCACTTTGTGAACAACGAGTTGGTCGATGTTGCCAAGGGCAAAATCGTTCAACCGGGCAACCCCTTGTTCCACGGTACCTAGATGCCACCCAACTTGTTTAGGGTTCAACTGGTTCGGGTGCTGCCAGGCTGCGACGAGTTGTTACCTCCGATTCGACCCGTCGGGGCCGACGATGATGACGTGATGACCCTCAGCGCCTACCTGAGCTGGCCCCTGCTTTGGCCGAAGAGCCAGATTCGTTTGGGGGCGGGGGACACCACCCCAAAGACAACACCGCCAGTCGTGCCGGCGCCAAGTCGGCCCCATGGCAAGACCGCCGTAACGGTGCCGGACATCCCTATGCCACTGGATCCAAACATGCATATGGCATAGGATCAGAACGACGACGACGACGACGATGATACATTTGGCAACGTCGATCAGTACTTTGCCGATCATGGGTACGATGGCGACTTCATGGGGCCTCCTTCTCAAGAACCAAACCCAACAAAAGACGTGTGCGATCTAGCTGGTACCGCGGAGAAGCCAAGTTGCAGCAGGCGCCGTCTGGCGCTCAGCTCTCAGAGACGCCCACTGCCGACTTCACCGAGCCTCAGATAGGCGAGGTGCGAAAATATTATCAGCCCCAACACACTCAAGAAGGCGGTCTGTGAGCAGAACTCGGTCCCATTACAGGAGAAGAAGAAGGCACGCAAAAGAAAGACTAAGAAGGGTGCGAGCCAGCCGCACCGACTATGATCCGTGCTCAGACGGGCCACCTTCACCGCAGGATATCTCGAGGAGGGTGCATGTGGCGCGAGGGCGATGCTACCGACAAATATGCTCAATGCTGCAACCGTGCTATGCGGAGTCTGCATGACAGTGTTCTTTCTTTGGAGAAGCGGCGTCTCGAGAGAGAAGAATGTGGCATACCCGGTTTCGCGGCCAAGGTGCCGAGGGCAAGGGCTTTGTGGATAACTCCATCGGGCGTCACGATCGTCCTGCGTTTTGATGACATCCACGCTATGTTGAACCTTCATCCGCTGCACTACACCTTCGTTCGGCTATTTTCGCTGAGTATGGAGATGCGGATCATTCGCGACAAGACCCGGACATCGTGACCACTTCTACATGCGTGCCAAGATCTTGGGCAGCGCTGGGGACCGGCAGGTCGTGAGTTCTTACCTCGAAGGCGTCATTCTGGCAAACCAAGATAAGGATAACTTCCTCGTGCCTTACTTTCCCGAGTAACTCCTCCCCTCAACCGGCCCGTAACATATGAATTCTTACATTTCGATCGTTTTTCTTTTAACATTCCGTGTTTTCTGCAGTGACACACGTTGCACGCTCATCCTCCTAAGCCCCAAATATTCCATGGCCACATATTTCGACCCGGACCGTCAGTCGAACGTAGACTACACAAATGTCAAGAAGGTTCTTGATGATGTTCTCCCCGGCTACGCCAAATCTGGAGGCACCTTCACCAAGCCTATTCGTAAGTACGGCAAGCACGTGTTCTCCCACAATACGACGTTCTGCTGCCTCAAGGGTGCCTACTACGCCATCCATCACATGCGGGCGATCGTACGGGACCATCATCAACTTCTGCTACCGAGTAAACTCAAAGATTGGGCAAAGAGCATGTCGGCAATCCAGGACGCGGACCTCCGACGAGAATTCTTTCGCATCCAGTCGGAGTTTGCGGAAATCATCCATCAAGATGTCCTTCGTACCTCGGGGCAGTTCTACCTCAACAATCAACCGTCCAACAGTGACATCGACACAATGCTACAAATGCAGGCTGACAACGACCGTTATTTCATGACTCCCACGATAGACGGCGGCTTCATCCATGCTCCGGTCCCTTGAGTCGAGTCAAAAGCAGTGATGTTGTGTCTAGTTCTGAAACATCGATTGGCTCATGTTGTAATTAAACTTTAATGAACTTGTAGTATGTCTCTTTGGTTTTGAGAGTCGTTCAACTTAGATGTAATCGATGCTATTAATGTCTTGCTTTTCTCTTCCGATCGTTCTGTTGCATACTTATATATTGCTTATGTATTGTCTGTGAATTGGTACTAACGTTTCGTTTGGCTAGTGCATAGCGATGCCGACGTATGTCGTGTACAAGGGTAAGGTTCCGGAGTCACGATGATGGGAGGAGTGTCGAGACAGGTTCACCGATTCAGCGGTAACAGTTACAAAGGGTACACCACTAGGGCCGAGGCCGAATCTAGATACGCCTGATATCTAGCGGGAGAGGGGAGGGAGCGTTGGAGGAACCGGATGAAGAAGAGTTTCATCGTGATGATGCTCATCGTGATGACCGCAGCTCTCTTCTATGTGATGGTAGTTTAGATGATCGATATCGACTTGTAATGTGAAGACAAACTCGCTACTCGCGATCTCGAGACTTGTAATATAATGTTCTATCTTTGTTCGGTCTTTTCAATTCGGAGACTAATATGATGAATTGTATTCGTAGACTAATATGATGAATTGTATTCAAAGACTAATCTTCTATTGTATTCGATGAATCTGTTGTTGATGTGTGTTGTCTATATTTTGTCAAATTATACATTTTGTAACCTGTGCAAAAACAGAAAATAAAAATAAAAAACCTAATATTCACACTAATGGCGATCACATGATAAGACGCCATTAGTATGACAAAGCATACTAATGGCGCATCATCGAACAGTGCGCCATTAGTATGCCGAGGTTACTAATGGCACATCTTGTTGCTGTGCGCCATTAGTATGCCAGAGCACCTGGGTATACATGGCCCTGGGAGGCATACTAATGGCGCACTTTTGTATACACTAATGGCGCATCAGTGGTGCGCCATTAGTATATCAGATACTAATGGCGCACCAGGGGGTGCGCCATTAGTAAAATATACTAATGGCGTGGCACTAATGGCGCACCCCTAATGCGCCATTAATGGCCAAATTAGGTGCGCCATTAGTAGGCCTTTTCCTAGTAGTGCTACCTTGATGCAGTATGTCACAAGTGCATTTCTACACTCATTCATGGATGCAAAAACTGTACCTTCTTCCATTTGAGGGTTCAAAGGGTCCCATTCAACAGCTGCAAGGTCTTCGTCCTCACCCATCGTGTCATCATTCACACGGACTACATTGTGAGCCTCATCTTGGTTTTCAGTCCGAGGTGCCCGTCGTAAATTCCGAATAACATCAGAATATAACTTCTCTTCATCAACCCTAGAATTGTAGCCATCAGGCTCCACTTCAAGGGGGACCCTACTGCTGTTGCCCACACTTGTCGAGCCACCACGTCGCCGTGCACCAACTGAACTGTTCCGGCTAGAGATGCCATTACGACGACTTGATTCTCCCCGAGATGTTGCACCCGCCATCCTAGGTCCAAATGCCTGCTCAAGCACATCAACTTGCAGCCTCACATGAAAATTATCTTTCTCTTTATGCCTAACAAACATGGTAGCTAGCTCTTCATCATTACTAACTGTCACCCAATTCTTTTCCCCATCATAATATTTGTATACCACTTCATCAAGCAAAACCCTAGGATATTGGCTACAAATTACCTTCCCAAATTGTCTGAAACTCCAATTACTAGCCATTGGTAACCGATAATCAAAACCTCCTTGGTATTTCTTCTTATCCTTTGCATCGAACATGTAGCGGTCCCTTCTAATGTGCACCATGAAAGCAAACCGCAACTCCATCCTAACCGGCGAAAAACAGAGACGCAATCAGCACACTAATTGGGCAAACCTACTCGAATCGAGTGTTCAAATGCACAACTAAGCTCAATCTAAACAAGAGACGAGACTTACCCCTCGGGAATCCAGTCGTGGACGCGGCGGATCTCCGGCCCGATGCCTGCCTCGCCAAATACTCCGGGGTCGCCGCTGCTCACCATTTCGCCCTAGGGTTCTTCCTCCTAGTTCAAATAGCTCCAGCAGCCCCCCACCTTTGAGCGCTCCGGCCGGGCGCACGGAAGGAGGCCGCGCCGCGAATCGAGCAGGTGGCGGGCGCCCCACCCGTGGCGCCGCAGGAAGGTGGTGGGCGCCAGTAGCCATGGAGCGAGGCGCAGGAGGTAGCGGGCGAGCAGGCCGTGCAGCTGGTGGCGGGCAGGTCCGCCGCCGCGCAGGTGGCGGCGGTGGCGGCGCAGGACAGCCGGCCAGGCGGATGGATGTGAGCTAGAATGATTTGGGGATTTAGTTGCACGGGCCTACATGTCAGCTCCGGACCCACGTCCACGCGGTCCTACGTGTAAGCTCCGGACCCACAACTACTAACGCCGGCGGACGGAATGGACTCAAATACGGCCGTTTGGCCTCGTCGTAGTTGCTGTGCTCGGACTAGGGGCAAAACTGAGGACAATTCGCATCTGAGGGCAAAACTGAGCACATGGACACCACTGAGGGCAAAAGGATAATTAACCCTTCGAAGATTGCCCCTTGAGTTGTTTTTTTTGCATATCTCATAAATGCTAAATCGGTGAGAACATAACAGTGAGGTTGCAACAGATTTTAAACCAAAGCTCTAAATATATAGTACATGGCTCACAGAATAATATCATTACAGAAGAAAATATTTTTTTAGATGTATATTTATTTCAACTCATTTATTTTTCTATCAGTAGAAAGCAGAATGCGATTCCTGAAATGTATTATATATGGAAAGCGGGAGCATACTGATTCCTATTGTACTTACATAGGCATACATGGACGTTCTGGGATTTTAATCTCTGAAAATAAATAAAGTAAAATAATCAATAGAACAAGTTTTAGTAAAATATTATGTAGTGCACGTGTCAAACTTTTATATTAGAAAATGACGTCGGTAAGCAGTTTGTCCACATTCCTTATGTAGTGCACGTGTCAAACTTTTATACTATGTAGTGCACGTGTCAAACTTTTACATTGTCTCCACTCGGTACATATGGAATTACTTCCTTTCTTTTCCTACTACACAAATATATTTGATTCGAAGTTAATCTGGTTTACTATTTTGTTAACTATACATAGCAAGTACCAGTACAATATGTCCACTACGTTTAGGTTTTCCATGTAATGACTTAATTGACTTTATATCTCCCCAAAACAATAGCCTATAAATCTATGCACTATTCACAAACCCACCATGTGTCTGTACAGGTGATCTTCGTAGTATAATTGTTGTTTCCAGAGAGATAATTTCTTCTGTATACAGTTATTTTGCTACCATATTAGAAATAAGTTGTGCATTTTAATATTCATGGGCTTCTTACATAGAATTCTTCTCCGGCGTTGGCCATTTGTATAGTTCAGGTTTTGCCCAGCGATTACAGCTACACAGAGGGATCTTTTAAGTTAGGAATTCATTTGATTGAAGAACAAATTTTGATGTCTTAAGATCATATATAGGGGATTCACACTGTCTTCTGCTGCTTTGTAACAAGGTCAAAATACCATGTTTAATTCCATGTTTCATGGTCCGGCCAGATCGTTTAGAACTTTAGAACATGTTGTTATTGCAATACAGTTAACCTTTTCAATGGAAATCACGTTGTAATGCCTAAGCTGTTGTTTTGGTGTTCACTCACTTTCATAACATAGTAGTAATTTACATATTTCTATGATCTCATAAGTGAAGAGTGGAATGTAATTATATGGAGTGCAATGTTGATTATGCTAGCTTTGAGGTATTAAAGAGCGTCGGATTATGAAATGGCTTGATACTTGGAACTTGGGTAGGCCTGTCCAATACTTTTCTTGCCATGTTCCTCTCTATTGCAATCTTTCGACGTCTCTAAAATACAGCAGTGTATGATCATGTGTTTGCAGTTTTGCAGTATTTAAATTTGCATAATCATTTGATTTATATAATAGTTCGGCATTATCAGTTTGTTTTGTTTGATAATTTTATCATTACTATTCTATATATAGCAGGAGCATGAAAAAAACATCTGATGATGATAGTGTGTCATCACGAACGTGATATACAGTACTTCATATGAATATCTCTTCCTCCTCAGCCTTGAATTGTTTGTTTTGTTTCCATCTACCCGTTTGCCAATATAGCTCCCTGTCATGAATGCATATACTTGTTATTTGTTGGATCACTGTCCATAACTATTTTCTTTAGTTAGGGTAAATAACATGATTATATTTTCCCATTGAATAGACAAATTGGTTCATGCGTATCATTCATAATATGTTTGAAATAGTTCGCTTCTACATATTTATCTTGGTACTTATAATTTATGAAATAAATAATAGCAGGTAAATAAGTTGGAACTATAAATTTATATAGTTCCATTAAGATATACAATATCCTATCGCGACGCGCGATCATCTTTGAATTGATATGTGCATTATTTTCCTTTCGGTTTAACGTTGCTGAGTTATTTGATTGATTAACTATGTTCGCTCTTGCACAAAGCTTAGCATTCTAGACTACGCCCCGCTAGCAAAAGAACTGGAAAATCACAAATGTAGTTATAACCTTTGAAGAGCATGAGAACAAACAATCATAATGAAAGAAATTGAAAGATACTTGCATTTTAGATCAACTATTTATAGTGCCAAATATTAATGATTTCAAAAGGAATGACTTAGAAGTTTATGCACCTGATTTTTAATATTGCAGCTATGAAAATATTCACACATAATTAATTAATTAATTTATAATGATCATGTGTCCCTTAATAGCTAGCCCGTGCAGGTGCACGGGTTGTTGACTAGTGATACAAATGCAGAAGACATTCTTTATTACAGGCCTAAGGCCCTGCCAACGCTGACACCCAAACCAGACACTGTATTTGTCAGCGTACTGGTGGAGGCCAGTCCGTCGAAACTGATGCGGGAGCCGGCCATCCAACCATGCCGACATACATTTCAAAACAAATTTGCAGAAAACAGACAAATTTCATGCAAACAGGATGATTTTCGTATAAGACGCAAAAATACAATTACCATTTTGTACATAGTTCATATAAACTTAGCCTACCACTGGCCACGACGGTGATCCTTTCCTATGGCATGTCTTCCCCATGTTCGGCAGCAAGCTTACCGGACGACCTTGAGAGTCGCAGGTAAGCCTTCGGCTCCGTGAAGTCACCGGTGGGGATTAGGGTTTGTTTGTGGCAGGGGACAATGGCGGAGGCCTTCACCTCCGCAAAGCGGGCAAGCTAATTCTCCAATGATGATGAGCCAGCCATGCTTAGATTCAATGAGAGAGGAGGAGTAGCGGCCTCCACCTCCGCAAAGCGGGCAAGCTCACCGGTTGTGCAGTTGAGACATCAAACTATGTCCGTATTTCACAAATAGGCGATAAGGAGATGAACATGTCCTCTCTATCGCCAAATGTCTCTAGGGTTGTAATGATCATTGCTCATGATGAAGCATATATTAACAAATATAGGATTCAGAAACGTCAGGATTGAAGCTTCAACAACGTTAGTGCTCTCATCCATACCTCTTGACTCACAAATGTTTCTAGATTTATTGTGGTGTCAATATAGAGAAAAAACAGACTATTTGTGTAATATAGAGAGAAAATTATGGTATATTGCTGGAAATGAATGTTTTCAGGGCTAAAAGAAAATAGTTGTTGGCCACATTAATTATTCCTACCACAATAGTTTGACGAAGAGTAGTGTTGGCTAATCTTGACTTGGCCGTGAACTTAGACTAGCCACAGTGGGTAGTAACTTAGACTAGTAACATGCATATGTTACTAGTCTATGTTACTACCTCTACAATGGGGAGTAACATATGTGTGGTGTCATGCAACACTTCATTTATTAGGTTATAGACTCATCTTGCCTTGGTATGTGTGATGTTACTCATAGTACTAGTAACTAGCTATGTTACTACATGCCTCTATTTCTTCATTAATTGTTTGCCACATCATCTATTTTATAAAGATATGTGTGATGTTACCACATATGTTACTCCCACTGTGGGTAGCCTTAGTCAACTTAAATTGTTGTCTATGCAGTAGTAAATTAAATTACAATTCCAGCGGTTAGGCTACTCCTTAGTTCATGATGTTTTTGATCTGGTACAAACAATGAAACAACAAACATACCATTTGACCATTAGATTCCTCACTGTCACAGAAGTAATACAAAAACTAAACAGTAAACCTCTATCATGCCAATCGAACACATAAAAAGTATATTTGAAAAAAAATGTTCTTCAAAGACTTTCTGAGACCTGGATTTTTATTTACTTTGAGAGGACTGAATTTTTTCATTTGTGTTCAATGATTAGACAACCGTTTGGAGTGTTTGGTCTCGCTTTCCAATTGTATTGGAATATGCTTGTGAGTCGTGCATCCGGCAAGTGACAATGAACAAATATATGGTTTCACCAGGCATAAATGTGAAGATAGCAGATCAAAGCTGCCTTGAGAACCTACCCCATGTGCTAAAATAGTAGTAGCCCATAAAAGCCATGCGATATGGTGCCCCATAGAGCACCTTCATCTCACACATTCCCAGTCGATAAATAGTGGTCACTCCCTCGCCTCTAGCAACAACGAACAGAGGTCATCCCATATATCCATAAAGTAGTAAGCGCATTGCATATTTATACAAATTGTCTCGGCTTGAAAGGCATCAGGAATTATTTTACAGCTAGGTGGTGAAGTGAATTGACCATTTTCATTGCCCCGGCCTTGGCTTGTAGAACAAATTGGAACCGGCTCGGATGGGGAGAAACCTTCGCGGTCAACCAACTGCAGGCCAAATGTACAGGCTCTGCAGCCTGCTGTGCGGCCACTCTCTAACTTAAAAATCGTACGTCCTGGTTCGAAACGGTCTGAGACTAGTTGGTTCCTGTCCAGACCGGGCCAACCCAGTCCAACAATTGTTAAAGCCCAGACCAAATTAAACTGATTTAGGGAATTTGCCCATTTCGTCCAATTCAAAAGCAGCCCGATATGAAAACTCACTGAAACTCTGGTTTCAGTCCAAACAGTTCCCAGCATTAAGTAGGAGAGGAGCTGGCCACGATGATGTCATCCACATACACAAGCATGAAGATGGTAACACCACTACGGTTGTAGACAAAGAGAGACGTGTCAGCTTTGGATGCTAAAAAACCAAGTTGTTGAAGCCGAGAAATCAGCCTAGAATACCAAAAAAGGGTTTCCCCCGCTTTGTATACAAAGCAACCAACCGGATCATACAGAAATAGGTGCTGGGGCGGAAGCAGCACAGCCACGCCCAAAAGAAACTACAGAGGAAGAGCAAAAGAAACAAATGCCGACAACGGCGGATCAACAAAAAACGAAGAAGCCTCGCGATCGCTAGGTCCACCGGTCTCATCCACTAGGCTCCAAGACTCCGAAGCGCCGGCACCAATCAACACCTCCAAGAAGGATCGCGACGATGACGACGTTGCTGCCAAGGGTTTCCCCCGGTACACGACGAGGCGATAGGAAGAGTAGCCCACGACGCCCTCCCGGAAGGTCAGGCGGCAACCACAGGCGCCACCGCGCCGGGGTCGGCCACGCCGACAGAGGTTTCCCCCGATCCCAACCCGCACCTCGGGCGCTCCGGATCCCGCCACCAAACCAACCACCACCCAACGCCAACGCGGTCATGAGGCCTCCACGCCGTCTCACCACGGCACCGCGAAGTGAGAACAGCACGACGAAGAATCAGAGCCGGGACTAGGGCATCAGCACCATCGGCACGCGGGAGGGCCCCACCTCCACCCTCAGCGACAGTAGCCGTCCGGACGCAATAGCAGGAGCACACCAGGCCCGTAGGTCCACAGGCCCGGCCGAGCCCTCGTGGGCCCGTAAAGCTCCCGCCTTCGCGCTGCTGCCGGCACGCCATCGGCGCCGACGCCCCAAGTCCGAGCCGCTCCTCCTCCTCACCACGCCGCAGACAACGAGACCATGCCGGGGGGCCGGCCCCCAGGGGCCCAGATGGGGCCCGACGTGCCCGGATCTGGGCCGGGGGCGCGTCGACGGCCACCCGGCACCACCACGCCGCCCCGCCGCCAAGGAGCGGCGCCGTCACCACGCCGGCCGCCGGCCGCCACCGCAGGGCCGCGGACCGCAGCCAAGCCCGGCTGCACCGCCGCCGCCTCCCTGCCCGGGAAGGAGCACGGGCGCTGGGACTGGAAGGCCCGCCGCCGCCGGCACCACCAGGGGTCCTGCAGGCGAGGTATGAGCTCGCCCGCCACCTCCCGGGAGGCGGGCGAGGCGGCCAAGATGGAGGGGGTAGGCAGAAGGGGCGGGGGGGGCGGGCCGACGGCCGGCGGCGGCGGGAGGGGCGGCGGCGGCGGAATGGGCACGGGGGAACCCTAGCGGGGGCCTCAGCCTAGAATACCACACCCGAGGGGCTTGTTTGAGTCCATATAGAGCATTGCGAAGCTTGCACAAATGATGAGTTGCCGAGGGGTTCACAAAATCTGGAGGTTGTCGCATATATACCTCTTCTTGAAGAATGCCATGAAGAAAAGCATTTTGGACATCCAACGGTCGCAAAGGCCAGCCACAAGAAACAGTAATGGAGAGGACCAGCCGCACGGTAACAGGTTTGACGACCAGACTGAATGTATCATCATAATCCAAACCATAGTGATGTTTAAACCCCTTGGCTACTAGGTGTGCCTTGTAACGATCAACGGACCCATCAAACTTGTGCTTGATCTTGAACACCCACTTACAGTCAATCACATTGACATGAGGTGGAGAAGGCACCAGAGTCCAAGTACAGTTCTGATGAAGAGCATCAAGCTCAAGTCGCATGGCCAGACGCCACTCCGGAGAAGAGACCGCTTCACGATGATCAACAGGTTCCCGCAAGGCCAGGAACGCACGACGGGACGGATCATACGTGCCAATACCATCAGTGCGCTGTAGCGGTTTGCGAGTGTTATCACGTGTGCGCGTCGTCATAGGATGCGCTGGTTGAGCAAGGGATCCAGGTGCCGCAGAAGATCTGGGGGCAGCACATGCAGCCTGACTAGCAGGCGAATCCCCCTGGGATCCCGTGTCAGGCTGGGGCGAGGACACAGGCGCTAGATCCATCTGGGATCCAGCACTGCTAGTGGAGGCTGCGGTCGGGCCCGCCACAGCGGCCCGGTCCTCAAGCCAGGTGGACCGCAGCCCGTGGCGAGACGGGAGACGGTTGGGTCCCGCCACGGCAGCGGATGGGTGCACACATGCAGAAGACGACGCGGGTGGCGCCCCGGACCGCCAGTCAGAGGAGGCCACGTGCTTGGCGGGGAGTGGAGACGCGTTTGTCGCCATGTTGTCGCGCGGTCACCTGCCGCGGGAGATGCCGCGTCGCTGTCCCCCGGCAGCACGTGATCCGAGGCTGATTCTACGTCGGATCCAGTGCCAGCGTCCGCCTGGGATTCCATAGGGGTGATCTTCTGCGCCGAAGCTAACCCCACGTCCATATTAGTACACGAAACAGACGTGCCATAGACCGTGTGGTCATGTGGAAATGAAAATTGGCATGTTCAGCAACTCTAGGTGGAAATGGAGAGGTTTGAGCATTGGCAAAGGGGAAAATTTGTTCATCAAAAACAACATCACGTGATATATAGATACGAGCCGTAGGCACGTGAAGACACATATACCCTTTGTGATGGATACTATAGCCAACAAACACACATTATTGTGATCTAAAAGCAAGTTTATGAGTGTTGTATGGGCGCAAGTTGGGCCAACAAGCGCACCCGAATGTGCGAAGAGATGTATAGTCTGGTTTCGTGGAGAACAATTTTTCCATGGGACTAAGATTGCCAATGACACGGCTTGGGAGTCGGTTGATAAGATAGCATGCGGACAAGTACGCCTCATCCCAAAAAACGGAGGGGCATAGATGCATGCAATAATAGAGATAGACCTATGTCAACAATGTGACGGTATTTCCTTTCGGCCGAGCCATTGTGTAGGTGTGTGTGTGTGTGTGGACAACAGATGTGGTGTACAATGCCGAGTTGGCGAAAGAAGGTATTGCTAAGTTTTTCGTATTAACCACCGCAGTCGGATTGAACACACAAGATTTTACGGGATAATAGGCGTTCAACATGGGCAAGAAAATCATGAAAAACATCAAACACATCACACTTTCTCTTGAGAAGATAAATCCACAAAAACTTACTATAATCGTCAATAAATGAAACATAGTACTAGAACCCGCCACATGAGGTTTTGGTAGGTCCCCACACATCCGAAAAATAAGTTCCAAAGGAAACGATGAAGCACTCGAAGATCTAGGGAAAGGTAGCTGATCTGCTTTGCCTTGTTGACAAGCATTACACACATGGGTCAAAGAGCGACTCGAAGAAGCTGACTTACTGGACGCCAGAACATGCTGAACAACTTGTGTGGATGGGTGGCCAAGCCTAGCATGCCAATCTTCAGCAGAGAGCCTAACCGAAGACAAGGCATGAGATCGTGAAGGCCGAATGGGATAGAGCCCATTTTCACATCTGCCTTGAGGAAGAACCCTCTTGGTGATCAAATCCTTCATAAGAAAATGAGTGGGATAATATTTTAGATAAGCGTGATTGTTAATGGCAAGGCGATTAACAGAAAGGAGGTTCTTGTCGACATTGGGAACATGTAATATGTTGTGGAGCTTAAGATTGGCAGAGGGTGTGGGAAGGATAACATGACCATGATGAGCTATGAGCAAACCAGACCCGTCGGCAGTATGGATGCGGTCCCTCCCTGGATACTTCTCCCTTATGGTGAGATGGTCCAGATCCGATGTGATGTGATCGGTGGCCCCCGTGTCGATGAACCAGGTGGGACCGCCGAGGATGGATGGTGGTGAAGCAGCGGCCAAACCCGCCGTTTTCGAGTGTTGGGGTTGAAAGGGGTGGTTGTAGCATTGAGCACACTCCCAGGCATAGTGCCCAGGGCCACAGCAGAACGGGCACTGAACATGTGAGTCCCCGCTACCACCGTGGTCATCGCCACCGTTTCCACCGTAGTCACCGTTATGGCGATTGTCACCACCGCCACGGTCACCGCGATACCCGCCGCGGTTGTTTTTGTTGTAGTCACCGTGGTCAACGGGGTTGCCGCGGTCCTTTCCGCGGTAGTTTCCCTTGCCACAGTTGTTGGTGTTGCCCTTTTTGTCATGAGCGACATAGTTGACGGAGGCGCTGCCCGTATGAAGTGGAAGACGAGCCGCATGCTATTCGTGGCGGCGCTCGAAGGAGACGGCGTGGGAGTAGAGCTCTCCCGGCGTCATGACGTCGATGCGAGTCGTGACAGCAGTGATGAGAGGCTCGTACTCACTGTCAAGACCAGTGATGACGGCGATGATGATGTCCTCTCACATGGGACAACCACAGCAGTGAGCTGATCGGCGTTGGAGCGGATCTTGGCGAAGTAGTCCACCATGGAGAGGTTGCCCTTGCGGAAGTTCATCATGTCCAACATGATCTGCACCACGCTGGCACAACAGTGAGTGACATACATCTCCTCGAGGTGCGCCCGGATGGCGTGGGAGGTGTCAAAGAGGTGCACCTGCTGAAGCACGTCGTCGGTGAGCAAGGCGAGCAAGTAGCTCAGGATGATCTGGTCTTGACGAAACCAGGAAGCATATGTCAGATTCAGAGCGCGCTCCCCCTTGTCATCAGCTAGAAGGAGGCGAGGAGGAGTGGGAAGGGCGCCGTCGACATAGCCGGTGACACCAGCGATGCGAAGGGGAGGGAGGATCTGGGCTTTCCGGAGGAGGAAGTTGGAGGAGGTGAGCTTAGCTGATGATAAAACTAGCAGATGGATGGGAAACAGCGGAAGACGACGACGCCGAGAGTGAGGCCGAGAAAGGCAGAGAGGCCAAGGCCGACGAGGTCATGGCGGCGCCAGAGGAAGGATAACCCATCGAGTAGTTATGCGGGATGGCCTGATACCATGTGAAACAAGGAGATGAGATATTGGATCGACACACCTAATGCGGTGGTCGCAGGATCATTAGATAGGGCGCATCTAGGGCTGCCGCTAGGGTTACAAGAGATAAGTACAAGGTTGTTACAAGAGATAACTACAACCCTAGATACTAACCATATCAGTTATCTATATGGTTTATCATATGCTGCATCCGACGACGGGGAGGTCGCGGCAGACGACGACGCCAATGCAATTTTTTGCTACAATCGGCAATGGAAAAGCTACCTACAGCGGACGGATCTGTTGCAACCGCCGTCAATGACCGCTACAACGAGCGGCGGCGGTGGTGCGCATGGACAAGGCTCGACGTGTTTTTGCTGGAACTGGCATCTCCGTGTTCCACAACCGGCCACGAAATTGTTGCATCCTGTCACGGCATGGCACGGCGGCACGGGCGGCATTGTGGTGCGAGATTTTTGTTGGAACCGACATAAGCAGAAGCTACTAGCCAACCAAGGGATTGCTGCAACCAGCCACGGGCGGCCATGCGGTGCAGATGAGATTTGCTGGAACTGACAACCTTGCATGCTAGAACTGACTATGAAACTGCTGCAAACGGCCATGGCAGCAATGGGGATGCGGCAAGATTTGCTGGAACCGGCCTTCGACAGAGTTGCGACCGGCTAGCCATTTTGCTGGAGCCAGCAACCAAATATGCTGCAACCAAGGAACATCTTTGCTGGAACCGGCCTATGACAGAGCGGCGACCGGCGCACCAATTTGCTCATTTTTGCTTGAACTGGCAACAAAATATGCTGCGACTCGCAAGCGTTTTTGCTGGAACCACGTTCTGGCTTTTTCCCTGGGCATCTACACCAAGGTTGCTGGCACAAATTCTTTTTGGATGGAGCTGTCATCGGTGGGGATGCTACAACCATGCTGTTGGGTGCTACAACCGTGGTCGATGATTGCTTCGACCGGCCACGACACCGTTCCGACGGCCATAGGCGGTACTTTTGTCGGAGCTCGACAACCACGGCCACTACGGCAGCGAGCAAGGATGCGACCAAGGCCACTTGGACCTGCGAGCGGTCGCATGCCATGCTACAACGGGTGACAGCAAGGCTGCGAACAACCATGGGCGGTGCTTTGACGGCAAGGTCGAAGGCAGCGAGCTTCAACGACGACGGTGAGGGCGGCGAGCTTCGACGACGGGGGCGAGAGCGGCGAGCTCCAAGGTGCGGCGGGAGTGATGGCTGCGGGAGGATGAGTGGACTTCCTGGCATGGAGGCGTTGACTTCTCTGCCTTTTTCTAGCGGAGGTGAGATTTCCTTTTTTTCCTTTGTTTGTGTGATACAGACAGAGGAGGAAGACGACTCGTAGACGGGTATACGAGTTTAATCGTATGGTTGGAAACAGGCCGGCCGAAAGTTTCGGCCGGCGCGCCGACGCGTATCGTTGCCCTTAGTTTTATGAGAGAATTCCTTATATAACACTGCTCTATTTGACATCAAAAAACTTTTTCTTCCTTACCTAACACTAAGTTTAAGTTTTGTTCCGTTTGTGACACTTCGATCTATCTTGGCTACTAACGGTGTCAAATGATACTTGAAAACTTAATTGTTCCCCTGGTCCGAAATGACACTAAAGTTCTACAAGAATACTGCGTAATAACAAAACTAAACCTTTTAGGCTTTGAGTTTTTTTTAGGACAGACTTTGAATTTTCACATCTTCTTGAATTTCTTTCACATGGTCATGTGGATTTACTACAGCTTGCCAGTTATTTAGCTATCAATTTGGTCTTCTAGGGTTTTGTTTGGCCAGTGTGGTTGCATTTTCTACCGTGCATGTGGCCCAGCTGCTTTGCTTCCAAGTAGAGAGCGTGTGCAAAGCCAACAGCTAGCCACCGCTTTACCTCTCTCTTATCCAAAAATTCCCTATAAAACCACAACTTATTCTCTCCTCAAGCAACACATGTTCCCTCCTCGTTTTTGCCTACCGCCGCAGGTAGTCATCTGCCGTGACGCCGCCCCTACCCTGCTCCTGCGCTCCATCTGTGCTAACCAGGTGCGAGATGCCCTCCCATGCTCCTCTGATCCTCTCCCTGAGCCCTCGTTTGATACAAGGGGATTGGAGAGGTTTGGGGGGGGATTTCAATGGATTGGGTGAATCCCTTTCCTCCACCCAATCCCCTCATTTCCCCACTAATCCCTCTCCCTTCAGAAATCCCTCTATTTGGTTAAACTTCCTACAACAGCAGCAGCATAGCAAGCATTCAACTCTTCTATGTTTCCTGGGTGGCTCCGGGGGTTTTCTGTACCACATAGATTGGGAGGGATTTGTTGGGATGAGAGGGGGTTTGCCTGCCCAATCACTGCGTGCCAAATGGGCTGATGAGGATTTCTGAGGATTTTGAGCCCTCCGGGGATATTCCTCTCCAAACCTCCTCCACCAAACAAGACCTGATGGGCAAGATGTGGCATGGACGGGTCCTGATATCCGTCGCTGATGAAGCCGTGAGCTGCCACCTAGCAGCAAAGCCAGCAACCCCCGTGCAGAAGCTCGCCATTATTTTAGTTGCATGGTATATTTCTCTTCACACACACAAGTTTAATTGGTAGCAATACAAGACGCTGGGAGGGGGAACTTGGGGAGGAAGATACATTACAGAGGGGTACAGGTACAGCTAAGGCAAACTCCAATGCACGACTCAGAATGGACGCTCGTTTTGTTCGGATCTTTTCTTTTGGGTCAGGCAAACGAGCGGCATCCGGACATTTTTTTTTTTTGGATGTATTGGCACTGCACGCAACATGGCCAATGCATTTGGTCCGCCTTAACAAAAATGAAACACTGCATAATGTTTATTACAACCATATAAATCACATAGTGCCATAATAATAAACATTTTCATAGCTGAATAAAAAACACAAAGTTTACAACGCATTTGGCTCTATCAGGTACTCAGAGCCAAACACTGCCACCACAGCTTTGCAGAACATGTACATTGATGCGAGACATGTGGACTCACTCATGCGAGAGATGGGGTTTGAAGAGCAGCCAATTCTCAAAGTAATCAACATAGGGCAGGGCATGATCGCTCTCCCTATTGCGCTTCAGCACCAGAGTATGACCCACGATTGATCCCCTGAAGCTAGGCCACTACCTAGCAATGTGACCGTTGATGAACGATGCAGCAACCACAAGCTCTTTGTCGTCCGACGATGAATCATCCGATAAACAAATGAAGTTGTTGAAAAAAATATCGTCCCCACTATCCATGGTACCTTGCGAGTAAAGTGTCGAACACCATGCGGTTGTGGTGGAGACGCGGCCGGTGAAGATAACCTCGGCCTCCTCTATAGATGCAACATGTAGTTGTGGAGACGGGAGCGGCAGGCAGCCTTGCAGCGCGAGGTGGACGATGTTGGGGCTGATGGGCTTCGCCAGCGATTGTGGTTTCTCTAGTACCGGAGGCGGCGAAGAAAGCCCACAAACACAGGCAAGAACTCCTCTTAAAAGACGGCGGGGTGCGGGGATTTGTGCGGATGCCGCGGGACTTTTGGGCGGTCGGCCTGGATAACAACGGAGCGGTCGGGAAATGGGTGGGGGAGGGGGGAGCTGCAGGCCACGTTAGAAAGGGGTAAAGGGGTTGTTTCCCCAACGGGCGATCCAGAGGAGGAGAAAGAGAGCGCCCACCTGCGTCCGTGCCTTGTCCATTTTTGTTTGGACGCAAACGCGACCTAAACTTGTGCCGGAAATGGGTCGAGGACGTATAAAAAACAGACGCACGTCTATTTACAGGCACGCGCTGGACTGTAATTTGTGTTCGTTACACCTCAAACAGACGAAGCCGTACCAAATGGGTCGCGCCGCCGCCTCATCCCTGCCCGGATGTGCATCCTTCCATGGTTGGAAACTTATGTAGTGGTCACCCATAGGAAAGCATTGTTGTAGATCTTCGAGTTCCTCCAAGAGGATTAATATGATGTGCGGATCGCTTACTCTAAAGAAAAATAGTACGACGTACACGCCAGCACATGCCAATAGCCAGTCCCTACTAGGCGTGCGTCTACAACGAACTGGGGCGGGTGCTCCACCATGGGCTCGGCCTCTCCCAGACGCTCCCGTCCAGCAGCACGCTCTTGTTGCCACCTGCTTTCACCGTCGACAAGGACAGCAAGTTGCCCATGACGACGACAGCCTTTTGAGGTGTGTTTGCTCTTGGTAAGCAAGAGTGACCTGGCCCATGCCACCGGCCACGTGAGCGTGACCACAACGAGCACAAGTAGTGGAGGGTGCCATGGGTAAACTTGTCACTTTATGTGCCATTTAACACCGTTGTCTTAAAAAATGGACGGAAGTGTTATATTGGAAACAAAATTCAAAATTAGTGCTACATAGGGAAGATACCTTTTTTTAGTCAAACTAGCAAGGTGGCCCTCACAAATGCGAGGGAATCATCTTTAGTTTGAATAATGTGTTAGGTATTGATTTTGATATCTTCTAAACATTTGTTCCTTTCATTTACCCCATGTAAATTCTAGGAATGGATTGAGATTTTTATATGATCATTCCCTAAGAAACAAATAAAAATTAATCTTATTTTTAAACATAGCATGATTTTATTTCACTGCACATGGGTGCTTGGATACTTGACACATATCACTGTAGGTCTACATATGTGTATTATCACAAGCATCTAAACAACAAATCTCTTTCCGTTTTGCAAAAAAAAAATCTCATCCCAAGATAATGAAATTTTGTGATAGCGGCGAGGCGTGCGGTAAGCACGGGACACAGCAACGGGCCAAGGCACGGGTGGTCAGACATGTGGTCAGGCAAATTGTGCAGGCGTTGAAGCAGTGTTGACGAGTACCGGATTCAAGTTGGTGATTGGGTCTATTGGTGCCGGAAGATGGATAGGAGTTGACCATGGAGAATCTGAGAAAGTGGCTGAGAGTCTTAAATTGTCAAAAGCTGAGAGAGTACATGGCCGTATATACTATGGTGTTCATGGCACATGGCAAAGTGCGGATGACAAATACAGAAGAAGGCAGAGTGTTATGTTGTGGGACATGCCAGAGAATATCCGGAAGAAGGGTGAGACAACTGTGAATTTGACTCAGGGTGACACAGGGCGATGGTGAAATTCCTTCAAGTTTCAGCAAGCAATACAGAAAGAGCGGTGACATTGAGTTCAGGTAACTCTTATATGTGGCGTCCAATATGTGAATTGTTCGTTTTCACGCAGACGGTGGTCGGTGTGTGATGACTTTGAGCAGATACTCAGGATGTTGGGAGCACAAAGTAGAGTAATGAGGAACTTAATTTTGCTCGAGTGTTGACTGCGAGGAAGACAAGAAGGGACTACAGTTGCAGGTGGAGTCACGTGGAGTCTTGGAGTAGCGGCGGTGCTCATGGCGTATCTCAAGTCCAATGTACATGGAGGTTCGACGCATGGATGAAATCAAGGTGGTGATGAATATTCGCTAAGGTGGTGTTTGTTAGAGTTGTGTCGAATATTATTGTACAAGTTATGTTACAGTTGGACTTGAAGTCGTACTATGTGTAGACAGAATATGGAGTCATGTCCAAGTAGGACACTTGTATCCTAGGCCTCTCATATATAGCTAGGTTAGACACGATGAAAACATAATAGCACAGGCACGCGGGGGAACCGGCGGCTTATGCCGGCGCTCGGGCGGCCGGTGTGCGGTATTGTAGTGGTGTCATAGGGAGGAGCGCCCATAGTCAGGCCCCGGGGATGTAGCCATGATGGTGAACCTCGTTAACAAATCTCGTTGCCGTGCTTGTGTGATTGCTTGATCCTCGGTAGATGGACGGTGGCCTCAGATTTATTCTAACAAAAACTATGACTCAAAAAACTACAGGTAAGAAAAGCTGCATTGATTACTGTGTTCATAATCGTTCATATCATGAGGGGAGTGCGAAATAATTCTTACATGCTTGCAGGTATTGCTCAATACTCAATTACTTACCTTAGCGTATACATTTGCATCCCCACTAATTATATAAACAAGTTCATATTATTGTAAGTGATAAACTGGGGGCGGGGGATCAAAGCTACTCTCTCAGTCATATAATTCATGTACATATATGTATGATGCATTGCACTCTAATTCTGGGCTGCCACATTGTTTCTCAGTATTACGTAGTAAGTAGTAAATATCCACAATTTGACCAAAAGAAATAACAACGGCATAGTACGTTTCTTGAGAGACTATATCAAACAGATGGTAGCTCCATGAAGCTAGTTACAGTAATAATGGACTATTGAAAAACAATTCTTAAATATATCAACACTAAACCATAAACCCTAGCAAACTGGCCTGCTCAAACAGTTTGCTAGGATTACATGAAGAATTTAAGCAACCACTTATGCATGACTTTCTCCCAGTAATCGCTAGCCACCTTTCTTTTACACACTGTTTGTTGTTGCCTCTCTTCATCCTCTTGTGCTTCCGCCCCCACTTGACACTGCTACTACTGAAAATTATCAAACACTTGGTTGACTCCATCGCCTTCAAGGCCCCCTCCACCTTACTGATCCTCCTATCTTAGCCATCAAGATTTTCTCTGCCGATGTCTGTGCCATGAAAATCGAGATGCCCACATGGCCCATGGTGTCAACAAACAACAAAGCTTCGCACCGCACCCTCTTGAAGCCATGTAGGCTGATATGGACGCGCATGACCGGATACTATCTGATCCAGATATCCTTGGGCAAGATCTTCGACAGTAATTCCGGAACACGTCGATGGCCAGATCGAGAAGGACTGATCATGCAGATCGTTGACGTGCTGCGACAAGAGCATAAGGACCACCCGCCACCACACAGCTGCCTCCACCGTGCCGACGGCCTCGCCGCCACAGGAAAGGACACCGGCCATCGCTGCCCACAATCCACGACTCCATTCGCCAGATCTGACGAAACCGGCACGAGCCGCCCCACCATCACACTGCGCCGCCCCGCCCCGCCACCTATGCCACACAGCCGCGACCACGTCCACCGCCTCTCCCAAGGCTCAGCCGTTCGAGATGCCGCCGCAACGCCCTGCTGGAGCGATGCGCTCCTCGCCCGCTCGCCACGTCCCGCGCCGTAGCCACCAGGGGGAGGTAGAAGGGGCCCCGCCACCGCCGACACTAGCTGGGCTTCGCCTGGCACTGGCAAGAGGAGGGGGAGGTGGGGACTCGCGAGCAATAGAACTGGCGTGGCCAGGGTTGGATGCTAGAGGAGACACGGGTCCTAGACCGCCGGAACCAGAGACGCACCGGCAACGAATCAGCCATGCCACGCACACCCACCGCACCTCTAGGAAAGCAACGGGCCGTCAGCACCACAATAGACCGGATTTGACCTGGAGCGATGCACCCACCAACACCCTCGCTGCCCCTCCTAGGCAAGAAAGATCATCCAGGCAAGGCAACAATAGTGCATGTTTAATCTATATATGTAAGTAACATGTCTATGCTGGAACAACAAGCTAGTTTGTCATGTTCAATTACCTCCCACTAAGTTAGTTTTTTGCAAAAACAAAAATTGCATTTCCAAGGTCAGGTATGATCCTGTGAGCATTTTCTTCTGTTGAGGAAAATGTTGGGCATGTCTTGTGCAAGTCGTTCTAACATACTTAACTATAAGTTTTATTTGATTTTAATAAGACAGCCATCCAAACTGAAACAATGACTTGGTAGGAGAAAATAGATGTACACCATAACACCAACTCAGCACAACATGATACAGTGCACTGGTTATATGTTCAAGTACACTGTCAGGCTAGCCATCATGTGTCCATAATGCAATATGCTGATTTATGTTTGGGAGGCGTGCAACTGATGAGAACTTATGACACAAAAAGTATATGTAGATTTAACAAACATAAAGGTGAAGATATGAATCGATATTGGCCAGAGAAGAGTGCACAAGCCACGCAATGCGGTGGGCCAGGCACCGTCATGTCACCGGTTCCCCGGCGATAAATATCCATCTCTCCCGTGCTTCTCAGTTCCGAATCCTAACAACGATGGAAGGTAACTGTGCTTGTATCCAGAGAGTACGAAGAAAATACTGTATATATGATCAGTTGCATAGGCTTGAAAGGCATGCATAATTATTTTATAGCAGACAGCTGCATAGACTTGGAAGGCATCAGTAATTATTTTACAGTGAGAAAGTCTGGTCGTACAACCAGAAATTGCGGTACATCTTGTCCCTTGTCTAAACCCGGTGATTGCCCTGGACAGTAAGAGGCCTTTGCGATGCAGCAGCATCGGGAAATGAGTACATGCTCCACCTTCTGCTCCCTTGTCACTCTCTGGCCTGATAGTACAAGCACAGGGAACACATGGAACAGGATGGCGACATGGATAGGCTATCTTGCTTTTGTTCTCCACTCGCAAGCGTATGGCGGAAGGTTACCATCTTGGTGGCATAGCAAGGTGTTGGCGCTTGAGGAGGCTACCTTCGTGGTGCTCCGTAGAGCCGGGGAGGGGGGTTCGTCATGTATTGAACGACACTAGACCCTTCTTCTCTGTATTGGGCCCAATAAAGAGAGGAACGCTAAACAGAGAACGAGAAGGGAGGGGGAAAACCATAAGCTGAGACAGTCAAACCAACCAGAAAGGGACCAACGGCCGTTCATCTTATCCGATCGTAACTCCTAAATAAAAAGTTAATGCAGATTTTAATTTGACCAACAAGTGACATCATATTAAAGTTTGTTCTTTGATTGTACTGATATCATCACAACTAGGTTTTTTCTTTTGTTGATTCGCTAAACCTAAAATATTTGTACAACTGTTTGACCGTCAACTTTGTTCTGTTCCTAAAGCGAGATAAAAAATATCTCTTAACTAGCATAAGGCATGTTCCTTGCTATCAAACTACAAATAATTGAAGTTGTATCTTATTAGCGGTATACAACAACCAATCAACTTGCAACATTGCGAAGAAGAACTCAAATAAACATGCAGCACTCCACCTGCATAACTGCACAGCCATGGGAGCACAGACATCTACTTATAAAAAACTTCTTGTTCAAAACTTGACAGAGTTGGCCGCTTGCTGGTTTGATTGAGATGGGTCTAGATGCATGTGTGAGATTTGAGGCTCTCCAACGACATTATCTGTTTATCTTTTTGTCTACAAAAATATTGCACCGGAGGGGCTGGTGTGTTTTATTGGGACGAGGAACATTGGGATAGTGAACTCTTCCAAACAAGAAGGGGCCTCGCGAGTTTTAGATGGATTAGGGAGACTGAGGATGGAGCAGGGAGTAGTCAACTCACCACCGCCACCACCAACTTCAATTTGTAAGGTAGCAGAGATTCTCATCATCAGGTCGTCTTGGATTAGAAGAATGATTTTGGTTCTAGAAGACATAAGACCTTACTACGTGGTATAATACTATACAACTGTTGTTAGAAATAAACTAGCAAAGTGGCCCGCTCTTCGCGCAGGCTAGTACTTAGTATAGTTTGGTTGAAATAAGTTCATATTCACCAGGTTTTGGGGTTGGACGTGAGGTGGTTATTTTAAGGATATAAGAGTTACCCCTTTAATGTTTGGGTGAGATATCTGGAGGCCATGTTGTTGCTGAAGTTTTTTAGTGCTACGTCCTCAAATTCATGGGATTTCCTAATGCAACTGCAGTGATGTGCTCATGGTGGGTGGCTAGCTTTACAATGCCGTTGAGGCATATTAAATTTTCTTATTTTTAGTATATAATGTTTCCTCGAGAAGTATCCTAGGCATCAAATTTGATTCAAAATGGGTGATTTTGTAATGATCATTTTTTTTCTGTTAATATGCCCATGAAGTATATGTTAGCACGAATTTATATTTAAAAAAGTTTACATCACCAAATATTACACAATTTCTGCTAAAAATGCGCCTATGCACTATACTTTTTTCCTAGACGATGTACATAAATTAGTGTATTTTAATAATTCATAGTTGATGCTCTTAGCACAATTTATAGCTGATAATTTGTGCTATTTGTAGTAAAATAATGTTTTCGTACTTGAATGATTAATTAGGCTTTTAGTCCAACAGGCTCACGTAGATGCACACAACATTCAGGAATCTCTATGACTCCATAGTCCACATTTTCACATAGAGGCAGGCCTTGCCCGATCCCCTTCGTCTCAGTTTTCCTTTCCTTCCTTTCTGCGTTGACTCCCGTGTTGCTGCCCCCGGCTGATGTCCAGCTACTCATAGAGAAAAGACAACCTCCTTTTCTCCGTTGACTGCCTGATTGATGCCGCCGGCTGATGTCCATCTACGCAAAGAGCAACATCAGTGTTATTGCTGAGTCATTGTGGGAATGTATCTCATATCTCGTAGCCATATTGGATCCGGACTGAGTTCATCCTCCATAAGACACATCCATATTATTCAAAATCAGGGCCGGCCGACACGTCGTCTTTGTCCTCCATAGCGGTTGCCATCTTCCACTTGCAGGTCCAACCGATAGGAGATACATTCCCTTTCTTGTTCATGTCATATTTACCCCTTCTTCTTATCCTTTTCCTATGTTTGTATTGTTGAACAGATGTAACTAAGGTAGTGTAAATATTAATTTGATTACGCCTATCCACTTTATTCGTGCTTGTGACGGCATTCGCAGTTGCCCCCCATACCCCTATTCACATTTAGGCTCTAAACTATGTAATGAGGCTCAAATATCAGATAATATTGAGCATCAATGTTAGGTATGAATGAGCTATTCCATCAAATGCCGATGCACGTTTCCATTACTTATCCATATCAATAAACCATATCCATCCTGCCATGTCATGTTAGCATTGATATGTCAGTTATTATCTTGAACATAGTTTGTAGTATACAAATTTTTCATGTACTTATTCTCGTCTGATAAAAGGTCAATAGCAACATCTTTGTTGAAGAAGAACTATAATAAAAGTGTATTTCTGTGCCTTTAAAATATTTATTCAGATAATATTACCCTTGGTCCACCCCTTTATTGCGAATCTTGAGAATGCTACGCATAGTTCTCCATGTGCAAACACATGTTTAGGCAGAGATATGTCTATTTTTTTGGTCTCCAGGTCTCATCCCCCTTATTTATTTTTGTCACCGTACGGTTGAACTAATAAACTAATTAAGCAAGTGTTGTTAGTGACTAACCTTCCAGTTCATGTTTTTGTACCACCATGTATGATAGCTGCTCTTGATCTTCACTCGATTGGCTTATGGCCAAGTTACAAAATGATGGTAGTAAGTTATGTGGATCAAACACAAAGGCGTAGTGTTATATTCTTTATGCGCCCTCCACTTTTTTCTGGTCTTGGGACCGGCATTGGAAGTGTTAGGTCCTGTTATATTCTTTATGCGCCCTCCACTTTTTTCTGGTCTTGGGACCGGCATTGGAAGTGTTAGGTCCCCTTACACCATTAATTTTGAACAACTCCCAGAGGCTGATTAAGCTTTTTTTATGGAAAAATATAGTAGTAGCTTTTTACGTGAGATTTGGTATCTATTTGTTTTTCTCTATTGTTTTGGGACAGCCGCCACGTGAAATCAGGGACACAGGGGACGATCGCTACGTGTGTTTTTGTTTTCTGAGGGACTGCTATTGCGATCTTTATTCTAGGAACCATAAAGGAAGGTGAGATCCGTTAGTAGTCTTTTTGTACAGGAAATGCAGCTAAAATAAGATACATAAGTTGTAGTAGTTTTTTTAAGGAAAAGATATAGTAGTGCCTTTTTTGTACGTGACAAGTAGTACCTTTTTTTTTGAATCAGTTTTTTGTTTTGGTTAAGGGACATGAGATCTAAAAATGAGATGTGGTAGTTTTTTTTCTTTTATAGGACGTGAGGTCTAGTATTTTTTTTTCTTTAACCAACTGTTTCTAATTATTGTGGTAATTTCTAGCTTATTTATCTAAGATATGTACATAGGTGAGATCGCTTTTTTTATGGAAAAGATATAGTAGTAGCTTCTTACGTGAGATTTGGTATTTGTTTTTCACTTTAGTTTTGGGACAGCCGCTACGTGAAATCAGGGACACAGGGACGATCGCTACGTGCGCTTTTGTTTTCTGAGGGACTGCTGCTGTGATCTTTATTCTAGGAACCATAAAAGAAGGTGAGATCCGTTAGTAGTTTTTTTATACATGAAATGTAGCTAAAAAGATACATAAGTTGTAGTAGCTTTTTTAAAGGAAAGATATAGTAGTAGCTTCTTATTTTTTAGAATCAGTTTTTCGTTTTGTTTTAAGGGAAGTGAGATGTGGTAGTTTTTTTTTCTTTTGTACGATGTGAGATCTAGTAGTTTTTTTTCTTTCAACCAAATGTTTCTAATTATGGTGGTAATTTCCAGCTTATTTATCTAAGATATGTACATAGGTGAGATCTTCTATTTTTTTATTTTAGTTTTATTCAAAGGGACATGCAGATAGATATAAGGTACGTGCTTTTTTTTCTTGAATTGCACGTAATCTTTATGTTAGGATGGAGCGGCACATACATGCGACGCTAATGATAGCTGTATATTTTTTTTTTGAGATGGAAGACATGCAGATAGATATAAGGTGTGTACATTTTTTTGAATTGCACGTAATTTTATTTTAGGATGCAGGGGCACGTACAACCTAGGCTAAGGATTGTTGCAGTTTTTTTAGATGAAGTGCTTTTAGATCTAATCCGTTAATTACATCTTTTAAGTTATGGGTCCACCAAATCAACGACCAGATGTTTCTAATTATTGTGGTAATTTCTAGCTTATTTATCTTTTTTCTGCTTAAGCCGTTGAGCACTTTTACGTAATTTTATTTTAGGATGCAGGGGCACGTACAACCTAGGCTAAGGATTGTTGCAGTTTTTTTTAGATGGAGTGCTTTTAGATCTAATCCGTTAATTACATCTTTTAAGTTATGGGTCCACCAAATCAACGACCAGATGTTTCTAATTATTATGGTAATTTCTAGCTTATTTATCTTTTTTTTATTAATCCGTCAAGCATTTTTTATATATAAGTAGATAGATGTTGGCACAGCTCTCTCTCAATGGACGAAGGTAGAAGAAGCACTTTTTTTTTCTGACGGCCAATGCCCCAGCGCTCAAACGCCCTGAATTTTCTTTATCTCTGGACTAACCAGCCACGGCCTACAACCTTGGACGCACACACACGCGCTCACATAACAAACTCAACCAGGGGGGTTATACTTGGCCGATGCATGCATGCACATCGCTGCCCACCTCCCCGATCTAGCGCACTATCCATCCGCTCAGCCCGGCCTGCACGACGCGCTCTACGCGTATGACCCGGCTGGCTACCAAGGGAAAGCGGCGGCCAGTTTGCTAGTTGCTACTACTGCCTAAGGATGGCAATTTTACCCATGGGTACGGGTACCCGCGGGTACCGTACCCGCATGGACAGGGTATGGGCACAATTTTATATCCATGGGTAATACCCATACCCTACCCGTTAACTCATGGGTAGGGTACGGGTATAACTTTGTACTCACGGGTATACCCATATCTTGCCCGCTTGTAAACTAATGTTAAGTTGCTGTCAATTAATCATTAATTTGTCGTGTGGCTTGTCTACTCCTAATGACTTATGAATATGTTGTACTCATCTACCAGTTATTGAGTTGAGATAATTGTTTTTTTGTCAAATGTGCTATCAATGAGCGTAAAAATGTGAACAACTCATGTACTATTTGTTCTACCCGTTGGGTACCCAATGGGTATGGGTACCCGCCGGGTATGGGTATGGGTAAAGTTTCATACCCATGGGTACGGGTATGGGTAGAATTTTGTACCCACCGACTATACGGGTATGGGTATGGTATTGCTCTACCCTGTCCATACCCTACCCATTGCCATCCTTACTACTGCCAGCCTAACGACGACGGCCACGAGCACGCACACACACGCCACACACACATACACACACAGGTATACTTTGCCACGGCTTCCGCCGCGTCCCACACCTCCCGCGCGCATCCGACGCGTCCGACGAGCCCCACCGCACCAGTGCACCCTGCACATCCCGCGCGCACCCGACGCACCGCACGAGCCCGATAACACCAAGCCGTGGCTTATTCCAACAATAACATATACTGAAGTTATATACCTAAACAAAAATATTCTTTAGTTATCTGTATTTTCCGATTTAAGTGCTCCATTTTGTATATTGTAATGTATGTCCATTAGATGAATATTCATGGTTTGGAACTCAAGATGTGTCTAATCATATAAAAGGCATGTGAGCGTATGACGTTGTAAACATATATGGTTCTAAAATAAAAGGTGAATAGAGCAACTCAGATTTACTTGAAGAAAATCACTGTATGCGCTGAAATCGGAGACACGTGCAGCCATACATGCCGATAAGTGCAACGTAATGAGCTCTTGAAACACCTTTGCATCAATAATTCTATATGGGACATAACTACATTGCAAACCTCTTAGGTCAAGTTCTTAAGTGATTGTGAACAAAGATCATTCATATATTCAAATACTCATAGCATGGTATCTAAATGTGTTGCATAGGCTCGAGAGGCATTGGGAATTATTCTAAGACAAAACAGCAGAAACGAGTGAGCGATTTGGTCCCATCGGCTTCCTTCACAAGATAAGAACTAGTAGAGTGTCTGCAATTTCCATGTATGCGACATCAACCATGCATCTAATTGACGTTACAAGACTACATGGTGCTATATGTATGTCCATCGCATTCTACTCGAATGTTGGTGATCACATTCTTACACTTTTTTGTTCCTAAGTTGCATGGTGTCTTAACTGTGGCAACATTCTAATAGAATCCGAAAAGGCCGGTTTATGAGTGGCTTGTGCTTATGTTTGGACCCTAATTCTGAACTAACCTGACAATTCTTGGAGAGATTCAGTTTACTTGTTATAATGAAATAATATAACAAATGTCGAGTTTGCCACCCTAGCTATTTAACATGGGAACTATCAAACTGCGAAACTTGGTGTTGGTTACTGTCCCAGATGCAAGAAAATATAGGCTTCGAGGACCTACAGTTCTAGAACAAGTACAAACTCTGTGACATGTGAGATCCGTCACTTCCTGACCTTGGACACTCATATCTCGACCTGAAGCTACAAACATAAACAAGATGACACAATGGAGAGCCTATGTTGTGTATTTAAAGTAAAGGCTAAACGTAGAGGTAGGAACAAGAGAAGACATCGTAATAAAGGATTTGGAGATATTGCACTACACATAATACCCCTTTGGTGAGAGGTCATCAGTGCCAGGCTCAACAACCTTACAAAAGCTACACCAATGGCCTGATTTACCTGAAAATATCACTGGTGACGGCCCAAATTTGTGTCGATATTGTTGATGTGACTCTAGTGATGGGCTTGATTTTTTGCACGTTGCGTTTAATATGGGGGGTACTAAAGATGGTTTGAAAGATTACATTTGTCGATGGTGATCTGACCTCCACTAACATGTCGATTTAAGGCATGTCACCACTAATATATGATCCCATCCATGGCCAAAAGCCCGTCAAGCAAATTTTCGCACCCCATGCCCCCGACCTCATATTAAAACCATAATTTGAAAAATATTAGTTAGTACTTTCTGTAACATTTTCCTTTTTGTATCGAAAAAACCTACATAATCATCATGGAACATGCTTCATGAATAGATAGGCCTAGGCGACATCCGCAAGGTATTGTCGGTGCTAGTGGCCGTTTCTTTCTTTGTTCGGTTTTCTTTGTTTCTTCCTAGGTTTTCTTGGTTTCATTATTTTGCATTGGTTTCATTGGTTTCCTATTTATTTTCTATTATTTTTATTTTTGGTTTATACAGAGTTTCGTAGTTTTCTTCGATTTTTTGTCAACTTTCATCGATTTCTTTTTTGTTCAAGACGTGCTAACTTTTTTCCAGTGCACATTCAACACTTTTCCTATACATCAAAAACATTTTTATTATACACGTTTCACATTTTGAAATACATGAATAACATTTTTAGAAAGATTATACTCTTTATGTACACTTTTTCCATACACATTGTACATTTTTGGTATATATCATATACATTTTTTCTAATACATGTTTAACATCTTTAAAAATACAAATTTAACAGTTTTTAAATACGTGGTTGACATTTTTTATACGCATTTAACATTTTTAAATCCTTGATTAACATTTGTCAAGTACAAGATTAATATTCGTTTTGCACATGGTCAAAAATTCTAAACATATTTACCATTTTCAAATGCTTGATTAGTTGTTTAGTACAAGATAAAAAATTATTAATACCTGATAAACTTTTTTCTATACACATTTAACATTATTTCAAATGCTTGATTAACAATTTTAAATACTTGTTTAACAAAAATTCAAATGGTGATTACTATTTTTTAAATACATGGTCAATTTTTGTTACATACAATGTATATTTTTCTTATACATGAAAAACATTTTCTCTATACACATGTAACATTTTTCAAACGCTTGGTTAACACGGGTTTGAAAAGTTTTATTTACAGTGTTTTTTGTAATATATTTATTAGAATCTTTGGAACTATAAAAAAGAGTAAGAAAAGCAAAAACAAAAGACGTAAAAAAGGAAGGAAAAAACAAGGACGTGACTCCCACGCACCCGGGCCTACCCATCTTCCGCTGGCCGTCACGCTAGAGTTGCCTTCATCTCACGTGAAGCGAGACATAGGTGTGCCCGACAAACCTATAGAATTACCTGAAGAATCCTCAGGATGGGCCGGCTTGCTTAGTTACTGTTCTGTATTTTGTTTTTCTTTATTTTCTCCTTTTCCCCTTTTCAGACTTTGGTTGTTTCTTCTGTATTTTCACTTTTTATAGCTTTTTAATATACGGTGGATTGCTTTTATTGAACATTAGCGTAGACTTAACTATTTTCCAATTTTTTTTTACAAATTGAGCATTTTTTAATATGCAATTAACATTTTTGTTGTACATGTTTTTTAATACATGATGAACTTTTTAATTTTACGAGGAACATTTTTCTGAGAGACGCTGAACATTGTTTCAATATACCATGAACTTTTCTTTAATAACAGAACTTCTTTACAAAACACATACTGAACAATTTTCCAAAATATAATTTTCTATTTTTCATAGGTATTGAAAATATATAATTTTCTGTTTTTGGAGCTTGGGAAGCTATCGGGCAATACACACATGGTGACATTATTTGTGTCACAGCACGTAATGTTGAGATCTTGAAGCCGCACTGCAAGTTGAAGCTGAGGAGCTCCATGGTGCCATCATGCTTGCTTATCAAATGGGCATTATACGAAATACTTTTAACATAGAAGGCATGATGCTAAAGCGTGCAATGCTTTGTGCTAACATGGATTATGTACCTTCGTGATTAATTTTTGACCCGAAATATTGTAGCTCAAACGTCCTTTTATCCTCGTGATTGTAATGAACCCGTTTATTATCTTCGTGTCTTTGGGTTGGTGTGCCATCTATGGACGTCATGCTACCAGATTGGGTAACCCGTTTGGTGACCAATGATTTATGCGTGTCTTAATGAGTCTATAAAAATTGTCTCTTAATGGGATATAGGTAAAAAGGTAAGCATTTATCATTGTATTCCTTGTTACTTGTTACACTAAGAGTGTAGAATGTTTGGTCTCGTTTTTCAACTGAATCAAGATATGCTTGGAAGGCATGCAAATGATAAGAATGTATGACATGGCAAATATAAGGTTTTACCGCACATAAATGTGAAGATAGCAAATGAAAGCTGACAGAGAAGTGTAACCCCCATGTGCTAAAACAGGAGTAGCGCATGCAAGCAATGCAATGCGGTGGACCAGTGAGCAACCACCTTCACTTGACCAATTTCTAAACGATAAATATTTGTCCCTCCTCACCTCTTAGTTCCAAAATCGTCTAGTAGTCGTGAATAGAGATTGTCCATATATCCAGAGAGTAAAATTTGTGTGTTGTATCTAGACGAGTTGCGCAGGCTTGAGAGGCATCATGTATTACTGTGCAGGGTTGAGAGTAAAATGTGTGTGTTGTATCTACACTTGTGCTAGGAGATCCGCCTGCTTTGGTGACGTATGCTCGGGTCTCCGCCTACTTTGGTGATGTTAGGGATGATATTCATCGATTCCATATATCGCTTTTATGTAATCGGACTCTGGACCTTTTCGAGGGCGGGTTTTACCTTGAGCAGGTAGTACCCTAGTTTTTATTATCCTGACACCCAGTGATGTGAACTTCACATACCCAATGAACATGTATGCATGAGTAGTGATGACAACCAACCATCCACAAGACACATTTGAAACTAATTAAGGAGGGGCCCACATAGGAGACTATGCTTTGTGGACCCATCCACACATCCGGGGATAGGTTGGATAAACCATCTCAACTCGTTCTAGTTTCCTATAGTGAAGGAGGAACCAAGGATCACTTGGAAACTATCCGACCACCTAGAGATCACATGACAACCACATGCCACTGAGCTGCATGGGATTACGTAGTGGTGTAGCCACATCCTGGCAAACCCGATCTGCTGTCGGACACTGACGACAATCAACTGAAGATATTGAATGGCCCAAAGATTTGGTTTACATTTACATGGAAAGAAACTACTCTATGTGATGGCAATATGGAGCTTGCACACGCTCAGCCAACCAATTGGCTCCGACACTAGGATTAGGATGTATCGGGAATTATGCCCATGCTTGAAACTTGCTGCAGTCAATAACTTGAGGCAACCAGGATGCGTTCAGCCCTTTCACAAGATCAGTGATTTAGAGTGGTATGACATCATGCTACATATTCTCTTCGGTAATATTTACAGTTGGTGCTGGCATGCGCAGTCTGATGTGGAAAGCCACGACGCCATCTTAGCACCAGAAAATTCCTGTTGTCTGCTCCTAGTCCTTGATCGGCCTCTGGTTGAATGAACTATTGTTGCTACATGTAGAGCTAGCTATACTTAATTAGATGCGGGTTTGGTTCGGAGCAAAAACATTGTTTTGCTTTGTTGTCAGCAAATATTTGACACTTGATGGATGGTTGGCCAAGTCAATATAAAATAATCTTTGCTAAAAAAATACCAAATAATCTTGATAAATCAAATGACTAGTGAAGCTTAGCTATCATTGTGAACCAATATTTTCTTTTCAAAACTTGTTATTTACTATTTGCAGTCGGGCCTCATGAAGAGCTAACTTTAGAGCCAAGGTTTGCTGTTCGTGGGGTTTGGGAGATCCCTGCTGAAGACCAGTTCATCAATACAGGTCCAGATTGGCTCCTATCTTTGCTAGCAAAATTCAAAGGTCAAATGCTGGTTTAACTCATGTTTATTTTTTGGAGGGCTTCGCATATTCGAAATGATGGCATTTTTGCTGAAGCGGGTGTGCCATTCCGTCTCCTTTCTTCCATCCTATTTGGAGACCCTTCACTTTGGCCACAAAGGTAAATAGAAAGTTCAACCAGAGCTTATTCCTGGTGCTACTTCGGTCACCCGAAGAAATCCATCCAGCTGGACTCCGCTCCAGGAGAATTGCATTGAGTTAAATGTTCATGCGAGTGTTGATCCTGCTACAGTGCTATGGGTGTTCTTGGCCTGGGTGCTGTTGCACTAAATTCGATGGCTCAATGCCTCAATCCTCTTCTCGGCCTGGAACAGCTCACCGTTCTGCCATAATGTTAATGAGGCTGAGGTGTTTGCTTCTGCGTTCGGGCCCTATGTCCTATATTCTCATGCGGCTGGTCATCTGATCCTACAGTGTGATAGCTCTGTGATTGTTAATGCCATCAACACCATGTCACCGATACCTGACTATGGAAATCAGAGACTTATGCTCCAGTTTTCACTGTACAAAAGTAGTGAGGATTGATCAATAAAGAAAATAGCGCGCTATACCAAAATAGCGCCAACCTTAAAATACGCTATTAGCATGCTATATTAGGGAGACCTTGTATATCGATTTATTTAGCGCGGCAATTCTCGACATGCTATGGCAGCATTATAGCGCTTTTTCCGGTGGGACTCATAGATCTTATAACCTAGTGTCTCGTCACATGTTAAACATAGCAAGGGGAGAGAGAGAGAGTTTTGCGACTATTGTTTTGCAACACACACGCCAGTGCGCCGGTTTATGCCCATGAAGACTAAGAATGCTTCTTTTGTTCGTTCCAAATTAGAACATTTTTTTGTTGGAGTGTAATGTCTGATCCTCTCCCATAGTTTTGGTTGATGGATAAACTGGTTGGTGCATACAATTTGCACCCTGCTTTCGTTGACCACGTCATAACGACAAAGAAGCATTGACATGAGGGAGAGTGTTGGAGTATAGTGTCTGACCTGCTCCCATCTTTTTTCTGATTTAGATGTATATAGACACATTTTAGTGTGTTTGCTCACTCAATACATGATCAGTTTTAAGATGGTCCCGGGAGCGGGAGGTAAGAGCAATACACACTAGTACACTAGTAGTTGGGGCGCGCCCGTGGGGCGCCGCTTGAGGGGCATCTGGGCGGTGCCAGGTAGATGAACGCCCTTTTTTACTTTCCTTTTTGGATCAAGATAGCAGCACATGTACATGCAATTCTTGATGGAACTTACTATATTGGAACATCATCTGAGGAAGAAACTGGAATGCCACGCCCACAATGATATAGGATCGACAGGAGCATGTTGTTGTTTGGCAACATAAGATACATTAATAGAAATTGCACGCATGTCGGCCCCGACAGCGGTGGCAGGCCCTTGATGCCTCCCTCTAACCGTGCGGCTGACGATGCGGCGGCAGTAGCTCGCCATCACGGACGGCGACGACCCTCCGGGACACGATGTTGATGGAGGCGCGAGGGAGATGTTGAGCTTGGTTTAGAGGTCCCTGATGGCAGCCCTAGTCCTCTCGATGGCAAACGGCTCCGCACCGTTGGCGTCCTGGTTCCTCGGCTTCCTTGCCTGCAAATGAATTCCACTTCATATCTGTGGCATGACTGGTTCTGAGCTTCTAATGATTATATGAATTATGAGAGAAGCGAGTGTGCTCGATCAAATATACACGGACTTCCGGCTCACCTTGTGGCTTTGAAAGAGCTGGAATGGCTCCGGCGAAGCTTTACAGACGTCGACTTGCTCGTCGGCGTCGTCACCCTCAACATCCCCTCTCAGAGCAGTTCGTTGAACTGTCTATGTACAAAATAGCAATGATCAATGCTACAGTCTACCTTCTACTTACGTTCTATGATGCTGTTTTCTCAAATCAGATATCAAAAGCATTAATCCTTACTCTTAGGCCATAGGAAAGAGCCAAGAATTAGAAACAAAAGGAAATACTTGTGAAGATAGAAAGCCTTCTTCCGGTTTTTTTTGCAAGGACTTTTCGGTTGGAAAATAATCCAAATATATTCAAGTTGGCAAGTCAGGTACGTGCTAGTTGTCTAGGTGATGTTACACGTACAAGTTGAAGTGGAGTCCGTGTCCTAGTATTTGTTGGTAGTCGTCTATACCAAGTAGTACTAGTATATGTGAAATTAAGGATTAATCAAGGTGGCCGCTTGGTTAGACTAGGTAATAGCACGTGTCCGGTCGTAGGCTAGCTTGTGGTGTCCGAGTCGTGTACGTGATGGAAGTCATCAAGGATTAGGAGTCGAGTCATGACTTGCGTTGGGTATTGCCGGGCGTGTATATTATATATACACAGGCAGACCACAGCTTTGTAACAGAGAAAAGGAGAAAAAAAGAAAAGAAATAAAGAGGAAAGAGGGCACGACAAGGGCCCCTTGACTATAGGATTTTTGTGCGCGTGTGTTCGTGCAACTTTGATGTGATCGATCCTGTGAAGAATTTCTAACATTTTCCTCAGCAAACATTTGTAACACTGGTTATAATTATTTCAGTTCATAAAAAAGCATGGGACGAATAGGAGAAAATAGAGGAATATCAAGGTAAGATCCTAGGAAAGGATGCCTCAAATTAACTGAAGGCCCACTGAAATGAGTCAGATATATCATGCAATATGAAATAACATTCTTCAAATTGTGCGAAGGAACTACCTTTGTTGTCCCATTGGCTCGATAGACATCAAAGTAATGTGAACTAATTCAATCTCCGTCTATCTACAACCTTATTATATCCTAAAAAAAAGCAAACTAATTATACCACCATAAGCTTTATACAAACCACATCAGACAGATATTAGATCAAAACGGACAAGAAAGCATCAATGAAGTTTAAAAATTCCACCCTCTAGATCAACATTGAATTGTAGACTTGACAGCGAAATCAGTTATTTGCAGCTTCTTTCCACAAAGTTCACAAAAGTTACAAAAAATAACCTTTTTTAGCAGAACTCAAATAACCTTGTTGTTCAAATATGAGAAAAGTTATATCTTAATGATTAACCAAAGTTTGTTTTCTTGAAAAGTGTATCAAACTTTTACGAGACGGCTATACAATATTTTACTAAACTAAATTCTTTCAGGATGTCTTTTGAAATCAAGGCATCCCTCATCAAGTCATACTTTTCTAGTACCTCCTACAAATTCTTCAAAGAATAGTACACCATTACATAGTAATGCAATGCCCAGAGTTAAACATAATCAACTTTGGCAGATACATACTTGAATGTGTACCATTGTTCCTGCCATCTTCTGTCAGTGCACATTGTGTTTGCTTGAACAACCAACTTCAGTTACAAGGATTATACAATAGTAGACTTATTTGTAAATCAAAAGTGCTAAGGAATAAACACTGCAACATAGTTCCTGATATTTATGTAGCTACATAAACCAGGAACATAAATTCCACACCAATTAAGTTGCTATTTGAAGATGTACACAAAGAGATAATAAGAGAACTTATATATGGACATGAAGAACAAAATCTGACTGAAACCAGTATATATTATCTCTCTGCCAATGTATAGCTGTTGTATTAGAAGGATCTGTTGTTTGAATACAACAGGACATATTTTTAGCTATATAGAATCATGTATAACAGTAATAGTAGTATAAAGCTACAATGTTCTGTCTCCTATTGGCTCTTACATAGTTATAAACAGATTACTATATAATCATGTTACTGAAACAATATATAAGCAAATCCAATATGCATGTCAAGTTTTCTCTAAGAATAAATTTAGGTATGCCATAATAAAACCAGAGTAGTGATTGTTCAAGACAAAACTGGTAGTTCACTTGGTTTCCTATTTCCAGTTGTCTCTAGTAAGAATTTTACTGCAAGAAAAAAGCTTGGAACAAATTTGAATCCTTAGATCCATAATTAAAATTTGCAAAACTGAAAATAAAAAACAGGCACCAATATCAAAAAACATGGAAACTGAGAAGTAGTTTTTATTCAAACCACCCTGTCAGAGAAATAACAAGTATTTAGAGGCACAAATAAAGGAAAGAAAAATATATTACTACTTAGTCTTCCAGGTGGTATCGTGGTACCTCTTCTCCCATTAAGAAAACAGAAGCATTGCCAGACATCTCATCAAGGGCGCAACTCAGTGCTTCACGCACAGTCATCTAAAGTGCAAACAAAGAGCTGCATAAATTTTCCAGACAAAATCTTAATGTAAGCAGAGCAGAAAATTACTCAAGACAAACACAAATTTCTAAATTGCAACAAGTAAAAGCATATTAACAAACTAATATGAGAAACATTTTCAGTGCCCAATCACATGTCTAATTAGCTCAATGTCCAGTTCTTTCAATCTTATGAAATCAGAACAACCCACCTAGAGAAGTCCTTGCGGAAAAGGGAAGTCCTCCCGCCTAGCAACCTTGGTAAATATCTCCCCATCACTATCCATCAGAATTCTTAACCACCTTTACACTCATGTTTATTCATAAAATATTAGCACCGACGAATGTGAGGTCATACAAATTGTTAATGTCTAAATGTACCCACCAAATTTGCGACGGCACATGCTTGCAAATGAATTTCTCTACTTTACAGTACTAACATCAGAGAAGTGTTGTTCCATGTCGCCGTCATTAGTGATGAGGCATATGTTAGGAAGCGAAATTATTAACATGCTGATCAACAAAGCATTGTGTTACAATACACGAATACAACAAAATAAATAAATGTAGTAGTAGTATAGCATGTTTTTTAGGGTTTAGCATGGTTCTTCGTCAACAGAGTATAATACACGAAGTTACTAAAACATCGATCAACAGAGCATTGTGTTAGATAGCAGTATAGCATGGTTTTTCCAGAAACAGGAATGTGAAATTTCAAATTTTCAGCTTACAACAGAATACTCAGTGTTTCAGACATTTGGGTATTATCACACAATTTAAATTAGTGACTATCTAGTTCATAGAAGATGTTACTCCCTCCGTTCCTAAATATTTGTCTTTCTAGAGATTACAACAAGTGACTACATACGGAGCAAAATGAGTGAATCTACACTCTAAAATGTGTCTATCTACATCCGTATGTGGTAGTCCATTTGAAATCCTAAAAAGACAAATATTTAGGAACGGAGGGAGTAGAAGATATTACAAACCTCATCTACTGCATTATCAAGAAGTTAAGATATAGTTGCACGACAATAGAGAAGTTATTAGATAAATATTTTACATGGTGGCATACATATCTTGAAGACCAAACATAAAGAAGAAAAGTCATGAGTACATCATACCTTTACTGGATTGATATTCATAATTATTTCAGTGATGAACTAAGCTTTAATTAAATATTATATATTTTTGTCTTTCGCCAAAACCTAAAATAATATAACCTTCGTAAAAGGTACCCTAAACCTCTAGCATATATACTAACCCAAAGTAATAGAAGTGCCTATGAAATAGTTTTGACCAACAGAATCAAACAATAGCAACCGAGGCCTGACCCACCGGCAAAGATGAGAGGACGGAAACACGGACAGAATAAAAGCGAACGGTTACAAGGTGGGAACTGGGTGCTACCTGCTCGGATGGGGAGCGATTTGGCACTGCGGCTGCAGACGAAGAGGAGGCATGTGGACGGCGAGCTTGGCGCGCCTGACGCTGGCTCGGATCGGCATAGTAAACTAACCCTACATCCAGTTTATAGAAAAGAAAAGGCATCATGCATGTATTGACCAGAGCAAATTGGGTCAAGATTAAATTTAGGTAAATATATAAATTTGGCAATGCTAAATACCTCGAAGGAAAAATGAGTTGGCAAATCTGATCAATAGAATAAAGCAAAATCATAAGAAAATTTGCAGGATAGAGCTGTTGTATGCAGTGTTGACACGCTCAGCTACGTATGTTGCAGGTTCCCCTTGCTTATCATGTATGGCTTTGCTACCCTACACGAATTATGACTCCTCTGGCAATATAGAATTTGCAAGCTAATTATTTCTACCATTATGTGCCTCCTAATGATCCATGAACCAATGAAATATATAGCTTGCAAGTTCATGGATCATTATGTACCATTATTTCTACTCTTTGGAGTGGCCACATGTGTATCTTTGAATCTCCAAGTGCCACCGGAAAGATTTACATTAGATTCGTGCCTACGGAAAGCTGTATGCAATGCCAAGGGAATCACACCAGCGACAACTTACAGGAACCAGATGAGTTAGGCTTAGTTGTACCTGCATAGATTATAAATTAACGGCCACATGTTCAGTACAGGGGTTATGTTTTTAGCACAACATTCTAATTTGTGACTGAAAAAATATTTCATCAATCATTCATGAAACCTTAACACTACAGCAACTCCACGACTATCCTTTTTGAAAAGATATACCTTGCGCAATTGAAGCGTCAGATTCTCAAGAACCGGTGAATGTTCAAACATAGAAACAAGTGGACGGAGGTCTGGTTGCACACATCGCTCATTCAGAAACAGTCTTGAACTTACTATAATGTCGGGCACCATCTCAAATCCCTTCTAAAAATAAACTGAACAAAGTGCACATCAGTAACGGTTCAGGGTACAGTGTAGAGAGCTAGAAGGGGAGGTGGATCTGAAAATTTGAAGAATAGATGTAGAGACTTGTACATATATAGTTTCTGAAGCTGAAGAAATTGTACAGAGAAAGGTATGAAACAGCGAAGCAGACGGCAAGCCACCATGTGTGGCCACGCCCTGTTCCTTTCCCCGTTGGTCTCGCTCCCTTGAGGATCAGAGGTTATTCAAAAAAATAAGAAAGGAACCACAACACTTACACAATACTGCATAGATGGGCAGAAAGAGAAAGAGTGATAGAGATCAGGGGCAAGGGGGAGAAGGATTCAGAGAAATTTACGTTGGCATCACGGACGAACCTGCCACCTCGACCCGGCTCCCCCGTCCTCCCTCAGCAGCAACAGCAGACCGAGCGGATCCCTGCACCGCCGCCTCAGCCCGTCGCCTTGAAGCATTGCCTGCCCACCGCCATCGCCAGGAGATGCCGCTGCCACGTTCTCCTCCGGCCAAATGCATTGTCGCATCCTGCGCTGAACAAGTTTCAACCAAAAAAGGAAATGAAGATAGCGAATGTATCTTTCCAACTCACAGCCACCCAATTATATATATGGTTTCATGGTTCGTTCTTATACTCTCTTCAGTAGTTCTGCTTAATGCTTTTGTAACTCAAAGTCTCTCTGACTCTTCAAAATCAAGCAAGAACCGGAAGATGCTAGCAGAGAATTTCATCCAACATTATGCTCTACTTAGCCTGACATACACTGCTGAAATTTGGAACAATAATTCAAACACAAGTCTGCAGCATGAAGAGTTCAAGGTGTACTCAAGCGAGAAGGTTAATTCTGCCACAGACCAAATATTCACTGCAGCTCCCAGAGCCCCACGATCAACAAAACCAGCCAATCATACAGAAACTGGGTAGGGTTATGTAGCAATCTCATAAGAAATTCTGCTCACCAAATACTGAGGAGATAACTTGGCCTAGGAGAATCTAGCGGCTAATTCAGTAATGAGAGGCGGACCTGGAATTAGGTAGTTGCTACGCGGAGGGTCTTGACGTACTCCTCGTTGTCGGAGTCGAACAAATCTCTCGCCTCCTCTTCCTCCTGGTCCCCGTACCCGGCGGCGGGCCTGACGGGCACGACGCCGAACGAGTTCGTACTCCCCGCCGCCCCCGTCGTCGGCGCCGTCCTCGTCCTCATCGCCGCCGGCGGGGCTGCTGTTGCGGCCGCTGGAGGTGCACTAGAGGAGGAGGAGACGGCGGCGGAGGACGAGGAGGATGAGGACGAGGTGTCGCCTCCACCCTCGGCCTCGGCTTCGGCGCCGTTGGGTCTGGAGGGATGGGAGGAAGGAGCGGGGCGTGGGGAGATCGTTGATCTGCCACCCGCCGCCGGTGCTCGCCGGAATCGGCCGTCGTGAGTGGTGATGGCGGCGGCGGCGAGCCGCGGGGGGAGAGAAGAGAGAAGACTTGCGTTTGCGTATGAGAGCAGGCATCGACGAGAGGAGCCGCATTTTCTATTTTTTTCTTTCGGCACAGTAAAATCTACGTGGCATAGGCGAGGAGGCGCCCTTACCGCGACTGTTAAAGGGTTTAATGACCCCAGTGGGCCTGTGAGGCATCTTCGTGTCACACGCTCCTGGTCGATAAATACCAGTCCCTCCGCGGACCTCTTAATTCCAGTTGAAGTTCCTCTACCAACGATGAACATAGATAATATCCAAAATTTACAACAACTTTGTACGCTTGAAAGGCACCAGGAATGATTATACAGACATCGGGCAGTCTCTTGAACACTTTTATGTCTTGGACATCACTGTCCCAGTGACAAGGTAATTAGCCAAATTGGGAAGAGGCCTTTGCGGTCCTGCAGTTGCGGAAAACAAGTAGATGCACTACTTTGTGTAGTTATCCTACTCTCTGACGCGAGACACGTACATCATGTCCTCAACTAGGAGAATGACAACGTGGATAGTACATTTGTTCCCGTTCCTCCAGCAACGAGCGTCTCTGACCCAAAGGATAATAGGCAAGCTGTACAGGATGGCCCTCCCTCTCCATCATCCAGGGAACACCGGCACTGTGAAGCTGGCCACATAAACTGCTAAGAGATTTGAAACAAACTCGCGTCCTGCTTAATAGAGAAAGTATAAACAAAACTACATGATAGAATCATACAAGGTGGTGAGGGAGCTCTCAAACACAGCAGATCCCGGGATAGGTGACAACCTGAACGCACATGACTATGTTGCCGAAAGATCATACAGATAGGACTGAATACAATGTCAAGACACGCCCTACGACATCTAAGTTCCACGACGATGCCCTCGGGAGAGGAAACAGCACAATGTGTCGCCACTGTCGAGTCTGAGACGAACAATGGTCTTCACCTGAAACCCTTGCGGGGAAAGAAGAACCATAATGACATCCTCAAGAGGAGCACAAAACCCGCAAGTGTTGCCTCCGTCGATGCCAAAGCGTGGATCTTTCACTCTGCAGCTCACCCATGCCAGCACAATGCACCCAAAACCACCAAGACGAGCACAAGCCACTAGATCTGGGTTTGCGCGATTCCAATCATCCCATAATGATGCATGCCGGAGAGCCAAATATACAAGTCACCATCCGGGGCCTCCGCAAGCATCCGTGTCCCTAGACATCACCAACCATTCACGTCACAGCCACCCAACCACAATAAGAGGACTGAAAGGCTCCTCCTTCCACTCCTAACCAGGCATCAGTCATTGGGTCTAGGTCAGTGCCTCCACGGTAGGAAGCACTCACACCTGCCACCCCAACCAGTCCCGACGGACGAGAGGGGATGCAACCCGGTGACTGCCGACGGCCGCAGCTGAGCAAACTTGAATGCCTCCATGCGCATACGTGGCCACCGGTGTCAATTGGCCCGATGACTCAACAGCGCTCGGATTGCCCAACTGATTGCCCAACTCGGATTGACGTCGCCAACATGAAACAGACAATAATAGCACAACGCGAAGGAAACCAACGTGGATCAAGTTAGCTCTTTGTACCTACACACCACCGGATGTTGCCCACCACCACGAACCAAATCTGTGCCGCCCACCAAAGACGCCAGCGACCCAGATCGCATCAGTGCCAAACCACAGTAGCCATGCCGCCCCATCACTGCTCGGAGGACCCTGGATAACGCCATAATCGACCGTCACTCGAACTGAGACCATCTTCACCTATACAAGGAGCAAAAGCATCAACCAGTCATGGGCCCCGATCTGCCCTGCGTGAGCACGGACCCTTGGTCCAAGCAACCATCACCCACCCAAGTTGCTGGTGTCGCGTCGTCGACCGGTGCAACCACCATGAGCCCATAGAACGGATTCAGGGAAGAGCCGCCACCCAGCTGAGGGCTCCACCATGACCCAGCCTAGCACCAGACAGGTCCGCGCCGAAGCAGCCATCATCGCCACGCCCAATCAAGCCAACCAGGGACACATGCATGTCCATAAGAGAGCAGGAAGCAGCACCAGCCGTGAACACATGCCAGCACCTCCAGCCCCATGGGACGCTGACCACGCACCTGAAAGGATAGCCAAGGATCGATTGATCAGATCGCCCCTGCACCTGACGAACAAGAGAACAAATAGGAGAATAACAGAATAATTGTACGCCCAGAAATCTTATCGCAACAGCTCTACCTTCCTCCTTCTATTGCTTCGACTTATATAGAGTTCTACAGAGAGTTCGCGCCCAACACGGCCTACTGAACTTGCCCAACACGACGCGACCCTGCTAGCCAGGTTTAAACACACACGAAGGATCGAATCCTAACTGAATACGGGACTGTCCGAAACTGCCTTATAAACTGACAGTCCGGTTTACACTTTGACATGCACATGAGTGCTTATAATCCTAATATTCACCCCCCTAAGCACGAAGTGCATTAATTCACGGATTGAACTCCAATCCTTCTCCTCATCTCCTGGAACTTGATTCTTCCCAGAGATTTTGTCAAAATATCCGCGAGCTGATCCTCCGTCCTAACGTGGTTGATCTTGACCTTGCCTTCCTCGACACAGTTCCGTATATAATGATACTTGATATCTATGTGCTTACTCCTGTCATGATAAACAGGGTTTTTACTCAAGGCTATAGCAGATTTATTATCAACCTTTAGCTCAAACTGGCTAATCTCTTGATTTGTCAAATCTCCAAGGAGTCCTGCCAACCAAACTCCTTGACATGCTCCCGCACAAGCTGCGACATACTCGGCTTCACATGAAGAAATAGCCACAACTTTCTGCTTCTGTGACACCCAACTAACCACATTGGTTCCAAGAAAAAAATACTACCCCGGATGTGCTCTTCCGGTCATTTATATCCCCTGCTAGGTCACTGTCACTATACCCAGTCAGTTGTGCAATTCCTTCCTTCCTCTTTCTCGAGTAACAACAACCATAAGTAGTTGTACCCTTCACATACCGAAGTATTTGCTTGACTGCAGTCATGTGCTCTGTTGTAGGTGCCTCCATGAAACGACTCACAATGCCGACGGAATACGCTAAATCTGGCCTGGTATTGACAAGATACCGTAAGCAACCTACAATGCTTCTATATTGTGTTGCATCTACTGGAGGTGCTTCACAATTTTTCCTCAACTGTAATCTGGCTTCCATTGGTGCTTGAGTAGGATTGCATTCACTCATGCCACTCAGATCTAGAATTTTCTTTGCGTAGGCCTCTTGACAAATTGTGATTCCATCTTCCTTCTGATTCACCTCAATGCCAAGATAGTAGCACAACAGACCCAAGTCACTCATATTAAAGAGTTCCTTCATCTGAACTTTGAACCTTGCAATCTCTTTCTCGTCATCTCCTGTAATTAACAAGTCATCAACATAAACACCAACTAGTAGCCGATCTTTCCCTTCACCTCTTTTGTACATGGCATGTTCAAACGGACTTCTTTCAAAACCAAGTGAGACAAGTGTTTGGTCCAACTTAATGTTCCAAGCTCTCGGGGCTTGCTTTAAACCATATAATGCTTTGTGCAACTTCAAGACTTTATGCTCAGCTCCTTGTTTGATATAGCCAGGTGGTTGTTTAACATAGACCTCCTCTTCTAACTCCCCATTCAAAAAGGCTGATTTACCTTCCATGTGATGTAACTTTGAACAATTCTGAGCTGCAAGAGCTATGAGTAACCGCACTGACTCCATCCTTGTGATGGGAGCAAACACTTCATCATAATAAATTCCATGTTGCTGCACAAACCCTTTAGCTACTAACCGAGCCTTGTGTTTCACAATTGCACCTTTTGAATCTTTTTTAATCTTGTAAACCCACTTGACTCCGATAGCTTTTTGTCCCTCCGGTGGATCAACCAGCGACCATGTGTGATTGTCTAGGATAGACTTCATCTCTTCTGCCATTGCACGCTGCCAGCACTCTTCTTCTTCAGCTTCATAAAAATTTGCTGGCACCTCGGCACCTAAAAGACACCGTTTGCCTCCAGCCTTCCTCATACGTTGCGGATTATTAATATTCCGCAAGTCACTCGAAGGGTAGAGGTCTAGAACCTTCCGGAATCTCTCCGGAGTCGGCGGCTGCCCCGGCTGCCTCACGCCTGCATTCATAGGCATGTTTTCCTCGTCTTCCCCTTCATCATAAGCAGAAAAATCTTCTGTACTATCTGCAGTCTGGGGCGAATCTGCTGCCATGGCAGCGTTATTTGCTGTCGTGGCTGCAGAACTCGATGCTGTGGCAGCAGAATTAGCTGCCATGGCAGCGTTCTAGCGTGGTGGTGTAGATGGCGTGGCTGGTGTTGCGGGAGAGCCCGGCGCGCTACCATGCACCGGCGGTGATGGCGGCGGCGACGGTGGTGGTGAAGGCGGTGGTGACGGTGGCACGTGGTCATCGTCGTGGTGATGTTGCTGCTGCCCTCCCACAACCTCTATATTCTTTGGATAAACAACATGAAAAATATCATCCAAAATTTGCTTTTCTTCTAGTCCAGTGCCATTCCAATTCCATGTCTTCGACTCCTCGAAGATTACGTCACGTGTTACCACCATCTTCCGAGTCTTCGGATTATAAACGCGATACGCCTTCGATCCAGCTTCATACCCAAGGAGCACCATTGGAGAGCTGCGATTGGTTAACTTTGCTACATGCCCAGCCACTGTTTTTACATGTACAATGCACCCAAAAATACGAAGATGCTTCACCGATGGTTTGCGCTTGTACCAAGCTTCATAGGGTGTCATCCCAATAACACTTTTCGTCGGTGATCTATTCAGGATGTATACAGCGGTGGTCACAGCCTCACCCCAAAATCTTCCAGGCATGTTTTTGCTCTTCATCATGCTCCGGGCCATAGCAACAACAGTCTGATTTCTCCTCTGAACGACTCCGTTTTGCTGTGGTGTATAAGGGGTTGTGAGGTAGTGTTTTATACCATGTTCTTCACAGTACGATGTGAATTGTTTGGGGTAAACTCACCCCCCCTATCCGTGCGAAAAGCTTTCAACTTCTCCTCGGCTTCAACTTCCACGGCAACCTTGATTCTCCTAAATGCAGCAAGTGCTTCATCCTTGGTCTTCAACAATGCAATCCACATATATCGACTGAAATCGTCAACCATAAGGAGAAAATAACGATTACCGGCTGGGGTAGGTGGAGATATAGGTCCACACAAATCACCATGTACTAGCTCAAGATTTTTTCCTGCGCGGTATGTTGCTTCTCGAGGGAACGGTGCTCTCTTGTGCTTTCCCAAAAGACACCCATCACATATTTTTTCAACACGCTCTATGCATGGGATCCCTTCGGCCATGCCATCTCTCCCTAGCATCCGAAGTGCCTGAAAATTCAGGTGTCCAAAGCGTGCGTGCCACGTCCATGCTTCTTCCTTCACGTGTGCTAGTAGGCAGACCGGATCAGTCCGATCCAAATTCAGAATGTACAATCTGTTTCTAGACCGCTTGACACGTGCCAAAAGCATCCGCTGCCTATCAAAGAGATACATGAATCCATCCTCAAGAACAACTTTGAAACCACGCTCTTCTAGCTGTCCCAAACTGACAATGTTGGTCTTCAATTTCGGAATTAGATAAACATCTGTCAATGCCTTGTGCTCCCCTGACTGTGTCTTGAACAAAATAGTGCCACGTCCATATATTTCCACCTTGGATCCATCCCCGAATTTCACGGTTCCGATCACCCCGGTGTCTAGCTCAGTGAACTGGTTGCGGTCTCCCGTCATGTGATTGCTTGCCCCGGAGTCCAAGTACCACAGATTCGCTTCGTTGTTGACCTTTTCTCTCTGAAGATGTACCTTCTCTTCAACTAGCTCGACCACCTCGGTGATCGGTTTACCAGTAATCTGATTTTGTTCTTCAGTATGCACAACCATGCTCATGGGTTCCTCCTCCCAAGATTCTGCTAACTCAACTAATTCCATCATCATGCAGTTTGGCTCCTCATCTGTTTGCTTAGCAATATATGCCTTCTCATTTTCCTTCTTCGGCTTGCGACACTCTGATTTGAAGTGCCCAAATATACCACAATTGTGGCACTTTATCTTTTCACTGGCCGGATGCTTCTGCTCTTTCTTCCCGCTGCTCCCTGCCTTTCCCTTCTTCTCACTGGCCATTAAATTTGTCCACTGAGATTTGGTCAGGAACAACTGCTCACTCTCCTTGGGATCACCGAAACTGAGTTTAATTCTCTCATCGTGTGCTTTGAAGCGACCGACAAGATCTTCCAAGGTGAGCGTCTTCAGATCGATGCATTGCTCGATAGAAGTAACCAGCTGTATGTAACGTGGTGCTGCTGCACGTAGGAACCGACGAACTATCGAGACGTCGGTCAGATTCTCGCCAAGGTCCTTGATTGCGACTGATACTTCTGCTACCCTTGTGGCGAAGCCGTCAACCGACTCGCTCTCGCTCATCTTCAGATCCTCGTAATTCTTCATCAAAGTCTGAAGATTTGCTTCCTTCACGCGACTACTTCCCTGATGGAGGACCTTGATGGTCTCCCAAGTTTCTGCCGCGGTTTTCTTCCCGGACAGATGTCGCATGACGTCGTTGGGCACCACAGAAAACATGGCGTTCAATGCTTGGCGATCCTTGCGATATAGAGCGGCCCCCTTTGCGTACTGATCGCCGCCTGGGTCGACGGCGTCCCAAATTTCATGGGCTTCTAGGGCGCACTCCATCTTCATCGCCCAAAGGGCGTACTCCTTGCGATCGAGCTTTGGGTAAATCACCGGCGCTCCTCCTCCCTGCAGCTTCTCGCTGGACGAGTTCTGCCCATGATCGACCTTCTTGTTCTTCTCGTCGCCAGACATCCCTCACAACGCTCTGATACCAACTGAAAGGATAGCCAAGGATCGATTGATCAGATCGCCCCTGCACCTAACGAACAAGAGAACAAACAGGAGAATAACAGAATAATTGTACGCCCAGAAATCTTATCGCAACAGCTCTACCTTCCTCCTTCTATTGCTTCGGCTTATATAGAGTTTTACAGAGAGTTCGCGCCCAACACGGCCTACTGAACTTGCCCAACACGACGCGACCCTGCTAGCCAGGTTTAAACACACACGAAGGATCGAATCCTAACTGAATACGGGACCGTCCGAAACTGCCTTATAAACTGACAGTCCGGTTTACACTTTGACATGCACACGAGTGCTTATAATCCTAACAGCACCCCCTGTCGCCGTTGCGTGCCTCCACCGCCGAATCATGAATCCCGCCACGTGATCCAAGCAGGGGAAAGAGAGCCAGCACCGCCGCCACCTGTGCCGGCAGGACAAAGCTAGCAATGTAGTCCAATGGGGTTACCTCTTTGAGGCATGGGTTCATCTCTATGATTAGGCACTTTTGACCTATAATTTATAAAGTACTTTCTAAATTTTGTTGTTGTCAATTGACACCAGTGGCAATGAGTGAGCTCTGTGCCGTGCAGCACAGACTTTGTCTGGCGACACCTGCTGGAGGGGGCGAGGGGAGAGGAGAGATGGAGAGGGGGATGCCGCCAGCGGCTAGGGTTTGGCTCCCGGGCCACCGTAGGGAGCGACACGAGAGATAGGGCGGGGAGTTTCTTCTCCTCTGCTAGGCTTCTGTTTGCATCATGGTACAGCAGAATTTCCACGGCTTAAGAGATACAACTTCATTTTTTTTCACACATGTTGGGTGATGCAGTACAACCATGCAGTTCTGGTAGAGATCATACACGAGACTGCACTCAGATGCACAAACCATGGAGCAACGCTCTCACTATACACGAGACTTCGCTCATATTTCCTACAACGAGCTGGGAATAGCTATAACCGCATTTCATATTTCATATGACAGCCTGTAAGAACACTCAACACACAACACTGATATTTCATATGACAGCTAGGGAAAGGGAGAGCAATGTCGTATGCAGGGCTAAAGGCATGCAGTTCCTCGGGCATACTTTTATTTGTGGCTTCGGATTTTCAAACTTTGATATCTTTAACGAAAAGCCTAAATTAAGTTATGTATTCAATATTCGTATTTGTCGTGATGAGATATTTCAAATAAGATTCATTTTGAACACGTTTTGATGAATTTTAAAAATGATTGCTAAGTTTCAACTCTTAAAGCTTAGTACGCGCAAACAATAAAATTGCAATTTTTTTGTCTACGACCAACAAACAAAATATCTTAAAATTTTATCTATGAACCTTGGTAAAAACGAGTAAGAAAATCAAATGTTTTGAAACTTATTATGCTCTCGTGCGAGATCCAACTACTTCATGAACCCTGAGACAATCCAGCGGCCGGGCAAGGGTTGGTAGGTGCGTGTCTCTGCACCTGCCCCTGCGAATTTCCGGCTAGCGAAACACTTATAGACAAGTTATAAGGAGCACAACAAGCTGATGGCAAACATTCTATTTTTTTATTGCACCGATGATGGCAGGCAGCAAAATCGTTTGTATGGGGGCAGAGTGAGAGGTTCATGTTGAAAACTACAAGGGCTAAGGACATCTACAGCCGCATATGACAAATTTCTCCCCTTATATGTCCACGGACGCCTCCATATGCGTCCGCAGATAGGGCCCGGTCACCTGTCAGCTATAAGCACATACCTCAATTTTACACCCTCAAATTCATAATAACCCATGCAGACACAAAATAAGCTAGGTACTACTACATAGACATATGAACTAGCCTACTACTACTTGTCGTGCAATATGTAGACGACCTTCGTGTTATAGGTGTCGGACGGACCGGCCTCCTATGTCCACTTCGCAGAGGAAGCGGCGGTTCGCCTACTCCTCAAGCTCCAAATGGATGGATATGTCTTGCAGCTACACGGCCTCTTCTGCTTGGGCGACTTCAAACTCCACCAGCTCGTTGGCCAGGCCAAGTCCGGCAACCGGAGGCACCGGATCAGTCTCACTTGCATCATCTTCCTCCTCTACTTGCCTCCCGTCCTCCATGTCTGCGTCTGGCGCCTGCTCCTCCTCCTAGTCCAGCTCCCGTGAGTCCAGAGGCAGGCCGGCCGCCGGCTGCAGGCCGAGCTTCGTGCCTGCCTGGATCTCCTCAAAGAGGTCCAATCGCCTGTGTGAAGTGAGCATGGCGTACTTGGTGATTCGCCGTCGAGTCTTGACTACCGGCGGACGGCAAGTGGATTGAATGATAGGAGCACTGAGGGGAGGGAGAGGGTGGAAACGGGATTTGTTGTGCCGTCGTTCGGTTTAATTAGCATAGTGGCCCTTGCAAATGTGAGGGCATCACTTTAGTGCGTTCAAACTATGGTTCGTGTTATGGGTGTGATAATTCTCTGTGAGTGAATGTCTTTGGTGTGTTAAAAGTAGGATTCATGTTATAGGTGTGATCATTCTATAACCATATCCAATAAGTGAAATATACATATCTGAAACAATAACATAAATAATTTGTGTACAAATTATTATTAATTGCACCATATTAATTAATGTTTTTATGTGTCGATTGTGCATGATATTACTGGGATATACGCTATTTTGTATGTAACACATATTATATCCATTTTGCAGTTATAACTCAATTTAAATGTTATATAGTTCTTAGACTATATTAGATATAAAAATGTGAATATTTATGCATTGATGTCTATTAATAATTAGTTTGCATCAAGCACGGCACAAAAACAAAGAAATTTTATAAAGCAGGATTTGGCGTAGAATGGGCAATTCAGCGAAAGAAAATCAATAAAGCTAACAAAAAGATAATTTCTCTTAGAAAGAAATACAATTAACATCACACAAAAAAGGAGTAACATTATCAAGCAGATGGTAGTTCAAAGTTTACTTACAATCATCAAGATTTATCATTTTCGGGGTCCACCTAATTAATGTCTTTGTGTTCAACTTTACTATGGGCTATCTGTATGATGCTAGTTTGGTATTATTTTTTTGTAAGCCTATAATTTATAATAAATATGGTATATGTCATGAATACAAAAAACATAATTTAATACAAAAAATAACACAATGAAAGAATATATTAATGTATAAGTGCATGTTATACCAACTAAATAATCATATTAATTTTTAAATCAAATAATAATAAACATTAATTAATGAAGTGTATAAAATAAAACATCTAGATAAAAGTAAATTTGTTTTCATTATTGGTTCTTCTTCCTCTCTCATTTACACATGATGTTCTAGAAACCGATATAATATCGAAAATATAAATTTGATAGTTATTTTTATATGAATGCTAACAAATTAATTATACTGTGAATCCTATAATAATTCATCCATCCTTATTGTGTGGCTTGATAAAAATAATAGTAGTTCATATTTGATCTTCAACATGTCTCATTTACTCAGGACATTCTAGAAATGGATACAATCTCCAAAATATAGATTTGATAGTTATTTTGTATATGAATCCTAACAAATTAAGTTTCTTCACTTCTATTTATTCTTCATGAAACATATAATCACATAATTTTGTTCTGACATTTAGTGAAAGTAAACATGTTGCATCACACACTTTTGGGTATTTCGTCTATTTTTTTAATGTGTAAATGCATGGACTACTTCTTTTTGTCTATTTCCCTTAAATTTATCACCACTACATCCACCTCTTCAATATAGACACGGTATGCCCCTCTCTAGGAAGTATTTGTTATTCAAGTGACATGATTTTACTATGTGTTTTTGCCCTTGTAATCATTTTCATTCGACTCGGGGTACGAAGAAATGCCCTCCAATTGCATCTATATAACTGAGACATGGTAATTCAACTTCATCCTTTATATACCCATAGGTGTGCACCATATATTATAATGATTCTCCGATTAATACCAACACCTTATAATGATCTTTTGCTCTTCACAATTTTGAATCCTTATGGTTCTATAAATTTGCCACTTCGGGAGTTTGTTGATGTCCATTAGACATCGCTTGAAGCATTATTTTTTAGGGAATCACTTTAAGCACTTATATATGTTGTAATAAAATGATTAATCCGAAATAGGATAATCAATTACACTCCTTAGAAATTAGCATATGTATTTTGATTGTTCAAGTTTAAGGTTCAACTGCAAATATCTTATTTAATATTTTTCATAGTTGCAAAAGCAAGACATAAGTATCACTTTTGTAACCTCGATGCAGTACACACCTCTTGAATAGGTTACTTCTCCTCGCAGTGCACAATATCAAAGCTGCGGGAGTGGTAGGCCTTGGGCCTAGTTGTAAGTTGCGAAGGGTAATTTATCCTTTCTCCTACGAATATATGATACGCATAGTCAGGGGCGGGATTTGTTGGGGCTAAACCGGGCCATGGCCCGCCCAGGTTTTTCAGACATTTTTTATACCTAAACGCCATGCTTGGTAACAGCTACGATGGATCAATCTATCCAATCCAAGCCACCAAGTTACGTGCGCACACACCACGAGCAGAGGCGGCCAGCCTGCCAGGACTCGTGTCAACAGCCAGCTAGCCCCCACTAGCCTAACACAACATACTTTTTGTTAAGTGCATTTTAGTGTAAGAGGATCATTGAAACAAGGCGTAATAAGGTAAATATTACTATCTTCTCAGTAACTTGTATATAAGATGAAAATTCAATGAGAGTAAAAGCTATTGAGTATTCACAAATGCCTAAAAAAATTGTGATCTTCTTTAGTCTGGCCTGCCCAACTTTTTCTTTGAAGCTCCGCCACTGCGCATAGTTGTGCGTATTCTAGGAAAAGAATATCAGAAATATTTAGAGATTATTGGCGAAAGTATGTGGTGTTCCTTTTTATTTTGCCATGTCCGTATGTGGTGTTCTTTCCGATGTATTTTGTACTGACACAATTTCTAGCTCGATGCTTTTGGTTGCGAAATATCTAGCACATGCAAGCTTACGGCCTCGCTAGTTGCAGAAGCTAGCAGCCTTGTGGATTAATCATGCATTGCTAGTTGTGTAGTCACACATGCTCCCTCTGTTCCTAAATATATGTCATTGTAGAGATTTTAATATAGACTATATACGGATGCATATAGACGTATTTTAGAGTGTAGTTTCACTCATGTTGCTCCGTGTGCAATCCATAATGAAATCTCTAAAAGGACTTAGTCTTTTTAGGGATTTTAATAAAAACTACACACGGATGTATATAGACGTATTTTGGAGCGTAGGTTCACATATTTTGCTCTATGTATATATAGTCCATATTGAAATCTTAAAAAGACTTATATATTTAAAAACAGAGGGAGTACATCAGACCGTGGTCAGCCAGTGTGTGCGTGTGTTTCTTTGGGCCCAATGCATGCTTGCTTGTTTTTTTTATTAAGGCGCCTATACAATTTTTTAACAGCCGTCTATACATTAAGAGAAACGTGATTGTACCCTCAAAAATAAAAAAAGAGAAGCGTGTATGTATGCATGCATATATATGCATGCCCATCTCGAGGAATTAGCCTCCTACGTTAGTCTCTAATGGGCACGTTTTTTTAGATCTAACTGTCATGTCATTTTTTTGAGGGAACGGTCACCTTATTTCATATATTAGATAAATGGCACCTTCTTTTATATATTAGATAAATGGCATGCCCTTTCTTGTTTCTTCTTTTGTGAACACAACGGCACGTCCTTTCTGGAAGGAAGACATGGCTTAGGCTAGTTCTTTTTTCCTGCCACGTTCCTTTTTTTAAAACAACAACATGTCCTTCACGTCATCCTAGTGCTAGGCTATTTTTTTATGGAAGATCTTTTTTACGTAGACTTTTTTTGAACTTTGACTTTGATTTTTTAAAGTAACCTAGTCTGATGGTTGTTTTGCTTTCCTCTATTAAATAAGGCAAAATTGATCGAACAGGTTTTCTTCAGGTAAATTTTCCACTTGAAACTTATCTGATGGCTCTAAAACTTTAAGCTATTAAATAAACGATGGGATCTTTCTAATTTTTGTGGGATTTTCTAGCCTAATTATCTATATATTGTTTTGCGGGGAGCCTAATTATCTATTTTGTGGTTAACCCATCATTTACTTTTTAATATAAATAGATAGATTAGCTGGATTTGGCCCTTCCGGCGGCGCCGGAGCGGCAGCATGATTGCGTCCTCATTGGACCATTCTGTTTGGACTGGTCTGTGTGGGTCCTTTCTGTCAGTCCGACATGATGGACGCGTCAGGGCATGAACGGGCCTCCTTATATCCACCCCAGATATAGGTTGCATATGAGGGTTGTCAGTCAACCCCGACGTATAGCGCCGGTATGAGGAGTCCGACTGGATCGATATTTTGTGGCCAGGCAGTCCGCCCGAATGTATCGGGTAAGTTTTTTTTTAGAAAAGGAGGAATCACCCCCGGTCTCTGCATCTGGGTGATGCTTGCGGCCATATTATTTATTATTCACAAAGAATTTACAAAGTAATACAACGGTAAGCACGAGGCCACCATCTAGACGACACCTGTCGCTACTCCTATCCTCTTGATGAAGGGGTGCAGAATGCCCAGGCCAAGTACCAAACAGACATCACACGAAAGCCTAACATCTAACACCGGATGCCCCATCCAAGCCGCATAGGCGGGGCTGGGTAACACTCCGGTCCGGCGCACTCTCAGTGAGTACCACACGCACACACTGCAAAGGGCCGTCGCCTCCGTCTTCCCTCGACCCATCCTCAAAGCATGTACTGATGCATTGACCTTGTCAGGCCTCTCTGCCATTGACACCACCACGATGCCAGACAACGTCGACCTCCTGCGCGTGTCCCTCACCACACATCTGACGCCAAGCCTCCACTGCTCCATGCCGTCGAGAACCGCCTCCATGAATATGTAGAAAGAAACACCGCTCCACCGCAGATGCCATCCGCTGGTCCCTCGAGCCCGAGTGAATCTCCAAGAATGCCGCCCCAAGGGGGTAACAACACATGAATGCCGCCGTCATCCGATCAACTGATCTAGGGTTTCCCCCGGAGGAATTGGATGGGGTTGGGAGTTTCACCTTGATGATGCCTTCATGAAGGAAACAATGATAAGGGCACCGTCATCACTGGCTCCGGCCAATGACCGAAGACCAAGTTTTCACCAGGATCCGTCCCAAAAAATCGACCCGATAACCTGTGCACTGTCTCGACCGCCTTCAAAGCCCCATATCTAGCCGGTTAGATCCGGCGACCAACCGCAACAGCAGTGCCACCATAGGAGCCCTTGCGCACCGGCCACTGCCTGCACGCGCCACTACTGGAGCCTGGGAAGAGGGCTCTGACCCCACCTCGCCAAACCGCGAGATTTGCCGAGATGGATCCCGCACGCTCATTACCGTGTCTGATCTGAACCAATCCGTGGCAAAACCACGAGATCGCCGATGCAGATCCGCCTTGGATAGGGACTGCACCATGCCATGCCGACGCAGGAGGCTCGAGCTTCACCCGCCGCCACCTTCCAGGGCTGCCGCCCCGGGATCCAGCCACCGCCGACAGGATGCGCCGCCCACGTGCAGCATGCCGGATGAGCCCCCCTGATCCAGATCTAGACAAAGAAGCTCACCATGGCCGCCCCACGCCGGCACGCCCCGCCTGGCCGCGAATCTGCAGCCACCCGCGCCTCCGTGCCAGAGAGCTGCCATCCGGCCGCCCCGGACGCAGTCGCGCCGCGCCGCCCTGCATAGCTGCACGCATCCGCGCAAGGGCGCTGTCCCGCGCCAGCTCCACACCGCGCCGAAGGGAGGAGGGCCCACCACCACCGACGCCGGCGTCGTCTGGAGCCCCCGATCGCAGAGCGGGCTGGGTGAGACGTTCTAGAGCCTGACCCTATGGAAAAAATCGGGTAAGTTTTAGCATGCTCTACAGGGTGCACCAAAGCACGAATGCATAGAGACAATGATCTCTGGGGACAAAGTGACACCGCAAGCATTACAATTAGTACAATGTACTACATAAACCAAGAAAAAAGAAGTCCCCAATTTGTTCAAGCTCGCCCTTCATGAATCATCTAAGTGGTGATATATTGAATGTAAGACAACGCAAATGGAAAAGTCATTGTTTCTTAAAGACAAGAAATAGCACCCACGCTCCGAAGCAGGCATCATCATCTTCCTCGGCTATTTCAAAGCGTTTGTGCGCGAGACCTTCTGAGCAAGCTGTTCTTTGCCACCAATGATTGGAGAAACTCAAGTAGTACGATCTTTCAGGCTCTTGGGTGCGGCGATAATACGTAGTCTTCCCAGCAACAACACTTTTGCCTACTTGACTAGTGGCATAGCTTGGGGGTGAGAGCTTGAGGAAGACACCGAGGGTAGAAAATCATGTGTTGTATCTATACAACTGCATAGGCTTGATAGGCACCGGGAGTTAATTTTATGGCTAGGTGGCCATGTTTTGGGATCACTTTATCTCGCTTTTGTCAATGTGGTTATTGGCTGGATGGAAAGAGACCTTTGCAGTCCTACAGCAATGGGAGACAAGTACAAGCGCAGCATACTGTTGCCCGGTCAATCTCTGACCCGAGAGACCCATATCCAAAGAATGAAATAACTCTGAACTTAAAGAGAAGTCGATGTGTTTCCCCTTGTTCAAAGTAGCATAAATAGGTGGATTTTGCAGTCCGAACTTAACTACTAATAGGTTGTACTAGATCATGTAGTTCTATGGTTTTATCAAAAAAAAAATGTAGTTCTGTGTTTAATCTCCATATACAAGTCAAAATGGCTGGTGCTGGAACATCAAGCTAGTTTGCCATGTTTAATTTCCTCCAGGTTAGTCTTTTTCCAGAATAAATGCATTTCCAAATTCAGGTACGATCCTGTGAGCATTTTCTTTTCTTGAGGAAAATATTAGGTGTGCTTTGTGCGCGTTCCAATATGTTTAGGTAGAAGAGTGATTTTCTTTTAATAAGAGGGTCATCCAAACTGAAACAGGACTGCCCCTCCCACCAACTAAGGACAACATGATATGGTAGACTGGTTGTAGGTTTAAGTACATTGTCAGGTTAGCCATCATGTGTCCACTATATGCAATATGTTGGTTCATGTTTGGAAGGCATGCCACCAATGATAACCTACGACACATAAAGTATATATACCTTTAATTATACCACACATAAGTGTGAAGATACAAATCAATATTGACCCGAGAAGAGTACACAAGCGTGCAATGCGGTAGGCCAGCATGGCATCTTCATGTCACCGGTTCCGTACCGAACCGATAAATATCGGCCTCTCCCATGCTTCTCAGTTCCAAATCCTAGCAACGTTGTATACAAGGAGTAAAAAGAAAATGTTGTATCTATGATCAGTTTCATAAGCTTGAAATTTACGGGGGAATTATTTTAGAGAAATCAATTGCATAGACATGGAAGGCACTGGGAATTATTTTACCATTGAAAGATCTTGTGACACGAGTAGTTGTTTCACTTCATCTTGTCCCTTGTTTCTCCACAGCAACTCCTCTGGACAGGAAGAGACCTCTGTGGTCCAACAGCAGCAGGAAGCAAGTATGGGCTTCGCCAGCCGTGTTCTTCAATCGCTTTTTGGCCAGAGACACACACATCTGGACCTGAGGCTGGGAACACATGGGAGATGATGATGATATGGATAGCCTATCTTGCTTCCGTTTCTCTAGCCACAAGCGTTTGTGGGACGCGAGAACAATGCTTAGCCATACTGGGCAGCCCTCCTGCTTCAACGGCATATAGTGCAAGGTATCCCAAAGGAGCTGGCCACACGAACCACTGAAGAGATCACCTTCATGCCTTCCACGTATGTTTTTTGATGGCATGCAACCAAGCAGCGGATGTAGAGAACTAGAGATCAGACAAGAGAATGCACCAGCCAACCATATGGAAAAAGGCGATTGCTACTAGATATCATCTCCGCTTTGTAAGATCCGAATGAATAACAAGAAAATTCGCTGATATTTCATTGTACAACAAGCTCAGAATAGTTATAACCACATTTCATATTTCATATGACGGCTTGTAAGAAGTAAAACGAGTGGAGAAGACACCAGACTGGTATTTCACATGGCAGTTAGGAAAATAATTATAGACAAGTTAAAAGGCAATAGGTTGATGGCAAACACTCTATTTTTATTGAACTAATGATGATACTAGGCATCAAAGGCGTTTGTATGGGAGAAGGGGAAGAGGGGCAAACAACAAACTACAAGGACTAAGGGCACATCGCAACATAGCATAAACCCGTGGAGACGATGATCTCGGTGTGAGAAGGAGACATCGCAAACATCAATAAAAACTAGTCTCCAGCTTGATCAGGATTGCCCCCTTCAGGAATCATCTAAGGGGGGCTGATATACCGAATGTAAGACAATACAAAAGGAAAAGGCATTGTTTATTACAGGTCTAAATGTACCACTCATGCTCCAACACAGGCCTCCTCCTCTCCCTTCGTTATTCGAAGCATCTGGGAACGACACCTTCTCAGTGTGATGTTCTTTGGCATTAATGATGGCAGAAACCCGTGGAGTGTGGTCTTACAGGCTCTTGGATGCGGCGATGATGCTTGTAGATCTTCCCAGCAGCAGCACTTGTGCCGACTTGACTAGTGGCATAGCGTGGTGTTGACACTTGAAGAAGGCTACCATCTTTTTTTCTTGACAAAACAAGAAGGCTACCATCTTGGTGCTCTGCTGGAGGAGGGTGGTTCCTCTTCTTAAAGTTTATGTGGGGGTGGTCATGTGCAGTGCAGAGAAGAAGGCCAAACACAGAACGAGAAGAAAGGAAAAAGCCATAAGCTGAAGCGGTCGAACCAACCAGAAAGCCACTCACAGCCGTTCATCTGATCCTATGCTAACTCCTAAATAGAAAGTTACTGCAGATTTAAACTTTACTCACAAGTGACATCGTATTAAAGTTAGATCTTTGATCGTACCGATATCATCACAACTGTTTTTTTCCTTGACATGCTAAGCCTAAAATATTTGTACAATTGTTTGATTGTCAACATTGTTCCATTCATAAAGCAAAGAAAAAAAATCTCTTAACTAGCATAAGGCTTGTGCCTTGCTATGGAACAACAAATAATTGGAGTTGTCTTAAGTTAGCGGTATACAACAGCCAATCGACTTGCAACATTGCAAAAAAAAACTTTTCATTCAAAATAGAGTGAGTTTGTCGCTTGTTGGTTTGATTAAGGTGGGTGTAGAAGCGTGTGTGGAATTTGAGGCTCCCCAATGGCATTATTTGTTTATTGTTTCATCTATAAAAAAATCAAACCGGGGGAGTCTGGTGGATTTTAGATGGATGAGGACGATCTTGTTGGAGTGGGAAGGGAACTCTTCGAAATCATAAGGGGCCTGGTGAGGGTATTCATCAGTGAGAGGGTGAGGGAGTGCGCTTTCATGAACTCACGTACGAAGCTAGCTCCTCAGTTGATCTGCTATGTACTAGCCAATAGCAGTGCATATCTCTCCGAGAAACAGCGTACGGGAGTAGCGGTGCCGGCTGCCATGTCGCGAGCGGAATGGAGAAAAGAATATTTTTCGTCCCTCAACTCTTTTGATATGCCAGTCAAACCCAGATGACGTGTCAAGTTTTAGTCAAAACCAGTCCTCATCGGACGAAAACCACCGGAAACGGTATGGGGGACCAAACATGTCCGGTTTAAAGAGTTGAGGGACTAAGGTTTGCCGGTTTTGGAGTTGAGGGACCAAACCGAGACTTTCAAAAGAGTTGAGGGACGAAAAATATACTTTTCCCAATTAAATATGCCAAATTTATCCTTCAATCAGAAAAATACTGCTCATATTCAGGTGCAGTATTACTTCATCTGAACCCTTCATGCACAAAAATAAACAGCTCATATTATCTTCATGTACCGTAAAAGGATTCTTGAACTGATCCCTTGCACACATATTAGTTTTAGATGCCCAGAATCTCATGGACAGCTTGGCTCTATTATCTTTTGCTGGCGAGGAGTGCAATGCTCCCTTTTCCAGGTCGAGTATGCATACTGGAAAAGAATTTGCAAATGCCAGTCGATCGAGTATGACCGCCTTCTAATATGGAGCAGCGTCAATCCACATGACAAACAACGAACATGAAAGAATGAGTAGTGATGACAACCAAGTGACAGCCATCCTTTGTAACTAATTATGGAGTGTCCCACCAAGGAGATTATGCTTTGTGGACCCATCCGCACATATGTGAACTGGTATAGGTTAGATAGACCATCTCAACTCGCTCTAGTGCCTCTAGTGAAGGAGGAACCAAGGATCGCTTGGAAAGTATCCGACCACCTAGAGATCACACGACAACCACATGGCGCTGAGCTGCATGGGATTATGTAGTGATGTAGCCATATCCTAGCAAACCCGATCTGCTGCTGGGCACTGATGACAATGCTCAACTTAAGATCTTGAAAGTCCCAAAGATTTAGTTTACATTTACGTGGAAGAAACTACTCAGATGTGGTTGAAATGAAGCTGGTACACGCTCCGCCAACAAACTGGCTCCAGCAATGGTATTAGGATGTATCGGGAATTATGCCCAGCCTTGAGATTTGCTGCAATCAGTGACTTGAGGCACGCAGGATACATTCAGCCCTTTCCCAAGATTAGTGAGTTAGCGTGGTATGACATCATGCTACTTATGCTCTATGGTGGCACTAATAATTTGTGCCGGCATGAGAAGTCACACGAACAATCACAAACCCATCTTATGTCCCGAAAATTCCTGTTGTCTACTCCTAGTCCTTGATCGGCCCCTGGTTGCATGGATTGTTTATGCAATAGATAGAGTTAGCTATACTTAATCCGATGCAGGTTTGGTTCATAGCAAAAATATTGTCTGCCTTCTTTGTCAGCAAATATTAGACATTCAATGGACGTTGGCCATAGCTATACCGAACAATCTGGATAACTTAAACTACTAATGAAGCTTAGCTATCATTGCAAATATTACTCCTAGCTTTCCTACCAAAATTGAATGTTCAAATGGTGGTTCAACTCATGTTGCTTTTTTAGAGGGCTTGGCATAATCAAAATGGTGGCATTTTTGCTAAAGGTGGTGCACCATTCCTTCTCCTTTCTTGAATCCTATTTGGAGAACCTTAATGCTGCCCCTATTCATATTTTAACACCTGACAACAAAGGTAAATAGAAAGCTCAACCATAGCCTATTCCTGTTGTTGTTTCAATCAGCAGAAATCCATCCAGCTGAACTTCCACCCCAAGTGATTACATTGGGTTAAATGTTGACGCGAGTGTTGATCCTGCTGTCGGTGTTCTTATCCTGGGTGCTATTGCCCGATATTTGTGGCTCGATCCTCTTCTAGGCCGGGAACAACTAACTGTTATGCCATCATGTTGATGAGGCTGAGGCATTTTCGTGTGCGTTCGGGCCATGTGTCCTATACTCACGCGACTGATCATCTGATCCTACAGTCTGATAGCTATGTGATTATTAGTGTCATCACCACCATGTTATAGATACTTGACTATGAAAATTATTATGCTCCATTTCACACTCTACAAAAAGTAGTGAGAATTGATTAATGAAAAAATAACACGCTATAGAGAAATAGTGCCGACCTTAAAATACGCTATTATCATGATATATCGCCATATAGTGTGCTATTAGAGAGACATGGTACACTGATTTATTTAACGGGAAAATTCTCAACGCGCTATAGCATTGCTATTAGCGGTGTTATAGCGCTTTTTGCAGTGGGATTGATATCTTAGGGTCTGTCATTTTGCGTGATAATGTCATGTACAGGTTGAATGACGTTACCTCTAGGTGGAAGCTCATACAAACATGTGGTAGCTAACTAATGTTGAGGGAGAGTAAGCCTAAACTCTAATTTCTATGCAGGTGTTGATTACACATCGTTTTTGAGCTGATCCCTAGCACACATATTGTTTTAGATGCCCAGAGTCTCATGCACAACTTGACTCTACTGTCTTTTGCTGGTGACGATTGCAATGCTCCCATTTGCAGATCGAGTATGCGTATTGGAAGGGAATTTCCAAATGTATGTTAAGCATGTTTGGCTTCTAATATGGAGTAGCATCATTTCATATGATCGGCCATAAACATGCAGAAATTCTTCTCACCCGACCGGTAATTTGATTTTTTTTCTGCTGAAATAGACAATTGAACTTGTCAACATAGAAGCTCTACATCAGAAAATTGAACTCATATGAATCACACTAATGTGAACATGGTGTACCCACTGAACATGTTTGCATGAGTAGTGATGTCAACCAACCATCCACCAAACACATTTGGATCTAACTAAGGACCGGCCCATAGAAGATATTATGCTTTCTCGACCCATCCCTACTTTGCAACTGCCATGGAAATATATGTAGGTGACCGAGGATAGGTTGGATAAATCATCGGCCCATAAGCCTTCTCAGTTCGTTCTCGTGCCTCTGCTGAAGGAGGAACCAAGCATTAATTTTTTAAAGTATCCAACCACCCAGAGATAGCACGACAACCGCAGGCTGCTAGCTGCATGGGATTGGTTAGTGGTGTAACCACATCCTAGCAAACTCGGGATGCTATCGGGCTCTAACAACAATGATCAATTGAAGCTTTTGAAGGGCGCAAGGATTTAGCTATTTTATGATTTATGTGGAAAAGAATTACTCCATGTGGTTGCAATGGAGCTTGCGCAAGCCCAACCAACAAACTGGCTCCGCCGTTGGGATTAGGAAGCATCAGGAATTATTCCCAGCCGTCAGATTTGCTACAATTAGTGACTTCGGGCACCCAGGATGCATGCAGCCCTTTTGTAGGATCAGTGAGTTAGAGTGGTATGAAATCATGCCTCGTGTTCTCTTCTATGGTACTTACAACTGGTGCTGACATGTGCGGTCAGACGTGCAAAGCCATGACGCCATCTTAGCATAAGAAAATTCATGTTGTCTGCTCCTAGTCCTTGATCGGCATATGGAAACATCATTGCACGCATCTTCATTTTCTTTGATATATAAAGCACATTCTTTCTTATAATTGGGACCCCTATATATATCCTCATGACCAAAAATTGAGAATAATTAAACTCTGGAACAGCAATGTTACCTCCACTGTAAATTGCAAAACCAACATCTTTGGAAGAGATGAAGAACTTGAAAGTCTAGTTTTGCAATCTTTAAACTCTGAACAAGGAGGCATGTCCACAAAAGTCTAGTTTCATCGATGAGTTTGATGTTGGACCTGGTGAATTCTTTTTTTTTGCGGGTAGGTGAATTGTGCCACTAAGAAGTAGCTCCTGCCCTTCAATGAAGTTTGTTTTTTGAAAAAGGAGGTTAAGACCCCCGGCCTCTGCATCAATCAATGCATACAACCATCTTTACTTGTTATTCAGCATAGGTCTAACAAGAACATACATCAAGCCACCCAAAGCCACCACTCCCACCTACAAAACTCGATGATGTGGAACGCTCTCACTCCCCATATCTAAAACCGGTGTCGTCGCCGATCCATCCACATAACGTATCGGAACCCACGGCTGGTGCAGCAGACCTAAAGCGTACACCACATGCACACGTTTTAGATGTCGCCATCATCATCAAAATGCTGACCCATCTTCAGGAGAGAGATCAGCATCATCCTTGCCCTTCAATGAAGTTGATTTGGAGACGGACATGATCAGGGACGAAGCTAGAAAAATTGTATGAGGGGGGCCGATTGTTGTTGCTTCACCGTTTTGGAGTGCCAAGACAACTAAAATATGTTTTTATTCCCAAAACGTTATATTAGTAGCTCTAACAATGTAATTTTATCAATGTTGGCCCAGACCATGGCCCCAGCTCGGCCCCACGCCGTCACTGGACATGACGAGCCTAGCCAGAGACATGTTCACTTAGGCCCAAAATCATGAAACAGGACATTGGCAGCCACCGCCGGAGTGACCAGCTACAGAGAGGAGTGGCGACCGTTGTTGGAGTAACCAGCAAAGGAGATTAGCGGACGCACAATGGTCGGAGTGGCCAGCAATAGTGGAGCGCTTAGATGGAGCCTACAGATAAGGCCTAGAGCCAGAGGGTTGCTTAGTGGACCGGAATTAACTTTTCATATCATTGGTCACACATACATGCAAATGAATTTTAGGATCAACAAGAACGTACAACAATGATAAATCAAAATGCAAGCAAATATTTCTTAGAAAATAAAAGAAGGTCCAACATCAAAAGGCATTGGATGACAAAGCATTCATAGGCCAGCAACCTGGAAAAAAAATGCAGTATCTGAACTCTAGAAGCTTTTCATAAACACATTTTTTTTTACTCAGAACCGGACACTGAACCACCATGTGGAACCAGAATTTAACATATAGACCAAAGTCCAGGATAGTAAACTTCAAGACATAATACAATCAAAGTTAAAAATGAATAATCGTCCATGCATGTACATATCAAAAGGAAACACAGTAAGATTGAAATAATTTTACAACGTTTCTTCCCAGCAAATAATCATTCGGCAGCCAATTTGTTGGCCTTCTAGACAGAGGAGGCATGTGCCATAGATCAATCTTATCCGAGGGTTTATTATTTTGCCCTGATAATATGATGTACAACTTGAATTCCATTACCCATAGGTTGAAGTTCATGCAAACATGTGCCCTTATAGGTTGAAGATATTCACACCGTACCATATCTCTAGGCATCATATGTTTTTCTGTTATGATTGTAATCTCGTAGGTAGTTGGATAGATTCTATCTCTACCTATCTTGCTCCCCATGTAGTACCCTAATAGAATTATATGCGCACCCATTGGATAAGCCCAATCGACGCAATATATAAACATGCGGCCCTCTCACGAGGTAGTAAGTTTCCTTCTATAGAATTCTACATGGTCATCAGCGTATCATCTTCCTTCTCGTCCTAAACAATAGAAGTCTAGATCAATCTCTCCTGAAACCTAGTCATCCTCCTCCACCGCTCCAACTCTCGCTCTTGCCTTGGATCCCAGGTCACCGAGAAGCTTACCCGTTAGGACTACCTCCCGTGGAAGGCGCAGATACTGCCGCACTTCCTCGAGGCTGGCCTTTACTGCTATCGGATGGCACCATTGCCAGACCAGAGAAGCTGCTTACCATGAAGAACAAGGCAGGAAAGGACCAAGTCATCTCCAACCCGGCGCATGATGTCTGGATGCTTCAGGACAAGCAGGTCCTCGTGCACCTCATGAATAACTTGTCGAATGAGGTGCTCGTCTCGGTCGTTTCCATCAGGATGGTGCGAGCACTATGAACATCATTGGCAATATGTTTTCTTCTCAATCCTGCTAGCGTATTAACAATCTTCAGATTTCCCTATCCAATGCCCAAAAGGGAAATCAATCTGCATCGGTGTACTTCTCCCAGATGCATGGATTCAGCCCTAGATGCTAGTGTTGGGGAACGTAGTAATTTCAAAAAAATTTCCTACGCACACGCAAGATCATGGTGATGCATAGCAATGAGAGGGGAGAGTGTTGTCTACGTACCCTCGAGACCCAAGCGAAGCGATCACAACGTAGAGGAAGTAGTCGACGTTCTCCTCGCGATCCGACCGATCCGGCGCCGTTACTCCGGCGCCCGAGTTCTTGACACACGTACAGCTCGATGACGCCCTCGTACTCGATCCAGCCGAGTGTCGAGGAGAGTTTCGTCAGCACGACGGCGTGGTGACGATCTTGATGTTTCACCGGCGCAGGGCTTCGCCTAAGCTTCACGACGGTATGACCGAGGTGGAATATGGTGGAGGGGGGCACCGCACACGGCTAAGGAACGATCCGTAGATCAAACTTGTGTGTCTTAGGGTGCCCCCCTGCCCCCGTATATAAAGGAGCAAGGGGGAGGGGGCCGGCCGGCCAAGGGAGGCGCGCCAGGGAGTCCTACTCCCTCTGGGAGTAGGATTCCCCCTCCAATCCTAGTTGGAATAGGATTCTCGGAGGGGGAAAGAGAGAGAGGGGGGTCGGCCCCCTTTCCTAGTCCTAGTAGGACTAGGGAAAGGGGGGGAGGCGCGCGGCCACCTAGGGCTGGCCCTTTCTCCTTTCCACCAAGGCCCACTATGGCCCATTTACCTCCCGGGGTTCCGTAACCTCCGGTACTCAGTAAATTCCTGTTTTCACCGGAACCATTCGAACTCCAAACATAGGCTTCCAATATATCAATCTTTATGTCTCGACCATTTCGAGACTCCTCGTCATGTCCGTGATCACATCCGGGACTCGAACTTCTTCGGTACATCAAAATACATAAACTCATAATAAGCATCATCGAAACCTTAAGCGTGCGGACCCTACGGTTCGAGAACAATGTAGACATGACCTAGAACTATTCTCGGTCAATAACCAATAGCGGGACCTGGATGCCCATATTGGTTCCTACATATTCTTCGAAGATCTTTGTCGGTCGACCGCATAACAACATACGTTGTTCCTTTGTCATCGGTATGTTACTTGCCGAGATTCGATCGTCGGTATCCAATACCTAGTTCAATCTCGTTACGGCAAGTCTCTTTACTCGTTCCGTAATACATCATCTCACAACTAACTCATTAGTTGTAGTGCTTGCAAGGCTTTAGTGATGTGTATTACGAGAGGCCAGAGATACCTCTCCGACAATCGGGTGACAAAACCTAATCTCGAAATACGCCAACCCAACATCTGCCTTTGGAGACACTGTAGTACTCCTTTATAATCACCCGATTACGTTGTGGACGTTTGGTAGCACCAAAGTGTTCCTCCGGTAAACGGGAGTTGCATAATCTCATAGTTACAGGAACATGTATATGTCATGGATAAAAGCAGTAGCAACATACTAAACGATCGTGTGCTAAGCTAATGGAATGGGTCATGTCAATCAGATCATTCTACTAATGATGTGACCTTGTTAATCAAATAACAACTCTTTGTTCATGGTCAGGAAACATAACCATCTTTGATTAACAAGCTAGTCTAGTAGAGGCATACTAGTGACATGTTGTTTTGTCTATGCATTCACACATGTATTATGTTTCCGGTTAATACAATTCTAGCATGAATGATAAACATTTATCATGAAATAAGGAAATAAATAATAACTTTATTATTGCCTCTAGGGCATATTTCCTTCAGTCTCCCACTTGCACTAGAGTCAATAATCTAGATTACATAGTAATGATTCTAACACCCATGGAGTCTTGGTGCTGATCATGTTTTGCTCGTGGAAGAGGCTTAGTCAACGGGTCTGCAACATTCAGATCCGTATGTATCTTGCAAATCTCTATGTCTCCCACCTGGACTAAGTCCCGGATGGAATTGAAGCGTCTCTTGATGTGCTTGGTCTGTTGGAAATATGCCCTAGAGGCAATAATAAAAGGATTATTATATTTCAATGTTCATGATAATTGTCTTTTGTTCATGCTATAAATGTATTATTCGGAAATCGTAATACACGTGTGAACACTTAGACCCAATGAGTTCCTAGTGAGCCTCTAGTTGACTAGCTCGTTGTGATCAATAGATAGTCATGGTTTCCTGACTATGGACATTGGATGTCGTTGATAACGGGATCACATCATTAGGAGAATGATGTGATGGACAAGACCCAATCATAAGCATAGCATAAAAGATCGTATAGTTCGTTTGCTAGAAGCTTTGCCAATGTCAAGTATCTCTTCCTTCGACCATGAGATCGTGTAACTCCGGTTACCGTAGGAGTGCCTTGGGTGTATCAAACGTCACAACGAATCGGGTGACTATAAAGGTGCATTACAGGTATCTCCGAAAGTATCTGTTGGGTTGACACGGATCGAGATCGGGATTTGTCACTCCGTATGACGGAGAGGTATCTCTTGGGCCCACTCGTAATGCATCATCATAATGAGCTCAATGTGACCAAGGTGTTGGCCACGGGATCATGCATTACGGTGCGAGTAAAGTGACTTGCCGTAACGAGACCGAACAAGGTATTGGGATACCGACGATCGGGTCTCGGGCAAGTAACGCATCGATTGACAAAGGAATTGCATCTGAGGGTTTGATTGAATCCTCGACATCGTGGTTCAACCGATGAAATCATCGAGGAGCATGTGGGAGCCAACATGGGTATCCAGATCCCGCTGTTGGTTATTGCCCGAGAGTCATCTCGGTCATGTTCAGATGTCTCCCGAACCCGTAGGGTCTACACACTTAAGGTTCGGTGACGCTAGGGTTAGTAGGAAGTCAAGTATGTGACTACCGAATGTTGTTCGGAGTCCCGGATGAGATCCCGGACGTCACGAGGAGTTCCGGAAGGGTCCGGAGGTAAAGAATAATATATAGGAAGTGGTGTTTCGGCCATCGGGAAAGTTTCGGGGGTTTCCGGTAAAGTACCGGGACCACCGGAAGGGTCCCGGGGGTCCACCGGGTGGGGCCACCTATCCCGGAGGGCCCCATGGGCTGAGAGGGGAAGGGAACCAGCCCACAAGGGGCTGGTGCGCCCCCCTAGGGTCCACCCCCTGCGCCTAGGGTTGAAACCCTAGGGGTGGGGGCGCCCCACCTGGCTTGGGGGGCACTCCACCCCCTTGGCCGCCCCCCGGAGATTGGATCTCAGGGCCGCCACCCTGTGGTGCCTATATAAGGGGGAGGAGGGGCTGCTCGACGAACTCCCAAGGCGCAGCCCCTCCCCTCCCCAACACATCTCGTCCTCCGTAAGAGCTCGGCGAAGCCCTGTCGGAGTACTGCTTCTCCACCATCACCACGCCGTTGTGCTGCCGGTGGAGCTGTCTTCCTCAACCTCTCCTTCCCCCTTGCTGGATCAAGAAGGAGGAGACGTCGCTCGTCCCGTACGTGTGTTGAACGCGGAGGTGCTGTCCGTTCAGCACTTGGCATCGGTGATCTGAATCACGTTCGAGTACGACTCCATCATCACCTTGCAAGCTTCGCACGCGATCTACAAGTGGTATGTAGATGAAATCTCTCTCCGTTACTCGTTGCTTAGATGAACTCATAGATGGATCTTGGTGAAGCCGTAGGAAAAATTTTAATTTTCTCGCAACGTTCCCCAACAAAGTGGCATCATGAGCTAGGTCTATCGTAGTTCTCTAATGCACGAGTAGAACAGAATTTGTTGTGGGCGTTGATCTTGTCATCTTACTTGCCTCTACTAGTCTTTTCTTGCTCAACGGTATTGTGGGATGAAGCGGCCGGACCAACCTTACACGACGCTTACGTGAGACCGGTTCCACCGACTAACATGCACTAGTTGCATAAGGTGGCTGGCGGTGTCTGTCTCTCCCACTTTAGTTGGAGCGGATTCGATGAACAAGGCCCTTATGAAGGGTAAATAGAAGTTGACAAAATCACGTTGTGGTGATTCATAGGTAAGAAAACGTTCTTGCTAGAACCCAATCGCAGCCACGTAAAAGATGCAACAACAACTAGAGGACGTCTAACTTGTTTTTGCAGCGATTGATCATGTGATGTGATATGGCCAGAAGTTGTGATGAATGATGAATTGTGATGTATGAGATCATGTTCTTGTAATAGGATTCACGACTTGCATGTCGATGAGTATGACAACCGGCAGGAGCCATAGGAGTTGTCTTTATTTTGTATGACCTGCGTGTCATTGAAGAACGCCATGTAAACTACTTTACTTCATTGCTAAACGCGTTAGTCATAGAAGTAGAAGTAGTCGTTGGCGTGACAACTTCATGAAGACACGATGATGGAGATCATGATGATGGAGATCATGGTGTCAAGCCGGTGACAAGATGATCATGGAGCCCCGAAGATGGAGATCAATGGAGCTTGATGATATTGGCCATATCATGTCACAACTATATAATTGCATGTGATGTTTATTATGTTTATGCATCTTGTTTACTTAGGACGACGGTAGTAAATAAGATGATCCTTACAAAATTTCAAGAAGTGTTCTCCCTAACTGTGCACCGTTGCTACAGTTCGTCGTTTCTAAGCACCACGTGATGATCGGGTGTGATGGATCCTTACGCTCACATACAACGGGTGTAAGACAGTTTTACACAGCGAAAACACTTAGGGTTAACTTGACGAGCCTAGCATGTGCGGACATGGCCTCGAACACGGAGACCGAAAGGTCGAACACGAGTCGTATGGAAGATACGATCAACATGAAGATGTTCACCGACGATGACTAGTCCGTCTCACGTGATGATCGGACACGGGCTAGTCGACTCGGATCGTGTAACACTTAGATGACTAGAGGGATGTCTAATCTAAGTGGGAGTTCATAATTTTGATTAAGAACTTTATTATCATGAACTTAGTCTAAAACCTTTGCAAATATGTCTTGTAGATCAATGGCCAACGCTAATGTCAACATGAACTTCAACGCGTTCCTAGAGAAAACCAAGCTGAAAGATGATGGCAGCAACTATACGGACTGGGTCCGGAACCTGAGGATCATCCTCATAGCTGCCAGGAAGCAATATGTCCTAGAAGGACCGCTAGGTGCCGCTCCCGTCCCAGAGAACCAAGACGTTATGAACGCTTGGCAAACTCGCGCTGATGATTACTCCCTCGTTCAGTGCGGCATGCTCTACAGCTTAGAACCGGGGCTCCAAAAGCGTTTTGAGCATCACGGAGCATATGAGATGTTCGAAGAGCTGAAACTAGTTTTCCAAGCTCATGCCCGGGTCGAGAGATATGATGTCTCCGACAAGTTCTACAGTTGTAAGATGGAGGAGAACAGTTACGTCGGTGAACACATCCTCGAAGATGTCCAGGTTGTTGCGCACGTATGATCCATTGAACATTAACCTCCCGGATGAGGCGGTCATTGACAGAATCCTCGATCGCTCCCACCAAGCTACAAGAGCTTTGTGATGAACTACAACATGCGGGGATGGTAAAGACCATTCTGAAGTGTTCTCGATGCTGAAGTCAGCAGAGGCTAAAATCAAAAAGAACATCAAGTGTTGATGGTCAATAAGACCACTAAGTTCAAGAAGGGCAAGGGTAAGAAGAACTTCAAGAAGGACGGCAAAGATGTTGCCGCGCCCGTAAGCCGATTGCGGGAAGAAGTCAAAGAATGGACCCAAGCACGAGGTCGAGTGCTTTTATTGCAAGGGAAGGGTCTTTCGAAGCGGAACTGCCCCAAATACTTAGTGGATAAGAAGGCCAGCAACAATAAAGGTATATTTGATATACATGTAATTGATGTGTACCTTACCGAGACTGTAGTAACTCCCGGTATTTGATACGGTGCCATTGCTCACATATGTAACTCACAGCAGAGCTGCGGAATAAACGGAGATCGGCGAAGGACGAGGTGACGATGCGCGTCGGGAATGGTTCCGAGTCGATGTGATGAGCCGTCGCACGCTGCCTCTGCATTTACCTCACGGGATTAGTTTTAAACCTCAATAATTGTTATTTAGTGCCAAGTTTGAGCATGAACATTGTATCTGGATCTCGTTTAATACGAGATGGCTACTCATTTAAGTCTGAGAATAATGGTTGTTCGATTTATGTGAGAGATATGTTTTATGGTCATGCTCCGATGGTCAATGGTTTATTCTTAATGAATCTCGAGCGTAATATTACACATGTTCATAGTGTGGATGCAAAAAGATGTAAAGTTGATAACGATAGTCCCACATACTTGTGGCACTGCCGCCTTGGTCACATTGGTGTCAAGCGCATGAAGAAGCTCCATGCTGATGGACTTTTAGAGTCTCTTGATTATGAATCGTTTGACACATGCGAACCTTGCCTCTTGGGCAAAATGACCAAGACTCCGTTCTCCGGAACAATGGAGCGAGCAACCAACTTGTTGGAAATCATACATACCGATGTGTGCGGTCCAATGAGCGTTGAGGCTCGCGGAGGATATCGTTATGTTCTCACTCTCCGATGACTTAAGTAGATATGGGCATGTCTACTTAATGAAACACAAGTCTGAGACCTTTGAAAAGTTCAAGGAATTTCAGAGTGAGGTGGAGAATCAACGTGACTGAAAGATAAAGTTCCTACGATCAGATCGTGGAGGAGAATATTTAAGTCACGAATTTGGCACACACTTAAGAAAATGTGGAATCGTTTCACAACTCACGCCGCCTGGAACACCTCAGCGAAACGGTGTGTCCGAACGTCGTAATCGCACTCTATTGGATATGGTGCGGTCTATGATGTCTCTTACCGATTTACCGCTATCATTTTGGGGATACGCTCTAGAGACAGCTACATTCACTTTAAATAGGGCACCGTCTAAATCCGTTGAGACGACACCATATGAATTATGGTTTGGGAAGAAACCTAAGCTGTCGTTTCTAAAAGTTTGGGGATGCGATGCTTATGTCAAGAAACTTCAACCTGAAAAGCTCGAACCCAAGTCGGAAAAATGCGTATTCATAGGATACCCTAAGGAAACTGTCGGGTATACCTTTTACTTAAGATCCGAAGGCAAGATCTTTGTTGCCAAGAACGGATGCTTTCTGGAGAAAGAGTTTCTCTCGAAAGAAGTAAGTGGGAGGAAAGTAGAACTCGATGAAGTAATACCTCTCGAACGGGAAAGTGGTGCAGCGCAGGAAACCGTTCCTATGATGCCCACACCAACTGAAGAGGAAAACGTTGATGATGATCAAGGTACTTCGGATCAAGTTACTACTGAACTTCGAAGGTCCACGAGGACACGTTCCGCACCAGAGTGGTACGGCAACCCTGTCATGGAAATCATGTTGTTGGACAACAATGAACCTTCGAACTATGAAGAAGCAATGGCGGGCCCGGATTCCAACAAATGGCTTGAAGCCATGAAATCCGAGATAGAATCCATGTATGAAAACAAAGTATGGACTTTGACAGACTTGCCCGATGATCGGCGAGCGATAGAAAATAAATGGATTTTTAAGAAGAAGACGGACGCGGATGGTAATGTTACCATCTATAAAGCTCGACTTGTCGCTAAGGGTTATCGACAAGTTCAAGGGATTGACTACGACGAGACATTCTCTCCCGTAGCGAAGCTTAAGTCCGTCCGAATCATGTTAGCAATTGCCGCATACTATAATTATGAGATATGGCAGATGGACGTCAAAACAGCATTCCTTAATGGACATCTTAAGGAAGAGCTGTATATGATGCAGCCGGAAGGTTTTGTCGATCCTCAGAACGCTGACAAAGTATGCAAGCTCCAGCGATCCATTTATGGACTGGTGCAAGCATCTCGAGTTGGAACATTCGCTTTGATGAGATGATCAAAGCGTTTGGGTTTATCTTGAGACCTATGGAGAAGCCTGCGTTTACAAGAAAGTGAGTGGGAGCTCAGAGCATTTCTCCTATTATATGTAGATGACATACTCTTGATGGGAAATGATACGAAACTCCTGGACAGCATTAAGGCCTATTTGAACAAGTGTTTTTCAATGAAGGACCTTGGAGAAGCTGCTTATATATTAGGCATCAAAATCTATAGAGATAGATCGAGACGCCTCATAGGTCTTTCACAAAGCACATACCTTGATAAGATTTTGAAGAGGTTCAAAATGGATCAGTCCAAGAAGGGGTTCTTGCCTATGTTACAAGGTGTGAAACTGAGCTCAGCTCAGTCACCGACCACGGCAAAAGATAAAGAAGAGATGAGTGTCATCCCCTATGCTTCAGCCATAGGATCTACTAGTACAAATGCCCGTGCGTTGCACCGGGCAAAAAATGAAATATAACCTGCTCCACGTGCCATTATGCAATATTTTTTAATCCATTTTTTACAAACGTCAGAAATAAGGTTAAGTTTTTTAAAATCAATGTATTATTTTTTAATTTATACATGGCAGGTTGAAGGAGATAATGATGAACTCACCTGATGGCTTGGCACGTTGAAGGAGATAATGATGAACTCACCTGATAGCTAGCTTGTTGTCTTTGCTCGGCGCTGATGCTAGCGGAGGAGACGTTCTGATGGCTCGTTGTGTTTGGTGTTGGCGGCGATGCCGGCAAAGCGAAGTGCAAAGCTGAGTTGCTAAGTAGTTTATTTGACCAAAGACTAATTAGTATACAATTATAAGGGTGTTGTATATGTATATATTTATATATGTACAAATGTCCGTGCGTTGCAACGGGAAAAATGACTTGAATGCAACTGTAGTACAATACTTAAATAACATCATCATAAGTGTTTGCATCATCGCAAGTGTACTACTATCATCATACATACACATTGCATGTGGTAATATTCAGAAATTCATTCATAGATGGATGCTTTATAAATGAGCATTGAAACGTCACCATGGGTGTACATATATTCAAAAATTCAGATAACAAATAGTTGTATCATATCAGTGATTCCCTACACACAAAAAAGGGTATCACTGAACATATTGAATCCCATCTTCACCAAGTGGTAGCTTAGACTGCCCTGTACAAAGTTTGCAGCCAGTAATTGGAAGTCCTATAGAAGTAAAATGTACAAGAAATTGCATACCAGCACCCCAATCCAATAGCATTGGACTCTGCCTTGTATGCTGAAGCTTATTGTTTGTGAGTGACTGAAAGTATTACCATCAGCAGTGGAGTGTATCCAGATTCAGGCATGAGTATCTATTACACTTCAAATATAAAATTAGCTTCCATGCAAAAAAAAAACTTAGCTTAAACAAATTGTACTCTACAATACCTGATATTGTACTATTTTGAAGATCTCTGGAGAAGATTTTTCATTCCTTGATCGCATGTCTAAGTGTACAGATTAATTAGGTCATACCAGTCAATAATAATTAAACAAATTAGTGTAATATGTGGGGTGGGAGGGAAGTACCACTCACTCAATCATAGGAACGGCTCGGGTAATGACGTCCTTGATATCTATTCAAAGCACACACGGGATCACCGCATCTGCCTGAACACTAATTGAAGTGTGCCCTTCGCTGCAGCATACAGTAGCCACCAGGACGCGGAGGGCTATCTCCCTTATCTGTATATTGTCATAACATTCAGATATCGAAAACCTTGAATGGCAGAGACATGACCTCCAAGAGTCTTACTATCCTCCTTATTTCTGCATGTAAGCCAACACAAACATGAACACCACGTCTAGTGATCCCTCTACCAGCTCAAAAGGACATTCCCTGTTTCTGATCTCTATTGGAAGCCCGCCTCAGCTCGTCGATGCATCGGCTGAGACTGTGCTACTCGGCAGTGCTTGCTGATGGCGGCTCCATCTTTTTGGCGAATAGAAATCTTTGTCTCTGCTTCCGCCAAAAAGCGCACCGTCTATCAGCTAAGATTCTGTGATGATGGACATTCTGCTGCATAAAGGAAAAGTAAAATAGTTTGACAAACTTTTGGGTGCCAACAGAAGAAGATTGAACTTAATATCTTAAACATGTGATATAAAAAACAAAGTAAATATTCATATTCTATGAAAAATAAGTGCAATACCACTAATCTAGTAAAGTAATTGGAATGTCGGCTTAACTAATTCTTTACCATCAACTAAATTGTGAAGAACCCATTTTTTCACCATAAACAGAGACCAAAAAATTTCAATGTATTAGAAAGTAAACTGATTAGGTGGCCTAATCAAGATGTACATCTATATCTGTTTAGGATTCGTCAAAGAGCACACTTGATGTGGTTAGAAATGTTATGCAAAATAAGTTAGCAAACCGCCCTAAAAGAGATGGATAATTTGTTATATTATTCAGCAGAATATAATATCAATGGATGCAGTATTCAACTTTTACCAGGTGTAACTGATAAGGTTTACTGTGAGACAAACCTGAATCCTTAGAGCCACAATTAAATTTTGCATAGCTAAATTATAATACTCGTAAAACAACTATACCACCACAAGTATTCTACCTAAATGGTTTCAATGGAGAGAACCTATACACTCAAGGATTCCTGGGAGCAAGATGAAAAGAAAAGGACTAAAATACTGGGGGGGTAATGAAAGTTCCAATGTAGAAAAACTTGCCCTTTTCATGCTCTTTGGTAAACACATATTTTACTCGAGCAATAAAATCGCTCCTACAAAATCGAAGGTATGAATCTTTTCCATTATTAGATGAACATAAAAAACTTGCTGGGAGTGTCATTTATATACAATGCAACCAAACAACTCCAAGGACCCATAAATAATTGTAAGTAAATAATTCCATATAACAACAGAAAAATTGTACAACAATCATTGTAAGTAAATGATTCTATTTAACAATGGAAAATTTCTTCCCTCAGGCAAGAACCACTTGAGTGAACAGAGAACTTCAAATAGTCAGCCATGAAAACAACAGAGAAAGGAAATTAAGAAAATATAGAATTTTTTCTCAGGTAATTAAATTAGAAGGAAAAGGATTCCACCAAAAGACAGAAGCGCTGTCGTCCCACATACTTTAGCAAAATAATCATTGACACAAGTAGCAACACAACCAGCAATCGCACAGCAGCAGCCAACACACATATCAGGCAGGACATGCACCAACATCAAACAAAAAAGTAGGTTTGATGTTCTGTAAAGGAAAGGGCATTTCTTGAGATTCATTGCCGCATAAGGGAGAGTGTGGCTGGCAAACAACAGGGGCAGGGAGGCAGTGTTGAGCGACCAGGCAGGTCGGGTCATCTTCTCCGCCCAGATGCACATGAAGCAGAGTGAAGCGGTGGAGAACCCATAGGATAGGTCCGACTGGATCTGACCAAAACAGGCGATGAAGACCAGCAGTGCAGCCACTGGCGTCGGCAACCTCCACACACCCATCCTCCTCGAGCTCTTAAACTGTGACTTCCTTGGTTGGCTCCAAACCTGCATCGAGCAGATCATCTCAGAAAAATGCAATACTGTACTCCATTAACTCAAGCAAGGAGAGAAAAAGAATTTGTTCGTTATTCTAATTTGATATTAATAAGAAATAATGTTAGAAGTACACCGGTCCTTGATTTTGTTTTTTAGCTAGGGTCACTTGTTGGTTGTAGTAGATGTATTAACGAACAGAAATAGATCAAGTCTGCATTTTTGTGCTGGCTGGAGACCTACTGCTTCTGTATCTTGTTGTATACAATTCAAATGATGCAGACATTATGAACTTGAGACTGAGACACCATGTAGTAGATTGGATATTGTTTGACATCAAACACATATTGAACAACTTTCCTTTCCTTTTTATACCATGTCTTTTGTTCCACATGTTCCTCTGAATTTTCACTTGAACAACTTTCTGTTGAACTAAAAGACAATACCACCAATGTCAATTACCAAGATGACAATAAGAAAAAAAATTGTTAGCAACCTGCGAGAGGTTAGCCAACATATTCCGTAGCTGATGGTCCATCTTCGCATGTAAAAATTCAGAATAGAGGTGTGTCTTTGTCAGCGGCTCGTCTAACCTGCAGAATCGTGCATCATTCTATCATTCCCTTGCTTATAGAAGCACTACTCACTGGACCACTCAGCAATCACACAATTAAACTGCCCATGTAAGATTTTCACACAATTTAATTAGCAAGATGAGTGTCCTCAACTGAAAGTGCATATATTGGTTCAAAAGGAAAGTGTGATAACTGAATTAATCAAGTAGATATTGTAGGATTTGGGGCAGCTTCTTGGTGACCACTCGTTAAAGTCCTGCAATGATGGCGGCTGGGTGGAGAGGATCTGGAGGATCTTGTCTGGCATGGGGCAGCTACTCTACTCCTCGATGAGGCGCCGTATGGCAGCAGTAAGCCACATCATCGCCACAGGGGAGCGCAGCAGGCGCGATGCCTAAACCTCGCAGGGCAGCGCGCACGAGCAGGCGTAGGGGTGGGGTGTCCGTGCGGCAGACGCCGCCACCGCCGCCGTCCCCATGCGTCTCCTGGACTTGGGACGGGAGGAGGGCTGCCGGCGAGGTCGAGGCTTGAGGGAGAGGAAGGCGTCGGATGGATGGATACCTCTTCTCCCGGCGTGGATTTCGGCCGCGGACTCAGCGAGGAAGGCGGCGGCGGCGACGCCGGCGGCAACCGCCCGTGCGTGGGGAACAGGAAGGGGATCGTGGAGTGATGTATGTTTTAAGGGCTGCGGGTTGAATGTACAAAACTACAGGGACGTTTCTGCAAAAATGAAACGTTATCTCACGTAGTCACCCAGAAAAGGACTGCGGGTTGAATTCTAAATAACAGAGGGACTTTTCTGTAAAATTGCAGCGACGCTAAGTGCCGGACGACCAGAAGCAATAGCTGGTTTATTAGTAGGGAGAGATTATGTATGCCATGCTGTGTAGCAGACCCGATGTAAACCTTGCCGTAAGTTTGGTTGCAAGATACCAAAGTAACCCCGGCAAGGAACACTGGACAGCGGTCAAGAATATCTGAAGTACCGAAAAGGACAAAGGACATGTTTTCGTTTATGGAGGAGACGAAGAGCTCGTCAGAAGGGTTACGCCGATGCTAGCTTCGACTCAGATCCGATGACTCTAAGTCACAAACCGGATACGTGTATATGTTGAATGGTGGAGCGAGAAGTGGTGCAGCCGCAAGCGAAAGCGTCGTGGCGGGATCTACGTGTGAAGCGGAGTACATGGCAGCCTCGGAGGCAGCGCATGAAGCGATTTGGGTGAAGGAGTTCATCACCGACCTAGGAGTCATACCCAATGCGTCGGGGCCGATCAAACTCTTCGTGACAACACTGGAGCTATTGCCCTTGCCAAGGAGCAGGTTTCACAAGAAGACAAGGCACATCAAGCGTCGTTTCAACTCCATCCGTGAAAATGTTCAAGATGGAGACATAGAGATTTGCAAAGTGCACACGGATCTGAATGTCGCAGATCCGCTGACTAAACCTCTCTCAGCGTGCAAAACATGATCAACACCGAACTCTATGGGTGTTCGATTCATCACAATGTAACTAGATTGGTGACTCTAGTGCAAGTGGGAGACTGTTGGAAATATGCCCTAGAGGCAATAATAAAAGGATTATTATATTTCAATGTTCATGATAATTGTCTTTTGTTCATGCTATAAATGTATTATTCGAAATCGTAATACACGTGTGAACACTTAGACCCAATGAGTCCCTAGTGAGCCTCTAGTTGACTAGCTCGTTGTGATCAATAGATAGTCATGGTTTCGACTATGGACATTGGATGTCGTTGATAACGGGATCACATCATTAGAAGAATGATGTGATGGACAAGACCCAATCATAAGCATAGCATAAAAGATCGATAGTTCGTTTGCTAGAAGCTTTGCCAATGTCAAGTATCTCTTCCTTCGACCATGAGATCGTGTAACTCCGGTTACCGTAGGAGTGCCTTGGGTGTATCAAACGTCACAACGAATCGGGTGACTATAAAGGTGCATTACAGGTATCTCCAAAAGTATCTTGGGTTGACACGGATCGAGATGGGATTTGTCACTCCGTATGACGGAGAGGTATCTCTTGGGCCCACTCGGTAATGCATCATCATAATGAGCTCAATGTGACCAAGGTGTTGGCCACGGATCATGCATTACGATGCGAGTAAAGTGACTTGCCGTAACGAGACCGAACAAGGTATTGGGATACCGACGATCGGGTCTCGGGCAAGTAACGCACCGATTGACAAAGGGAATTGCATATGTGGTTTGATTGAATCCTCGACATCGTGGTTCAACCGATGAAATCATCGAGGAGCATGTGGGAGCCAACATGGGTATCCAGATCCCGCTGTTGGTTATTGCCCGAGAGTCATCTCGGTCATGTTCAGATGTCTCCCGAACCCGTGAGGGTCTACACACTTAAGGTTCGGTGACGCTTAGGGTTAGTAGGAAGTCAAGTATGTGACTACGAATGTTGTTCGAGTCCGGATGAGATCCCGGACGTCACGAGGAGTTCGGAAGGGTCCGGAGGTAAAGAATAATATATAGGAAGTGGTGTTTCGCCATCGGGAAAGTTTGGGGTTTCGGTAAAACTGGGACCACGGAAGGGTCCGAGGTCCACCGGTGGGGCCACCTATCCGGAGGGCCCCATGGGCTGAGAGGGGAGGAACCAGCCCACAAGGGGCTGGTGCTCCCCCCTAGGGTCCACCCCCTGCGCCTAGGGTTGAAACCCTAGGGGTGGGGGGCGCCCCACCTGGCTTGGGGGGCACTCCACCCCCCTTGGCCGCGCCCCCCCGGAGATTGGATCTCCAGGCCGCCACCCCTGTGGTGCCTATATAAAGGGGGGAGGAGGGGCTGCTCGACGAACTCCCAAGGCGCAGCCCTCCTCCCCAACACATCTCCTCCTCCGTAAGAGCTCGTGAAGCCCTCGCCGAGATATGCTTCTCCACCATCACCACGCCCACAGGTTGCCGGTGGAGCTGTCTTCCTCAACCTCTCCTTCCCCTTGCTGGATCAAGAAGGAGGAGACGTCGCTCGTCCGCACGTGTGTTGAACGCGGAGGTGTTGTCCGTTCAGCACTTGGCATCGGTGATCTGAATCACGTTCGAGTACGACTCCATCATCACCTTGCAAGCTTCCGCACGCGATCTACAAGTGGTATGTAGATGAAATCTCTCTCCCGTTACTCGTTGCTTAGATGAACTCATAGATGGATCTTGGTGAAGCCGTAGGAAAAATTTTAATTTTCTGCAACGTTCCCCAACATGGTCCTCTTGTGAAATTTGGATTCCTTTGCTAAGGCAATTGCTCCAGTATTGTCACAGAAGATTTTCATTGGAACCGATGCACTCGGTATGACACCTAGATCGGATATGAACTCCTTCATCCAGACTCCTTCATTAGCTGCTTCCGAAGCTGCTATGTACTCCGCTTTACATGTAGATCCCGCTACGACGCTTTGTTTAGAACTGCACCAATGACAGCTCCTCCGCTTAGTGTAAATCACGATCCGGTTTGTGATTTAGAATCGTCGGATCGGTGTCAAAGCTTGCATCAACGTAACTGCCACGATGAGCTCTTTGTCACCTCCATATACGAGAAACATATCTTTAGTCCTTTTCGGTATTTCAGATGTTCTTGACCGCGCCCGATGATCCACTCTGGATTACTTTGGTACCTCCTGCTAGGCTTATAGCAAGGCACACATCAGGTCTGGTACACAGCATTGCATACATGATAGAGCCTATGGCTGAAGCATAGGAACATCTTTCATTTCTCTCTATCTTCTCGCATTGGTCGGGCATTGAGTCTTACTCAACTTCACACCTTGTAACACAGGCAAGAACCCTTTCTTTGCTTGATCCATTTTGAACTTCTTCAAAATTTTGTCAAGGTATGTGCTTTGTGAAAGTCCAATTAAGCGTCTTGATCTATCTCTATAGATCTTAATGCCCAATATGTAAGCAGCTTCACCGAGGTCTTTCATTGAAAAACTTTTATTCAAGTATCCCTTTATGCTATCCAGAATTCTATATCATTTCCGATCAGCAATATGTCATCTACATATAATATCGAAATGCTCTGAGCTCCCACTCACTTTCTTGTAAATACAGCTTGTCCAAAAGTCTGTACAAACCCAAATGCTTTGATCACACTATCAAAGCGCTTATTCCAACTCCGAGATGCTTGCACCAGTCCATAGATGGATCGCTGGAGCTTGCACACTTTGTTAGCTCCTTTTGGATCGATAAAACCTTCGGTTGCATCATATACAACTCTTCTTCCGTAAATCCATTCAGAATGCAGTCTTTACATCCATTTGCCAAATTTCATAATCATAAAATGCGGCAATTGCTAACATGATTCGGACAGACTTAAGCATCGCCACGGGTGAGAAGGTCTCATCGTAGTCAACCCCTTGAACTTGTCGAAAACCCTTTGCGACAAGTCGAGCTTTGTAGACAAGAATATTACCGTCGGCGTCGGTCTTCTTCTTGAAGATCCACTTGTTTTCTATTGCTTGCCTACCCTCGGGCAAGTCAACCAAAGTCCATACTTTGTTTTCATACATGGATCCCATCTCGATTTCATGGCCTCAAGCCATTTTGGAATCTGGGCTCACCATCGCTTCTTCATAGTTCGTGAGGTTCATCATGATCTAGTAGCATGATTTCCAGAACAGGATTACCGTACCACTCTGGTGCGGATCTTACTCTGGTTGATCTACGAGGTTCTGCAGTAAATTGATCTGAAGTTTCATGATCAACATCATCAACTTCCTCACTACTTGGTGTAGATGTCTCAGAAACCGGTTTCTGCGACAAACTACTTTCAAGTAAGGGAGAAGGTACTATTACCTCATCAAGTTCTACTTTCCTCCCACTCACTTCTTTCGAGAGAAACTCCTTCTCTAGAAAGGATCCATTCTTAGCAACGAATGTCTTGCCTTCGGATCTGTGATAGAAGGTGTACCCAACTGTCTCCTTTGGGTATCCTATGAAGACACATTTCTCGATTTGGGTTCGAGCTTATCAGGTTGAAGCTTTTTCACATAAGCATCGCATCCCCAAACTTTAAGAAACGACAACTTTGGTTTCTTGCCAAACCATAGTTCATAAGGTGTCGTCTCAACGGATTTCGACGGTGTTCTATTCAGTGTGAATGCGGCCGCCTCTAGAGCATAACCCCAAAACGATAGCGGTAAATCTGTAAGAGACATCATAGATCGCACCATATCTAGTAAAGTGCGATTACGACGTTCGGACACACCATTACGTTGTGGTGTTCCGGATGGCGTGAGTTGCGAAACTATCCCGCATTGTTTCAAATGTAGACCAAACTCGTAACTCAAATATTCACCTCCACGATCAGATCGTAGAAATTTAATTTTCTTGTTACGATGATTTTCAACTTCACTCTGAAATTCTTTGAACTTTTCAAATGTTTCAGACTTATGTTTCATTAAGTAGATATACCCATATCTGCTTAAGTCATCTGTGAAGGTGAGAAAATAACGATATCCGCCACGAGCCTCAACATTCATCGGACCACATACATATGTATGTATGATTTCCAACAAATCTGTTGCTCTCTCCATAGTACCGGAGAACGGTGTTCTAGTCATCTTGCCCATAAGGCACGGTTCGCAAGTGCCAAGTGATTCATAATCAAGTGACTCCAAAAGCCCATCAGTATGGAGTTTCTTCATGCGCTTTACACCGATATGACCTAAACGGCAGTGCCACAAATAAGTTGCACTATCATTATCAACTCTGCATCTTTTGGCTTCAATATTATGAATATGTGTATCACTACTATCGAGATTCATCAAAATAGACCACTCCTCAAGGGTGCATGACCATAAAAGATATTACTCATATAAATAGAACAACCATTATTCTCTCGATTTAAATGAATAACCGTCTCGCATCAAACAAGATCCAGATATAATGTTCATGCTCAACGCAGCACCAAATAACAATTATTTAGGTCTAAAACTAATCCGAAGGTAGATGTAGAGGTAGCGTGCCGACCGCGATCACATCGACTTTGGAACCATTTCCCACGCCGATCGTCACCTCGTCCTTTGCCGTTGTTAAGCAATCCGTAGTCCCTGTTTGAGTTGCAACTATTAGCAACAGAACCAGTATCAAATACCAGTGCTCTGCGAGCTCTAGTAAGGTACACATCAATAACATGTATATCACATATACCTTTGTTCACCTTGCCATCCTTCTTATCCGCCAAATACTTGGGGCAGTTCCGCTTCCAAAGGACTAGATCGCTTTAAGAGAAGCACTCGGTTTCAGGTTTAGGGCCGACTTGGGTTTCTTCTCTGAGCAGCAACTTGCTTGCTGTTCTTCTTGAAGTTCCCTTCTTCTTCCCTTTGCCTTTCTTCTTGAAACTAGTGGTCTTATTGACCATCAACACTTGATGCTCCTTCTTGATTTCTACCTCCGCAGCCTTTAGCATTGCGAAGAGCTCGGTATAGTCTTTACTAACCCTTGCATATTATAGTTCATCACGAAGCCTTTGTAGCTTGGTGGCGTGATTGAAGAATTACATCAATGACACAATCATCCGGAAGATTAACTCCCAATTGTGTCAAGTGATTGTAGTACCCGGACATTTTGAGTATGTGCTCACTAACGTAACTATTCTCCTCCATCTTGCAGCTATAGAACTTATTGGAGACTTCATATCTCTCAATCCGGGCATTCATTGGAATATTAACTTCAACTCTGGAACATCTCATATGCTCCATGACGCTCAAAACGTCGTTGAAGTCCCGGTTCTAAGCCGTAAAGCATGGAACACTGAACTATAGAGTAGTCATCAGCTTTGCTCGCAGACGTTCTTAACGCCGTCGGTTGCATCAAGAAGCGAGTCTGGCACCTAGCGGTGCATCCAGACGTAACTCTTACGTGCAGCAATGAGGATAATCCTCGTTACGGACCCAGTCCGTGTAATTGCTACCATCATCTTTCAACTTTGCTTTCTCAAGGAACGCATTAAAATTCAACGGAACAACAAAGACGAGCCATCTATCTACAATCAAACATAAACAAGCAAGATACTATCGGTACTAAGTTCATGATAAATTTAAGTTCAATTAATCATATTACTTAAGAACTCCCACTTAGAAAAACATCTCTAGTTATCTAAGTGATAACGTGATCCAAATCAACTAAACCATAACCGATCATCACGTGAAATGGAGTAGTTTTCAATGGTGAACATCTTATGTTGATCATATCTACTATATGATTCATGCTCGACCTTTCGGTCTCCGTGTTCGAGGCCATATCTGCATATGCTAGGCTCGTCAAGTATAACCCGAGTATTCTGCGTGTGCAAAACTGGCTTGCACCCGTTGTAGATGGACGAGAGCTTATCACACCCGATCATCACGTGGTGTCCGGGCACGACGAACTTTGGCAACGGTGCATACTCGGGAGAACACTTCTTGATAATTTAGTGAGAGATCATCTTATAATGCTACCGTCAATCAAAGCAAGATAAGATGCATAAAGGATAAACATCACATGCAAATCAATATAAGTGATATGATATGGTCATCATCATCTTGTGCTTCGTGATCTTCATCTCCGCAGCACCACCATGATCACCATCGCCACCGCGCGACACCTTGATCTCCATCGTAGCATCGTTGTCGCCTCGCCAATCTTATGCTTCTACGACTATCGCTACCGCTTAGTGATAAAGTAAAGCATTACAGAAGCGATTGCATTGCATACAATAAAGCGACAACCATATGGCTCCAGCCATTGCCGATAACCGGTTACAAAACATGATCATCTCATACAATAAAATTTAGCATCACGTCTTGACCATATCACATCACAACATGCCCTGCAAAAACAAGTTAGACGTCCTCTACTTTGTTGTTGCAAATTTTACGTGGCTGCTACGGGCTTAAGCAAGAACCGGTCTCACCTACGCATCAAAACCACAACGATACTTCGTCAAATAGACTCCGTTTTAACCTTCTCAAGGACCGGGCGTAGCCACACTCGGTTCAACTAAAGTGAGAGAGACAGGCACCCACCAGTCACCTTTAAGCAACGAGTGCTCGCAGCGGTGAAACCAGTCTCGCGTAAGCGTACGCGTAATGTCGGTCTGGGCCGCTTCATTTCACAATACCGCTGAACCAAAGTATGACATGCTGGTAGGTAGTATGACTTGTATCGCCCACAACTCACTTGTGTTCTACTCGTGCATAACATCAAACCATAAAACCTAGGCTCGATACCCTTTGTTGGGGAACGAGTAATTTCAAAAATTTCCTACGCACACGCAAGATCATGGTGATGCATAGCAACGAGAGGGAGAGTGTTGTCTACGTACCCTCGTAGACCAAGCGAAGCGATCACAACGTAGAGGAAGTAGTCGACGTTCTCCTCGCGATCCGACCGATCCCGGCGCCGTTACTCCGGCGCCCCGAGTTCTTGACACACGACAGCTCGATGACGTCCCTCGACTCGATCCAGCCGAGTGTCGAGGAGAGTTTCGTCAAGACGACGGCGTGGTGACGATCTTGATGTTTCACCGGCGAGGCTTCGCCTAAGCTTCATGACGGTATGACCGAGGTGGAATATGGTGGAGGGGGCACCGACACGGCTAAGGAACGATCCGTAGATCAAACTTGTGTGTCTTAGGGTGCCCCCTGCCCCGTATATAAAGGAGCAGGGGAGGGGGGCCGGCCAAGGGAGGCGCGCCAGGAGTCCTACTCCCTCTGGGAGTAGGATTCCCTCCAATCCTAGTTGGAATAGGATTCCGAGGGAAAAGAGAGAGAGGGGCGGCCCCTTTCCTAGTCCTAGTAGGACTAGGGGAAGGGGGGCTTGGCCACCTAGGGCTGGCCCTTTCTCCTTTCACCAAGGCCCACTATGGCCCATTTACCTCCCGGGGTTCCGTAACCTCCTAAGACTCGATAAATTCCTGTTTTCACCCGAACCATTCGAACTCCAAACATAGGCTTCAATATATCAATCTTTATGTCTCGACCATTTCGAGACTCCTCGTCATGCCCGTGATCACATCCGGGACTCGAACTTCTTGGTACATCAAAATACATAAACTCATAATAACCGCCATCGAAACCTTTAGCGTGCGGACCCTACGGTTCGAGAACAATGTAGACATGACCTAGAACTATTCTCGGTCAATAACCAATAGCGGGACCTGGATGCCCATATTGGTTCCTACATATTCTTCGAAGATCTTTCTCGGTCAGACCGCATAACAACATACGTTGTTCCCTTTGTCATCGGTATGTTACTTGCCCGAGATTCGATCGTCGGTATCCAATACCTAGTTCAATCTCGTTACCGGCAAGTCTCTTTACTCGTTCCGTAATACATCATCTCACAACTAACTCATTAGTTGTAGTGCTTGCAAGGCTTTAGTGATGTGTATTACCGAGAGGGCCCAGAGATACCTCTCCGACAATCGGAGTGACAAAACCTAATCTCGAAATACGCCAACCCAACATCTGCCTTTGGAGACACCTGTAGTACTCCTTTATAATCACCCGATTACGTTGTGACGTTTGGTAGCACCAAAGTGTTCCTCCGCAAACGGAGTTGCATAATCTCATAGTTACAGGAACATGTATATGTCATGGATAAAAGCAGTAGCAACATACTAAACGATCGTGTGCTAAGCTAATGGAATGGGTCATGTCAATCAGATCATTCTACTAATGATGTGACCTTGTTAATCAAATAACAACTCTTTGTTCATGGTCAGGAAACATAACCATCTTTGATTAACAAGCTAGTCTAGTAGAGGCATACTAGTGACATGTTGTTTTGTCTATGCATTCACACATGTATTATGTTTCCGGTTAATACAATTCTAGCATGAATGATAAACATTTATCATGAAATAAGGAAATAAATAATAACTTTATTATTGCCTCTAGGGCATATTTCCTTCAGCTAGATGAGGACAAACTCGTCTCCTTCATACTGGCGGGGCTGGACCTCGACTACAACCCCCTGGTCTCAGCCCTAGATGACCATACGAAGATGTATTCTACTCCCAAGTGTGCAGCTTCGACCAGTGGGTCGAGTTACTCACGGGTGACCATGGACTGGCTTCAAGTCTTCTGCAAATTCTACCCGCCTTGGCGGACCTCTTCCTCACAGTAATTGCAAGCCGCGGGACCAGAAGCATGGTGGTGGCAGTGGCGATTTCTACTAGAAGAAGTGGGCCACCGGCGGGCACCATTTCTACTCCAACAGCAAGGGTGCACATCCAGGGGTGGTCGTCCAGCAACAACAATAAGGCCAACGACCCGATCCAATGTCAGATCTATGGCAAGATCGGTCATAGTGCGAGGGACTATTGGTACCGCTTCAACAACGACGCTCAAGTGGAAAAGGTGGTTGTTGTGGCTTAGTATGGCGTTGACACCAACTGGTATGTCGACAGGGGGGCAAGCAATCAGCCGTAGACATCGTCGCGAGGGTGTCTGAGTACACTAAGATCATGCTCCCCATGCCGAGAGCGCTCGGACTTACGTTGAGAGCATTGCAACATATGCCGAGAGCGCAAGAACAGCAGCTCCAAGATCTAGAGAAGCCACCAAGAGTGCGAGAGTAACCGTCGAAGCTGCGAGGACCGCCCAAGCCTAGATCACGAAGATGTTGAAAGGCGAGGAGAGCTCATGACTTTATGAGATCTATATGATTGCTGCGTGTGAACTTTTGCAAAGATGGAGCTGGACTTTTTGCTTTGGAACTACTAATGCACTGCCTCTATGTGAATTGTATCATCGATGCTTGTGCACGTATGTTCTATGCTGGTATGAAGATTGCTATACGACTTTTCCATATGTAATTGGATAACTATGAAATTGTTGTGTTAGTTTGTTTATTTATCTTCGTAGATGAAGTAACATGCGGTGCACTATGGGAAGAAACCAGGAGTCTATGATTCATGGGAGACATCCAATGAAAAAGTGGACGGTTTTGAGAACAACCACTATAAAGGATATAAGACTAAAAAAGAAGCGGATGATCGTTATGCCAACTTCTTCCGCAGAAACAAAATCAACTGTGAAGTATGCAAGACCGTGTGGACAAGTGGACGAGTAAAGAATTTGATTATCTTTATCCAGTTCATTGTCATTCTTGTGTTGTTATTATCATGAGGTCGTATATGTATTTAACATGCAACATGGCGGAGGCTTCGCTGAAAAGACTGTGTACTAACTTATAATGTTACATGAGTTCTACTCTAATGTGTACATCTATTATCTTGCGTTTCGATTATTGTTATGGTAAAATGTGTTGCGGCTAATATGTGATACATTTATTTTAATGTGTTTGATCGCATACATTAGTTGATGTTGTTGTGTAATGTATGACATTGTGTTGGTGGGTGGATATGTAGTTGTAGCGAGTGCCCCAGATGGCCCGCCACAACTAACAATATCTCCCGGTGGTGGGCGCCTAGTTATTCCCGCCACTGCAGAGGCTCTACCAGTGGCGGACGCGCGCCCGGCAATGATGCCTTGTTAGCAGTGGCGGGCGCCCCGAGGACTCTTGCCCGCTACTGCTAGGCTTTTTGCACTCGCCACTGCTAGCCATTCCTGCAGTAGTGGGCGTTGTCGGGCATCGTGGTGACACTGACGATAGTTGGGCCGGACAAGGTCAATTCGTTGATCACTCCTGAAGATGGGACGGTGGAAAAGGGCCGCAGTGGATCTAGGGTGTGCACATGCGGTGCGTGCTGCCAGAGGGCTAGACCGGATGGTGCTCTCGGCCCGATGTGAGGCAGCTGCGTGAGACCACCGGATTAGATAGTGTGTGTTCATGCGGTTCGGACAAATTATCAAGATCATAGATGTTGCGACTTTGTTCGCCAGATAGATGGCTTCGGGTTGATCCATGTATATATTTTTTTCAAACTATGTCAAATAATAATAAAGCTAGTTGTATGCATTGATTGATGGAGAGACGGGGGGTTATCCTCCTTTTTAGAAAAACAAAACACTGCGAGGCTAGCCATCATGTGCCATCATGTGTCCATTATATGCAATATATGAGAGTTTACGTTTGGGAGGCGTAAAGCCGATGAGAACCTATGACAGAGAAAGCATATATAACTTTACCACTCATAAAGGTGAAGATACGAATTAATATTGACCTGAGAAGAGTACACAAGCCATGCAATACGGTAGGCCAGCGAGGCACGTTCATGTCACCATTTCCCATCCGATAAATATAAGTCTCTCCCGTGCCTCTCAGTTTCACATACGCTTTGCATCTATAGGTTTCACAAGGAGTACAAAGCAAACTTAGCATCTATGATCAGTTTCACATAGGCTTGAAATGCACGGGGATTTTTTTCTTTTTAGAACGAAGGCTCACAAAAAGCCCGGCTTTGAATTAACGAAGCCAACAACCGGTCGAGGAGATTACAACCCGACTTACAAGCGACAGTAACTGGCACAATGGGGACGAACTGGAAAGCAAATCCAATCTACCCAAAAACAAGCTGCCAAAACAACTTGCAAGAGGCAGCACACTCCACTCTAGGATCATAGAAACAGGCCTGAACAAACAAAGCAGACAACACTGACCACCGAGAAAGGACCATGCTCGAGAAGCACTTCAGGAAGGAGGAAAACCGAACATCTTCCTTCTCTGGCACCGAAGAGGGTCCCTACCCCCTCGCCATGGCTCGTGGCGCTGTACCGTCGGGATCCAGAGAAATCTCACCCGAGAGCTGGAAGAATGTCACCCTCGCTTTGCTAGGTGACCACTGGGCGACCACCTCAATTTGCGCAAGTTCCTGCCGGTTGCACCACCACAGGAATACGCCCAACTAGTTGGAGAAGATTGCTTCAAGTCGTCGAACGCTGAAAGGGAGGCAGCACACCCCCACCCCTCACCTGCAGACCCTCCCATCCGAACCCAATGTCCCTGGCGATGCCTCCAGGAAGGATACGGTCCACAAGGTGCCGCCGACACCCGATCTGCAGCGGATCTTCGGTTTTCACCCAGACATGGGTCGGAGTGGAGAGATGGTGTCCTCAGCATCGCTCCCAAGGAGAAAAGCGGCGCCAAAAGGCGGCGTCGCCGCTGCCGGCCAGCCAAGGCGGCCACGAATCATCTAAGGGGGGCAATATATCAAATGTAACACAACACAAATGGAAAAGGCATTTTTTATTACAAGCCTAAAAATACCACTCACGCTCCGACGCAGGCATCCTCCTGTCCCTCCGTTATTCCAAGCCCCTGAGCACGAGACCTTTCTGAGTACGGTGTTCTCTTTGGTATCAATGATGGCAAAAACTCGAGGAGAGCAATCTTCGGGCTCTTGGATGCAGCACTACTGGAATTTTGTTGTACGCCGAGTGTTTTGCTGTATGCCGAGAGTCAAACCACGGGCTCTCGGCAAAGATATATACGCCGAGTGTTTTGCTGTACGCTGAGAGTCAAACCACGGGCTCTCGGCAAAGATATATACGCCGAGAGTCGAACTCGGCAAAGTGCAGCACACGGAAATGTGATGTCGTTGTCGAGTTGAAGCAAAAAGAACACGGCAAAGGAAGCACATTCCGCGAAAACAACATACGCCGAGAGCCAAACATGGCAAATAGATGCCATGTGGCAAGTCCATTTGCTCTTGACGGGTCGGTGACTTGGGGGTGTGTTTGCCGAGAGCTCAGCTAGGGAGTTCGGCATATATTCTCAAAAAATAACTTGCTTCGTGTACAGCAAATGACACGAGGGCCCCACTTGTCAGTGACACATTTGTCCATGCCTTGTCAGCAGCCACGTCATCCCACATATCAGGTGGTGGACACATGTCGGGCTCCTATTGGATTCATTTGCTGAGAGAGGGCTCTCGGCAAAGACCTGTCTTGGCATTAGCTGCAGGACTCACCTGTCTTCTTCTGGTCTATGTTTTTTTTTTGACCAAATCTTCTAGTCTACGGGGGGTGGTCATGTATTGAACCACACTAGAGCATGCCGCTCTTGGGACAATACAGAGAAGAAGGCCAAATACAGAACGAGAAGGGAGGGAAAAAAACATAAGCTGAAGGAGTCCAACCAAGCAGAAAGGCTTTGATGGCTGTTCATCTGATCCTGTCCTAACTCCTAAATAGGAAGTTACAGCAGATCTTAATTTTATCGACAAGTGACATCTGGTTAAAGTATGATCTTTGATCGTACAAATATCATCACAACTGGGTTTTTTCTTTTCTTGACTTGCGAAGCTTAAAATATTTGTACTACCTTCAATCCATAATAATTGTCGTGGTTTTAATTCAAATTTGAACTGAAACCACGTCAATTATTATGGATCAGAGAGATACTAATATTTGATCGTCAACGTTGTTCGGTTCATAAAGCAAGAAAAAATTATCTCTCAACTAGCATAAGACGTGTGCATTGCTATGGAACTCCAAATAATTGAAGTAATATCGAATTAGCGGTATACAACAACCAATGGACTTGCAACACTGCAAAGAAAACTCCCCTCGTGTTAAAGCCTACCAACAACCACAACTTCCTACCAATCCTAGCTGCCACCGCCATCACCGTTTCAGTCCCCCTCTGTTTTCCCGTCCGACAACCTCATCGACGGTAAGAGGAGTGTGGACCCATTCATCTCGTTGTTATTTTTTCTACTTTTTTCTCCTCCAGTGACATCGTCGAGGTGGTGGCGACAATGGCATATTGGAATAAGGTCTATCCGGTCTCTCCCTACCTCAACTACATCTAATCCAGCGTCAACGAAGGGCCTGTGAGAGTTTGTATCCCCAAATCTGTTAGCTTCCTTCAGATCTTGGCAGTTTGTGTGTCTTTCAAGGAGAGCTTTTGGCTTGGCAATTGGTGTGGCAACTTCGCTTCTTATTTTGTGTTGTTCTGTGGCTTGGCTCGGTATCTCTAGCCCACTGTGCTGGTGGTGATACATTGCAAGCCTGTTCTGTATGGGGTGATGCTCTAACCGATGTTGCTTCAGCAATTTCTAGAACTCGTCTAAGGGGGTGAATGACTATTGCTGTCTTCAAAGCCTAGTATGGTGAGGGGGTTCGTAGCCATCGCTTTTCTTTGTTGTTGGTTCGGTCAAATTTTCAATCTCCGGCGGGTGGCGTACAATCAGAGGAAGAAGACTAATATGTTTTAATGCAATTTTACTTTTTACTAGTCATTTTACATCCAGTTCTCTATCCATTGTATTGGCCTTAATTTTCCTCGTTACTAATAAAATATAATATGCCCTTTGGGTTTCGTTATTCAAAAAAACACCGCAAATAAAAACTTAAACAAGCATGTGGCAATGCACTTGTGTAACTGCAGAACCATGGGAGCACTGGCATCTACTTATAGAAAACTTTCTCATTCGAAACATAGTGAGTTTGTCGCTTGTGGGTTTGATTGAGCTGGGTGTAGGCACACGTGTGCGATTTGAAGCTCCCCAATGACATTATTTGTTTATTGTTTTGTCTATTAAAAAACTCAAACCGGAGGGGTCTGGTGTGGTTTAGATGGATGAGGAAGATTGGGATGGAGAGAGAAGAGAACTCTTCCAAAGATGAAGGGGGCTGATGGGGGTATTCATCATTGAGAGGGTGAGGGAGTGTGCTATTATATGTTGAGAGGGTATTAATCACTGACGGTCCGTCTTCCAAAACCAGCCAGTGATACGACGACAACACTGACAGGTTTCTAGATCAGACCTGTCAGTGTTATTCATCTAGGTCATTTGTTATTATTTTTTTGTGATACAAAATAAATTATGAGTACCAACCCCTTTGAGAAATTGCTAGCTGTGGAATCATAATTAATTTTTCTATTATACTTTAGGCATCTTGCTCCACGTATGTAGAATATGTACTACTATATCAGATATAAAAGATGGGTCGGTCGGGTAGTCTAGTGTGTTTTACAAGTTAGGTATATCATTTCATCATCACAAAATTGCAATATAATTAGGACAGATTAATCAGATCAAGTTAAGACCACATGAAAAATTTGTGCAATCATCAAATTTAGAAGAAAAAGAATTGAAAGGCCAGATGACATCATTGACTAGTCAGTTGTTCTGTCAGTCAATGATGAATTAATAGAATGCACTTTTATTTTTGTAATAGTTAATATGTAATTTGGAACTTAGTTCAATTAATGTGTAAATAAAATATTTTTGATGAATGATTAATTAGACATAATCGTTGGCAGTTGAATGAAATTCTAAAAAAAAACTCCTAACTAGTCTTGCTTGCGCGGACAGCCCAGATAGGTGGAGGCCTACGTCATTTCCGACACCCACACAAGAGGGACTTTAGTGGTGATGACCATATCGGCCTCACCTTCGCCAAACCATCGGCGTTGGCTTATTCAAAGTAGCGCTTCTCCGCTTCCTCTTCAGCTTTTGCGGCCTCCACCACCAGGTTAGTCTACTTCTCCAACTAAACACCATGGGTCACGAGCATGATGCGACCCTCTTCCTTTGCTTCCTGTGCACTCATGGGGTGGTGGGATGTGGCACCCCTTCTTGAATACGGTGTACGACTACTGTATCCAGCTGGGAGGCAGCATACGCCAGCCTAGGAAATCAACCTGGCACATGCTTGTACAATCCATGGGTAACAGTGTACGACCCCTTCGACATAAGGGGTGCTTTATTGACCTACACACTTTGCAAAATCGACTTATAGCATTCCAAGTCTCAACATTGTGTCGAGGTCAGAACGGTCTGAGTAGTCATGGTGACTACATCAGACATGACTACAGCGGAAACTTCTACAATGGTAGCTGCAAGGTCCTAGGGCAGCTCCATTCCACATGGATCTGACCAGGTGCTCTCTTGCCTAGTTTCATCTCAAGTTAGTCTTCTTAATAGCTTCTTACATGACGATGTTAAAAGGCCATGAGTACATTGAATGTACTCTCAAGTCAAAAGTATCTCGCGGTCACACCAAAGGCACACTTCAAGTTACTCAAGCATGAGATTGCTCTCACACCAACAAATATCAATAACAACTTAGTAATTACTTCTACCAACTCTTATCTACTAACATAAGACAGTAATCCACATGTAAAGCTTGAAATAGCAACATAACCAGTGCAACCATGATATGCTAAAGCTTGTCCTCAACGTGAAAGTCCGTCCACCGATGTGATACATGCAACAACTTAATAAACACTTGCGTCAGCAGGTATAACTACAACATTATAAACCTGGCATGCTACTATCTTGTGGTCTTAGGACCATCTTTCTCAAGGCCTTAGAACTGGTCAAGTCTTGACATCCATGTTGTTGGCCACCTGCACCTAATCTCTTGCCTCCACAACTCTTGTTCTCAAATTATTAAAGTTAATACCTCCGACTAGAAAATCCTTGTGTAACTTTCCCAAACTATGTCCATTACAGATGACACGGCTATTTAAATAGATTCTAAACACACACACACACACACACACACACACTCTATAAGGTTGTACACTTTACCCACACTATGGACACCTGTCCAACAAATCCGGTTCACAGACATAACACTCTTACCGCATTACCGAGCATCCCGCAAGAAGCTCATGGGAGAGGGGATCTGGGTCCTTGCCACCCCATGGCACAACTAATCCACTCTGGGATTCTATCAACTTTCAGATACCCTTACCAACCCAGACCCTCAAAGCATTGGATAGTAATCCTGGATCAGAGGCTTTACTTTCTCCAACCTTCCCTTTTGATGACACACGAAAGAGGCATACCTGCAAACCCAATCTGCCCTTCCCACTTAGGCAAGTGTGGTCGTACGGGTTAGTTTGGTTCTGTGGCACTTTGTCCATCTATCTGGAGGAGGTTGTTAATTAGTTTATTATTGTAACGGTGTGCACCTGCAATGTTAGTCTTGCACACAAAGTAAACAAGCAACAGTAATAATCTACAACAACCTATCACCGGCATTGCTACTACTAGCAAGTACGACAAAGCATAATAATAAGCAGGTATGGTACAATGGAAGTAAATAACAACAAGGAAACCGATTGACAAAACGGGTCGGCAGAAACCGACACAGAAGCCAAAAACATGCAAGAATAACATTAGTGAAAACTTAGGGTCTGCATCGGAGAAATTGACTTACTTGCCGGGGGCTGCCTATTTATAGGCCCGAGAAGAGAGGATAAGCTCGGCCGGGGAGGCGGCCATGGTCGGGGCCTAGGTGCTCGGTGGGCGACGCGCTGGCGTGCTGCAGGGCTATCGCTAGCATGCTGCGCAGCGCTTAGCGGCTAAGGGCAAAAGAAGCTGGCGCAGGAGGACGAAGGAGAGGAGGGGGGTCCAACCGAGCATAGACGAATAGTGCGATGGTGACGGCAAGAGTTTTGGAGGTTTCCGGCGACCGGAGTTGGCAGGGGAGGGGGTCCTGGACTCATGGTGGTCCTCTGGAGCTAGTGGACAACCCGAGGAAGGAGGGTCTCGGCCATGCATGACGCAGAGGCTCTTCCGCATCCAGAGCGCGTCCTTGACTAGCCATGACTATGGTCACCATGGCTTCTAGAAGGTCCTGGGTGCTTTGGCTAGTCAAAGCTTGTCCAGTGGGTGTAACTAAGTGTGGTTAGAGTGTGTGAGGGGGTTTAGGGGCCCAGGTAGCTCAATTGTTGAGTGGAGCTTCATATCTCCATTTCTGCCAGAAGGTGTTTGATAGCTGTCAAATGGAAATGGCACTGTGAATACATCTAATTTTTGGTGTAGTGTGGTTTGATATGATGATGACTACGTATGCAAAACTTGCTGCTAAATGGATGCATATATGTGGCACTTCCCGTACAAAGTGTAAATCTTTACACAAAGTTTGTGATCTTGCTGTGATCAAATGGCAAATTTTCCCTGGCTTCAACGAAGCTAACCCTAGTTGACGCACGCTGGCGTCAACTAGGAAGTCTCCTGACGGCCCTGCAGCTTCAACATTAGCAGATTTTAGTTTGTTTTCATTTTGTCAAGTGAAGCAACCTGCTACATCCGTTAACCGATATAAGCCACCCTTACACATTATATGGGGCAGGATACGTATGATGCCTGGAAATTTTTTGAGTCAGACGATCTTTCCAACTCTTCGATTGAAATTGAACGGTTAGTGCGCATCTTATATTGGACGGTGCTTTTAGTGAGAGACTAAGAGTTGGGCCTTGGGAAGCTATCGGCCAATACACATATTGTGACATTATTTGTGCCACAACAAGTAATTTTGATGTCTCAAAGCTGCACTACAAGTTGAAGTTCAAGAGCTCTATCGTGACATCATGCTTGCTGATCAAAATGGACATTGCACGAAATAGCTATGTCATAGAATGCATGACGGTGTGAACCACAAAATGCTTTCTGCTATGATGGATTATGCGTCCTCGGGATTAAAGTTCAATACATTGAAGTTTTCCACTCAACTAGTTATATTGTGGCTCAAATCATAATTTTGTCCTCCCGATTGCAATGAACCTGCTCACTCTCGTGTCTTTGCGTGTGTGTGTGCCATCTAGGGACGCCATGCTACCAGATTGGGTTGATGGTCCTACCAGATTGTCTAGCCCGTCTGGTAACCAATGATTTAGCCGTGTTTTAATGAGTCTAAAACAAGTGTATCTTAATGGAATATATGTACTTCATTATAACACAAATATTTAAAAAGGTAATCATTTCTCATTGTATTCCTTGTTACACTGAGAGTCTAGAGTGTTTGGTCTCGTTTTTTCAATTGAATCAAGATATGCTTGCGAGTATAAGGTTTTGCCACACATAAATGTGAAGATAGAAAATCAAAGCCGACAGAGAAGTGTAGCCCCATGTGCTAAAACAAGAATAGCTCATGTGCAAGCAATTCAATGCGGTGGGCCAGTGAGCCGCCACCTTCACGTCACCAATTTCTAACCGATAAATATCGGCCCCTCCCATGCCTCTCAGTTCCAAAATCCTCAAGCAGTGGTGAATTGAGGCCGTTCATATATCCAGAGAGTAAAATGCATGTGTTGTATCTAGACGAGTTGCGTAGGCTTGAGAGAGATCCGGAATTATTTTACGGCGACGAAGCCGCTAGGTCCAACTAGTTTCTTTTCCAGATCTTCTCCCTTGTGTTGATGTGGCAATTGGCCCGGATGGGAAGAGAGTTTCGCGGCATGTCGTGCAACCACTTGATTTCCTACCACTTTCTCACTAGTGACGCACACATCCCAACCTGGGGATTGTGGGGCATTTTGGACGGGGCGGAGCAAAGGTGGGGCAAATGATCAATTGGCCCCAATTTGGCTGGAAAAAGGAGGGACGTATGGAGGGGAAGGTCGAGGGAGAATAGCCGAGGTGGATCAGTGGGAGAGGGAGGCAATTTACATATTTATTTTCTCCTTTTTTTTGCTCGGATTTTGAGCTTCCTTGGATGTTAAGACTCTGTTGCGACTTCTAATAATATGGCTGCATGCATCAATTGATGCAGAGGCCGGAGGTATTCCTCCTTTTCAAAAAAAAGTGGGAAAGGGAGGCGCGGGAGGTGGCGTGAACAAGGAAGGAGTGCCCGCAAGCACTCCGAAATGATGCCGTCGGGCTGAGAAGTGAGGAATGAGAGTGTGTAGAGTGGTGAACAAGGGAGGAGCTTGAGTGCTTGAACCGGCAAGTGGGCTTGTGGAGTACTCGGCGCTGGTGCCTGCTCTTCCACTGGCAGGGGCGTGATGAGCAGCTGAATTGTGGCTGGTGACTTGCGGGGTCAACCCTGGTAAGGAAGGAGTTCGTCACGCGGAGTGCGGATAAGCTCGAGCCCACTCGACGGCCCTAGATCCGCCGCTAGCGACGGCCGGGTGAGGGCGTGCCGCGTGCGGCCAAGAATCGGATGGTCCGTCTTCCATAGAACAATTCAGTGGCTATTACGTCTTCAAATGTTTGGTAGTTATTCATGGCAAGCTATAGCGTCTCTGCAATATCCAATCGGCGCTTGTTTTCTGTTCAACTATATTCATTTAATTAACTGGTCTCAGTTTTTGCCATCAAAACTATCCTAAGCATCAAGCAGTCTATACAAAGATGATGATTCTTCCATGTACGTATATGATGTGACGTGAAGTGGAGTGGACCATGGTTGTGTGGGTTATGTTATCTGAATCTTGGATGACGGTAGCTGGGAGGTTCAGTCCTCATGGCATAACGCTGGATATCAACAAAAGTTTTTTCGAGATGAAACCAGCTGCGTTTTGTGCAGAGCTTCAGAAACATTTTTTAGAAAGAGGGCCGTCCACTGTTGGTTGTAATTTGTGAGGGCTTCAAAAACATCAACTGATTGAAGTAAATGAACTGGAACTAACAAAGCAAACCCTTTTTTGACACCAATAGATCGGCTCGTAATGATAGAGTTTAGCTTTTGTCTGATGTTTTTGTGGAGTCTGTCTTTGCAGTGGCAGTACAGTCACTCTTTTCACTATTGATGTGGGGGAAGTGGAGTGGAGTGTGATGAAAAACATTGAAGGATGAACGATTCTTAAGGATATGCCGTGGAAACTTCAGCTAAGACAATAGTAGCTAGAGTCCAGCTAAATCTAAACGGTGTAATGCCAATCACACAGGATATATACATGATCTATGTTTGAGGCAAAGCTTCAGCTTGCAATGTGGTAAGTAGACCTGTACTCCCTATCCAGAATTGTCTAATGCACTTACGAGATGTTCATACTTCATACTAGACTTGGTTGTTAGCGTTCCAAATGAAACATGCCTCTGCGGGGATCATCATGGTGAGAAACAGCGTAACGAAGCCCGCTACATCTTCTAGTCCTATATGATGCACGCACGAGTCATATAGTCGAGGCTTCGCTGAAGACTCGTCCAGATGGCCCGGCCCACATAACAACAGCCCTGCTTCATTTTTTCCTTTTTCCTTTTGACTTTTTCTCTTTCCAAACTCTAGTTTTTCTTCTTATTTTGCACATGGGGCCAATTTGCCCTTCGGCATTAGCTAGGAGGTCTCCGGATGGCCCTCCGACTTCAACATTAACATAGCTTAATTTGCTTTTATTTCACCAAGTGAAGCAACATGCTAATTCCGTTAAAATATGTAAGGCACCCCTACGCGTTATATGGGGCATGATACGTATGTTGCCTAGGAAAAAAATGATTCAGACGATTTTTTCAACTGTTCGATTGAAATCGAGCGGTTAGTGCTCATCTGTGTTTATCTTGGACCGTGCTTCTAGTGAAATATTGAGAGTTGGGGCTTGGGAAACTATCGGCCAATACACCTATGGTGGCATTATTTGGCTGCAACAAGTAATGTTGATGTCTTCAAGCCACACTACAAGTTGAAATTGAGGAGCTCCATCATCCCATCATGCTTCCTGATCAAACGTGTATTGTATGAAATAGTAATATCATAGAATGGATGACGCTGAAGAACGCAATGCTTTCTGCTAACATGGATTATGTGCCCTTGGGATTAAAGTTCAAGCGGTTGAAGCTTTCCACTCGACTACTTATATTGTAGCTCAAATCATCTTTTTGTCCTCATGATTGCAATGAACCTGCTCATGCTCGCATCTTTGCGTGTGTGTGTGTGTGTGTGTGCGCCAGACATCTATGGACGCCATGATACCAGATTGGGTTAACGGTCCTATAAGATTGTGTAGCCCGTTTGGTAACCAATGATTTAGCTTTGTCTTAATGGGTCTAGAAAAAATGTGTCTTAATGGCATATAGGTGCCCCATTACGGAACAAATATTTAAAAAGCTAAGGGCCTGTTTGGTTCCAAATAAGTCACCAACTTATAAGTCAGGTGACTTAAAACCAGTGACTTATAAGTCACGCCTGTTTGGTTGTCACCTATTTATAAGTCACTTGATCACACCTTCCCACACCAATCCACATCATGCATGTGGTGAGACCCACGCAAAAGGGGTTACTTATAAGTTTTAAGTTGGGGTTGAGCAACTTATGACTTATAAGTTGGGGTGACTTATAAGTTGGGTCTGTTTGGCAAAATAAGTCACTTTTTTCACTTTTCAACTTATAAGTTCGTGACTTATTTGGAACCAAACAGACCCTAAACATTTTCATTGTATTCATTGTTACACTAAGAGTCTAGAGTGTTTGATCTCATTTTTCTATTGAATCAGGATATGCTTCGGAGGCATGCAAACGGTAAGAAGCGTGTGACATGGAGAATATAAGGTTTTACCACACATACATGTGAATACCCGGCCCCATGTGCTAAACTAGAAGTAGCGCATGCAAGCAATGCAATGTTGTGGGGCAAATTTCTAGCTGATAAATATTGAATTCTCCCTTGCCTCTTAGTTCCAAAATCGTCACGCAAAGGTGAATGGAGATAGTCCATATATTCAGTGAGTAAAATGTGTCTGTTGTATCTATACACGTTGCTTAGTCTTGAGAGGCATTCAGAACTATTTTACTAAGAGGAAGCCCCTTTGATCGACTATGGTATTTTCAAGATCTTCTCCATTGTGTTCACATGGCAATTGGCCCGGATAGGAAGAAAGTTTTGCCGCGTGTCCTACAGAACCAGGATCGCCGGTCACTTTGGGCGCACACATCACCGTTCCCGATATAGAGCTCCGGGTCAAATGATGGCGGGGCCCTGAGCCAATGGGTATGCGACAAGCTTGCCCTGCGGTGAGCTCGATGGCATGGGTCGTGTTGTACGTGGCCATCCGACCACGGGTGTGGGTGGTGAGATGACCGGTAAAAGTTATGCTCGATGCAACCCAGGCCGATAACGCTGGCACCTGTGGGCGTCACTTCCTTCATGAAGGTGTCGTCGTTGTTGTTCTCGTCACCCTGTCCTCGTTGCTTTGGGGAAAACCCTAGGTCCGAGATTCTCAGACTAGGACGATGACAGCATCTTGATGTCATGTTCCCTCTTGGGGGCACTGTCCTAGAGTTGGATCTAGCTGCAGAGACCCGCAGCTTGCGTAGTGGTGGTCGGTGGCTCATGTGGTAGTGCTATGTGGGTGTGCGGCGATGGGGCTGCAGTGAGGTTGTGGTAGTGGGGTCTCCGGCGTGTCCGTTGGCCCATCGTGGTCCGTTTGCTACGGTGGAGTCGAAGTTGCACGATGGGTCCCTATGCCAACGATGACAAGTGGTGGATGGCCCTTCTAGATGATCCTTCACGACGCCAGCCTTGAATAGTGCTTTATTGCTTACTAGCGAGTAGTGCGCGGCGGCACGCCGCGCTCCAGTGATTCGCTGGGGTGTGTTTCTATGTAGTATATGAGAATCGTTGTACATTTTGCATGTTTGTGTTTTTGCAATGAGTAAGAGAGCAGTTGTGCAATAGTAGTTTCTAGATAGAGTTTTTACATTACAATAGCATGAATTGTCTCGCTGATGTACGATGTCATGAGGTCTTTCTGATGTAGTGATATAGAGTTGATCCCAGTTCTTCCCTTCAGTTTTCCAGGGCCTACACACATCAGTTTAGTGAAGGCTGAACATTTCATCAGAAATAAAAAGAAATCAATCTGTCACTCAAATATGAAGCTTAACTTTACACAATCTGACACTCAGTTACACCGAAGTAGTCATTATACATAGCGAGCTACAGACCACCAAAACTAATCCTATCCTTGTCTGACACAGTTCACAATCTAGAAAGGGATGGCATAATCTACATTGTCCATTTTGCAAGAACAACATTGCACCCCTGCAATCTAGATCTGCATGGATGGCAAGCGAGTTAATCTGTGAAATATAATTGTGCATCATTAAAAAATATGGAGCCTTAATCATTACTAAGTACCAACGCCTAAAGTGAATTCAACAAGTATTCGTGAGGAAGCAAGTCTGACATTCCCGAAGCAGGTATTCTCTCACGGCCAAACAACTCCTGAAGCCTGGAATCACGTAGCATTGACATGCCAAACAACTCCTGAAGCCTATAATCACATAGCATTGACACACCCTTAGTATCCTATACACAATCAAAGAGAGCATAAGCAGATTTCATGCATTCTAACGGGGTTAAAAATTGCATCGCCAATGATGGCATTATTAGGTGGGAAAAGGACAAGGGTATGATTGGCACACATTATATACCATAACACTACTTACGGAGGAGTACATTTTCCTTAACGCAAATAATGAATCTTATATTTGAAAACTGCTATAATTAACTTTTGAGATGGATACAGTTCCAAACCACAAACCACATTCTAGGACAAAACAAAAACTACTATAATTAACTTTTGAGATGGATACAGTTCCAAACCACAAACCACATTCTAGGACAAAACAAAAACTACAACATATCATGATGCATTCAGAGTCGTCCTATAGGAAGAACACATCCAAACTGGTCTTTGAGAACCAAAAGTTCAGGTGGGATTTCTTTCTGCAGAGAAGCTCTGAACCAATCCTTAAAATGACCAGGTAAAACTGGTTTTAGTCCAAAAGTGCAGATTCATATACAACCATTTTGTAGACTTACACAAAATATACAGCATGAAAATTGCAGCATTTCGTCTTCAAATTATTACAGTTCAGACATGGCAAGAATGGTGTCTTGTCCAACGGAGCAATCGAAATGATGACCGTGTCAGTAAATTAGATGCGTGCAAATTAATGATGTAAAGTTGCAACTAACTCGGGAGTGGACAGAAGTCAAGAACAATCTACCATTTTATATCAAATCCTTGACTCATCATCATGTCATGCAATTAGTCCTGTCAAACTGATATATTTCTTAGAGGACCAGCGGAGCCAGAAATCATAGAACTTGATGTGTACACCTGCATAGAGCAGAAACAACATTAGGTATAATTTTGTTGCGATGAACATGAATACAAAAACAAAAATTCAGAAGCATACTCTACTGTTAAGATTTCTATCTTATAATCCACTGTCATAAGAATTTGTAAGGAGCTATACCATGAGCCAAATAAAAGGAAGCATGTAGAATTAATGTTAAGTTTTCGACAACACAATGAAGTCGTCATTTTTAGGATACTTTTAGAAAGAAAGTAGCAATTCCAGAGCAAGCACAGAGAAGCAATACTAAATAAAGGATGCAACTACATAATAAATCAAGCAAGATTTGCTTCACGTGATCTATTTTATATATTTGTCCTAAGGATCAGGGTCCAACTCATTTACCTTCTCCATTGGATAAATCATTGCTGAAAAACAAGTTTCTAATGCCCCACATGAAAATGGCACCATACACTTCACCTTCAAAACCTTAAACTCTTACTCTTCAGCTAGACAGCAAGAGATTGAAACAATGTCAAAATCCAAGGAGGCAAAACCACAAGACTAAAACATCCATAGAAAAGTATATACAACATAAAATGCACATATATATCCGTGTTCTTCCTTCCACACTTGCATGTAGGATGAGCTTAGACTGTAACAAGACTAAAACATCCAATATCTCTTCCAGTTCAGTTTTTTGAGGATGGTATAGCTGCTTACATATTCTTATTGCAGTGGTCAGAGGTTGAGCTGGCGAGGAGTTCAATCAAGAGTTAGTTGCTGGGGAAACATGTACGATGGGCGGCAGCGTTTCCCTGGATGGCTATCATGACCTGAAGCAGAGCGAGCTCAACATGAAGAACAGCAGCGGCTTGCGCTATTCCCAGTGATGGCACGACTCGACATGGAGGGATGCTAGCTGTGGCAACACAACCACGAAAAGGAGCACATCCGCAGTTAATGGCTTCACGCCACAGGGCTGCCTCCAGGAATTCTGGGCCCCGAACCGAAATGCAAAAAACAGCCATACAAAGTGAAATTTTCATATAACTAAACCCCTCCAGTTATTTATAAATATATCAAGTATTAATAAAGTGTACTGAATCAAAAAACCAAGCTCTTATTCTACTGAAAATCTTTATCATGATTATCTTCTAATTCTCGAACATATCCAGTACACAGCAAGGCGAGCTAAGTACAGGATCAATTGATGAATAATAAAATGATCAATGATTCCAGAAAAGATGAACATTACTTATTTAGCTATAATGGCACACACTCTACCATTGGATTGAAAAGAAATTACAGAGAGATGGAAGATAGAAACAGGTCTAGTTGCTACAAGGTGATGACTATACATTGGCCAAAGAACTACAACTCGGTAGTAAGGGAAGGTAATAATTGAATATCAGAAGTAATCTTCTCTACGAATTTACAGAGCCTAGTACCTTGCTGTTCGAAATCAAATAATGCAGATAGAGCGGGGTATGATCCTATAGCTAGGGACTAACAGGGTGTGTACATATACTTGTCAAGGGGCATGCATCACATGATTAATAACTAATAGCTTGTTAATTTGGAGGCAATTGTGTCAATGCCAGACAGCAAGACAGATCGGATGATGTGATATAGAAAGACAACGCAATCTACATTTACGTCATGGAAAACAAACAAATAATTTATTCAGTGACAATCATCAGCTACAACTAATCTTAAGAATTACAAAGAAGGCACTACTAAAACTATGCACACAGATCAGACAAGTGACAATCATTAGCTATGCATGGCTAATCTTAAGAATTGCAAAAAAGGCACTTCAAAAACTATGCACACAAATCAAAAAAAATTCTTTCACTTGTTGTCATCTTGCTACCACAGTTTTTTCAGTTCAGTGGAAGAATTGAACCACTTTTTAAAATTGTAAAGTTATATAAATTTGGTAGCTGAAACAAAATCAATAATTAAGGAATATTGTTTCTGCATGTAAATCAAATGCTCTGATCACAGAACTATTTATCCCCATACAATCTCTACTGTACATGTACTCTCCATGAGCACGATTTCTGTTAAGAGTAAAAAATAAAAAGAAAGGAACAAATCAGTACATAAATTACTCTTAATGTATGCCGTCAATGAATATTTGAACATCTTTTATGCCAAAAGCAACATGCAGCAGAAGAATTAGGCCATATGATGGCTATAGAGCTCTTTCCAGCAACAACACTGTCATTTTCTTCTTCATCCAAACAGCATCACACAAATCAGATCAACGACAACATAGTAGTAATCCTCATCCCAGCCATATACTCTCAAATCTCTCACATATCAGCGGCGCGCAAGTAGGAGCGCGCATCACAGAACAATCATCATCAGACACTGAGAGAGAGAGAGAGAGAGAGAGAGAGAGAGAGAGAGAGAGAGAGAGAGAGAGAGAGAGAGATCTGACCGGTGAGGCGGCGGCGGCAAGGGAGATGTTCCGGAAGGATTGAGGAAGTCGGAGGAGGGATCCAGGGGCGGGAGCGGGCTTGCTCTTGGCGACGCCGTCAAGCATGGGCCGGTGGTCTTCATCCATGGGGACCGCACGTCGACGTGCGAGGCGCCGTTGGGGAGGAGGAGGGAGGAAGCTGCTTCCACACGGAGCTCTTGGGCAGGGACAGCGCCGGGAAGCGAGGCACCAGACAGACGATGCGGGGCACGGGAATCCATGGCTGATGTGGAGCAGAGACCGGCTTCATGGCTGGGCCGGACGGGCTTGGCGGCCATAGGAGGGAGGGGGCCGACTGGGGAGAGGCAGAGGTGGAGCGGATTGTTTTATAGAAGGCACAGAAAGGTAAAGATCTGTACAGAGTTTTCTAGAGGAAACTTGATAGGCAGCAACCGCTTAAGGGAAAAGATAAAAAAATATGCAGAACGATCCAGAAAATCAGGAGGTGTCCTATGCATATCGTTCAGTTACAGTTACACGCGTCATTTTACCACGACCCTGTAAAAAAAAGTCAAAAAAACCAGAAAAATGAAACCCTTACGGGCCTAGTCTTCTTAGTATATGTTCTCATAGTCGATGTTGCCCTGTTGCAAATGAGTGTGTTGTTCATTTGGCAGGATCTTCACATGGTCGCTTCTGCCTCTACGATGTGTGCTTTGTTGTTTGATGCTTGCAGGGAAGTCGGAGGCTCTTACACGAGAAGTGGTGACGATGACGCCAAGGTGCAGCCTCGTCAATGTTTCCTTCGTAGAAGTGTATGCGTTTTATCTTTTGTGTGTGATCAGCAAGTTGTGCAGGTTTTCGCCTAGTTTCAATGAACAATTCAACATTCAAGCTTGCTGCTTTCTATTATTGCAATCTTTGTGAGAAGAGCAATCTATACATACAGGAATTTTTTTACGGATATAAGCTTACGGACAGAGATCAGATTGGTAGGAGGAGGGCTCCACCCCTGAGATTCGGGGAAGAGGGATGAATTAGATGCTATATGTACTTGAAAAAATGTTCATCATTTATTAAAAAATAGTATGTACTAATTTTCACTGTATATTATAGTTATAAATTTATAAAAAAATTGCAAAAAAATAAAAATAATAACCAAATTTGAAATAAAAAACTAAAAAAGAAAAAAAAACACACAAGGAAAAAACAGCAGCGACCGAAAACTGAACAACTAACACAGACGAAGTGTGCCAGCCCATCTTGTTCTGCTGCGAGCATGGCCTAGGCAGGTTGCAGGCAACCAAATAGTCAAATGGAGACAACCAAACGGGTCAAATTATTTCCATGCGGGTCTGGTTGGGCTGTATGCGGGCAACCGAACGCGTCCATTGTTGATCTATCGAGAAGCAATCATAATCAACATTTCCTATGTGAGCTTGAGACGCCCGTTATACGTCATTTTGCAAACGGGCGCACACCTCCACCTACGAGCTAGGCCAGCCCATTTATCTTTTTATTTCTGACTTTAACCCACAAAAAACTGTAAGCGTGGTGAAATTCCCACTAGCGACATCCTGGTTCAGAGTATGCAGCGATAACCGACCAGCCACCCTCGTTTTATGTGATTACTTACCTCCGTTTTCCTTATTTTTCTTCTTTCTTCCTTTCTTCTCCCTTTTTAATTTTTTTAATTTTTCTTTTTTTTCTTTTTTCCCTTGCCTCTTTGTTGTTCCTTTCTCGTTTATTAGAATGATTATATATATATATATATATATATATATATATATATATATATATATATATATATATATATATATATATATATATATATATATATATACACACACACACACACACACACACACACTTACTGTCTTGTTTTTTTTTTGACCGGGTATGTTTGGTTTTTCTTTTTCTCTTTCGTTTCTTTTCTTTTTAATGTTTCTTTTACTGTTTGCTTTTGTTTTGCTAGATGCAAAACTTGTTTCCAATTTTGCATTTTTAACGAAATAGATAAAAAATGAAATTCGTGAACATTTTTTCAATATCAATAAACTTATTTAAACATCAATGCAGTTTTTTAAATCAATGAACATTATTGAAAATGATTGTAATTTTTCCAAATTGTTTTTTCAAAATTGATGAACTGTTTTTCAAAATTGATGAAATTTTATCAAATCCTTGAAAAGTATCTAAAATCTGAGAACTTTTTTCAAATTCGTGATTTTTTTAGTTAATGTTTTTTATTTGTAAACATTTTGCAAGTCTGCGAACATTTTTCAAAATCCATGAATTTCTCCAAAAAGATGAACCCTTTTTTAATGTCAATGAACATGTCAACTTCTCTCCTAGGTCAACCATGTAGAAGTTTTATTTTAGTCGAACCACGAAGAAGTGATCGGCCGTATGCTCTTGACAAGCGATAGCTGATCGCCCGTGTCGTTGGGCCGGCCAATGAAGATGCCGTTACGTCCACTAATTAACGCAGCAAGTGCTGACCAGGATGGCATTTCTTATTCGTTATAGGCATAATGTACATGCCCCCACCCCCCCCCACACACACACACACACGCTGAGCAGGCCCATTTAACCTTTTTCATTTTCTTTTAAACCAAAAAAATAAGCCTGCGCACAATGGGTAACAACTAGAACATCTCGATTACTTGTGACAACTTACTTCCTCTTTCCCTTTTATTCTCTTCAGCTCGTGAAACTTTTTCCTTTTTCATGTTCCTTTACTCTTTTTTTCTTAAATGCTCATTTTTCCTCAAAAATAGACGATTTTTACTGAAGTTCTATGAACTTTTCTTCAAATCATGAAAAAAATCCAATTGCGATGAACTTTTTCTAAAATCGAAGATTTTTTTAAATCAATAAACTTTTTTCCGAAATTGATGATATTTTGCTAAATTTGATGAACTTTTGTTTCAAATTCCATGACTTTTTTAAAATTCGATGAGTTTTTTACAAAATTGATGAACTTTGGCCGAAATTAATGAATATATTTTTCAAATTCATGAACAATTTTAAAAATTCCTCAACTTCTTTCAAAATTTGATGATCTTTTTTTCATAAAAGAAACTTCTCCAAGTTGTTTTCAAATATGCTACAATGATTCTTAAACAAGTCGCGTTGCTATCAACACTAGCATTCAAAAGCTCTAGTGGTTAGCGAAACAATTCCGGTGATGTAGCGGCGCGAATTCGGTTTCTCATAGAGTGAATATCCAATTCTAAGCCCGGACTCATCTGCACCTAGTGGACAGTAAATTCAAAATAAATACTAAAAAACCTAAAAAATGCATAGAAGATGTTGTACTGCGTGAGGTGCGTGCCAAATTTCAAAGCATTTGGACATGTGACTACCTCTCAGCAAAATAAAATCTAATCCAAAGAGTGCACAAACAGTAAACTTTTTCACATACCCCAAATATGTCTCTTTTGTTGAGAGCTACTCGGTCATCCAAATGCTCTGAAATTTGGCACGGACATCACACATTCAGTTATCTTTTTCCAAAAAAAGTTCAATTTTTTTGAAGTTTAGTTAGTATTTGTAAAAAAAATCACTCATGGGATCTAGGGTGTGCGCATGCGGTGCATGCTGCGAGAGGGCTAGACTGGGTGGTTCTCTTGGCCCGATGTGAGGCAGTTGTGTGAGACCACGGGATTAGATAGTGCAATTCATGCGGTTCGGACAAATTATCAAGATTATAGATGTTGTGACTTTGTTCGCCAGATAGATGGCTTCGGGTTGATCCATGTATTTATTGTCAAACTCCTGTTAAATAATAATAAAGTTGGCTGTATTCATCGATTGATGCAGAGACCGGGGGTTATCCTCCGTTTTAGAAAAAGAAAACACTGCGAGGCTAGCCATCATGTGTCCGTTATATGCAATATGCTAGTTTACGTTTGTGAGGCGTAAAACCAACGAGAACCTATGACACAAAAAGCATATATAGCTTTACTACTCATAAAGGTGAAGATACGAATTAATATTGACCCGAGAAGAGTACACAAGCCATGCAATGTGGCAGGCCAGCGAGGCACCTTCATGTCACCGTTTCCCATCCGATAAATATCAGTCTCTCTCATGTCTCTCAGTTCCAGATCCTAGCAACGGTGAAAGGTGATTATCCTTACATACAAGGAGTACAAAGCAGACATTGCATCTATGATCAGTTTCACATAGGCTTGAAATGCACGGCGAATTATTTTATACCGATCAGTTGCATAGACTTGGAAGGCACCGGGAATTATTTTAAGTCGTCAAGTTGTTATAGTACAAGCAATTTTGTCACTTCATCTTGTCCTTTTTTTTCTGCTCAGCAGCTCCTCTAGTGGGCAGCAAGTACTGGCTTCGCACCATGTTCTCGATACTCTTTCTGGCCTGAGACACACACATTCAGAAATGAGGCTGGGAACGCACCAAAGAGGATGGCAATATGGATAGGCTATCTCACTTCCCTTTCTCCGTCCACAAGCGTTTGTGAAACCTGAGAACCTTGCTTAGCTGTACCGGGCGGCCGCATAGGCTTGAAATGCACGGGGATTATTTTATAGCGATCAGTTACAAAGACATGGAAGGCGCCGGGAATTATTTTACGTTGTCAAGTTTTTATAGTACAAGCAATTTTGTCACTTCATCTTGTTCCTTTTTCTGCTCGGCAACTTCTCTAGACGGGAAGAGACCTTTACGATCGAGGAGCAGTGGGAAGCAAGTACTGGCTTCGCGACATGTTCTTGATATATACTCTTTCTGGCCTGAGACACACACATCCGGAAATGAGGCTGGCAATATGGATAGGCTATCTCGCTTTCCTTTCTCCATCCACAAGCGTTTCTGAAACCTGAGAACCTTGCTTAGCCGGACCGGGCGGCCCTCCAGTTTCAGGAACATATACATATAGTGTAAGTTAGCCCAAAGGGGCTGGCCGCATATGTTGGGTGATGGAGTGCAACCAACCAGCTGCTATAGAGATCAGACGAGAGAATGCATGAACCAACCAAGAGTAGGCAATTGCTACCAGATATCATTTTACATTTGCAAGATCCAAGTGAATAATAGGACACTTAGCTGATATTTCATATGACAACCTGGGAGTAGTTACCACATTTGAACGAGTGGAGAACCAAGGCACCACACTGACAATTCATATGACAGTTGGAAAAATAGTTATAGATAAGCCAAAAGGAGCACAACGAGCTGGTCGAAAGCACTCTATCTATTGCACTGATGATACTAGGCATCAAAGCCGTTTGTATGGGAGAAGGGGAAGAGGACCAAACAGCAAACTAGAAGGACCAAGGGTGCGGCGCACCATAGCATGGACTATTTCTGGCCACATTATCTCAGGGAGAGAAAGAAACATCTCAAGCACAACTACCAGTTCAACAGCAAACATAAACAAAAAAGTCTCCAAGTTGATCAGACTCGCCCCTTCAAGAATCATCTTAGAGGGGCAATATATCAAATGTAACACAACGCAAGTGGAAAAGGCATTTTTTTATTACAGGCCTAAAAGTACCACTCACGCTCCGACGCAGGCATCCTCCTGTCCCTCTGTCATTCCAAGCCCCTGAGCACGAGACCTTTCTCAGTACGGTGTTTTTTTTGGCATCAATGATAGCAAAAACTCGAGGAGAGCGATCTTCGGGCTGTTGGATGTGGCATTACTGGAATTTCGTTGTACGCCGAGTGTTTTGCTGTATGCCGAGAGTCAAACCACGGGCTCTCGGCAAAGATATATACACTGAGTGTTTTGCTGTACGCTGAGAGTCAAACCACGGGCTCTCGGCAAAGATATGTACACCGAGAGTCGAACTCGGCAAAGTGCAGCACACGGAAATGTGATGTCGTTGCCGAGTTGAAGCAAAAAGAACACGGCAAAGGAAGCACATTCCGCAAAAACAACATACGCCGAGAGCCAAACATGGCAAATAGATGCCACGTGGCAAGTCCGTTTGTGCTTGACGGGTCGGTGACTTGGGGGTGTGTTTGCCGAGAGCTCAGCTAGGGAGTTTGGCATATATTCTCAAAAAATAACTTGCTTCGTGTACAGCGAATGACACGAGGGCCCCACTTGTCAGTGACACATTCGTCCATGCCTTGTCATCAGCCATGTCATCCCACATGTCAGGTGGTGGACACATGCCGGGCTCCTATTGGATGCATTTGCTGAGAGAGGGCTCTCGGCAAAGACCTGTCTTGGCATTAGCTGCAGGACCCACCTGTCTTCTTCTGGTCTATGTTTTTTTTTGGAGCAAATCTTCTAGTCTATGGGGGGTGGTCATGTATTGAACGACACTAGAGCAAGCCGCTCTTGGGCCAATACAGAGAAGAAGGCAAAATACAGAACGAGAAGGGAGGAAAAAAACATAAGCTGAAGGAGTCCAACCAACCAGAAAGGCTTTGATGGCTGTTCATCTGATCCTGTCCTAACTCCTAAATAGGAAGTTACAGCAGATCTTAATTTTATCGACAAGTGACATCTGATTAAAGTATGATTTTTTATCGTACCAATGGCATCACAACTGGGTTTTTTCTTTTCTTGATTTGCGAAGCTTAAAATATTTGTACTACCTTCAATCCATAATAATTGTCGTGGTTTTAATTCAAATTTGAACTGAAACCACGTCAATTATTATGGGTCGGAGAGATACTAATATTTGATCGTCAACGTTGTTCGGTTCATAAAGCAATAAAAAATTATCTCTCAACTAGCATAATAATTGTGCATTGCTATGGAACTCCAAATAATTGAAGTAATATCGAATTAGTGGTATACAACAACCAATGGACTTGCAACACTGCAAAGAAAAATCCCCTCGTGTTAAAGCCTACCAACAACCGCAACTTCCTACCAATCCTTAGCCGCCACCGCCATCACTGTCTCAGTCCCCCTCTGTTTTCCCATCCGACAACCTCATCGACGGTAAGAGGAGTGTGGACCCATCCGTCTCGTTGTTATTTTTTCTACTTTTTTCTCCTCCAGTGACATCGTCGAGGTGGTGGCGACAATGGCATATTGGAATAAGGTCTATCCGGTCTCTCCCTACCTCAACTACGTCTAATCCAGCGTCAACGCATGGCCTGTGAGAGTGTGTATCCCCAAATCTATTTGCTTCCTTCAGATCTTGGCAGTTTATGTGTCTTTCCAGGAGAGCTTTTGGCCTCACTATTGGTGTGCCAACTTCGCTTCTTATTTTGTGTTGTTCTGTGGCTTGGCTCGGTTTCGCTAGCCCAATGTGCTGGTGGTGATAGATTGCAAGCCTGTTCTGTATGGGGTGATGCTCTAACCGATGTTGCTTCAGCAATTTCTAGAACTCATCTCAGGGGGTGAACGACTATTGCGGTCTTCAAAGCCTAGTATGGTGAGGGGGTTCGTAGGCGTCTCTTTTCTTTGTTGTTGGTTCGGTCAAATTTTCAATCTCCGGCGGGTGGCGTACAATGAGGAAGAAGACTAATATGTTTTAATGCAGTTCTCTATCCATTATATTGGCCTTAATTTTCCTCGTTATTAATAAAATCTAATATGCCCTTTGGGTTTCGTTATTCAAAAAAACACCGCAAATAAAAACTTAAACAAGCATGTGGCAATGCACCTGTGTAACTGCACAACCATGGAAGCACTGGCATCTACTTATAGAAAACTTTCTCATTCAAAACATCGTGAGTTTGTCGCTTGTTGGTTTGATTGAGCTTGTTGGTTTGATTGTTTATTGTTTTGTCTATTAAAAAATTCAAACCGGAGGGGTCTGGTGGGGTTTAGATGGATGAGGAAGATTGGGATGGAGAGAGAAGAGAACTCTTCCAAAGATGAAGGGGGCTGATGGGGGTATTCATCATTGAGAGGGTGAGGGAGTGCGCTATTATATGTTGAGAGTCCGCCTTCCAAAACCAGCCAGTGATACGACGACAACACTGACCGGTTTCTAGATCAGACCTGTCACTATTATTCATCTAGGTCATTTGTTATTATTATTTTTGTGATACAAAATAAATTATGAGTGCCAACCCCTTTGAGAAATTGCTAGCTGTGGAATCATAATAAATTTTTCTATTATATTTTAGGCATCTTCCTCCACGTATGTAGAATATGTACTACTGTATCAGATATAAGAGATGGGTCAGTCGGGTAGTCTCGTGTGTTTACAAGTTAGGTATATCATTTCATCATCTCAAATTGCAATATAATTAGGACAGATTAATCAGATCAAGTTAAGACCACATGAAAAATTTGTGCAATCATCAAATTTAAAAGAAAAAGAATTGAAAGGCCAGATGAGATCATTGACTGGTCAGTTGTTCGGTCAGTCAATGATGAATTAATAGAATGCACTTTTATTTTTGTAATAGTTCATATGTAATTTGGAACTTAGTTCAATTAATGTGTAAATAAAATATTTTTGCTGCATGATTAATTAGACATAATCGTTGGCAGTTGAATGAAATTCAAAAAAGAACTCCTACTAGTCTTGCTTGCGCGGACAGCCCAGATAGGTGGAGGCCTACGTCATTTCCGACACCCACACAAGAGGGACTTTAGTGGTGATGACCATATCGGCCTCACCTTCCCCAACCCATCGGCGTTGGCTTATTCAAAGTAGCGCTTCTCCGCTTCCTCTTCAGCTTTTGCGGCCTCCACCACCAGGTTAGTCTACTTCTCCAACTAGACACCATGGGTCACGAGCATGATGCGGCCCTCTTCCTTTGCTTCATGTGCACTCATGGGGTGGTGGGATGTGGCACCCCCTCTTGAATACAGTGTACGACTACTGTATCCAGCTGGGAGGCAGCATACGCCAGCCTAGGAAATCAACCTGGCACATGCTTTTACAATCCATGGGTAACAGTGTACGACCCCTTCGACATAGGGGGTGCTTTATTGACCTACACACTTTGCAACATCGACTTATAGCATTCCAAGTCTCAACACTGTGTCAAGGTTAGAACGGTCTGAGTAGTCATGGCGACTACTTCAGACATGACTACAGCGGAAACTTCTACAATGGTAGTGGCACGGTCCTAGTGCGGCTCCATTCCACAGGGATCTGACCAGGTGCTCTCTTGCCTAGTTTCGTCTCAAGTTAGTCTTCTTAATAGCTTCTTACATGACCATGTTAAAGGCCATGAGTACATTGAATGTACTCTCAAGTCAAAAGTATCTCGCGGTCACACCAAAGGCACACTTCAAGTTACTCAAGCATGAGATTGCTCTCACACCAACAAATATCAACAACAACTTAGTAATTACTTCTACCAACTCTTATCTACTAACATAAGACAGAATCCACATGTAAAGCTTGAAATAGCAACATAACCAGTGCAACCATGATATGCTAAAGCTTGTCCTCAACGTGATCACTTACTAAACTAAAGTCCGTCCACCGATGTGATACATGCAACAGCTTAATAAAAACTTACGTCAGCAAGTATAACTACAACATTATAAACCTAGCATGCTACTATCTTGTGGTCTTAGGACCATCTTTCTCAAGGCCTTAGAATTGGTCAAGTCTTGACATCCATGTTGTTGGCCACCTGTACCCAATCTCTTGCCTCCACAACTCTTGTTCTCAAATTATTAAAGTTAATACCTCCGACTAGAAAATCCTTGTGTAACTTCCCCAAACTATGTCCATTACGGATGACACGGCTATTTAAATAGATTCTAAACACACACACTCTGTAAGGTTGTACACTTTACCCACACTACGGACACCTGTCCAACAAATCTGGTTCACAGACATAACACTCTTACTGCATTACCGAGCATCCCGCAAGAAGCTCATGGGAGAGGGGATCTGGGTCCTTGCCACCTCGTGGCACAACTAATCCACTCTGGGACTCTATCAACTTTCAGATACCCTTACCAACCCAGACCCTCAAAGCATTGGATAGTAATCCTGGATCAGAGGCATTACTTTCTCCAACCTTCCCTTTGGATGACACACGAAAGAGGCATACCTGCAAACCCAATAGGCCCTTCCCACTTAGGCAAGTGTGGTCGTACGGGTTAGTTTGGTTCTGTGGCACTTTGTCCATCTGTCTGGAGGAGGCTGTTAATTAGTATTATTGTAACGGTGTGCACCTGCAATGTTAGTCTTGCACACAAAGTAAACAAGCAACAGTAATAATCTACAACAACCTATCACCGGCATTGCTACTACTAGCAAGTACGACAAAGCATAATAATAAGCAGGTATGGTACAACGGAAGTAAATAACAACAAGTAAACCGACTGACAAAACAGGTCGGCAGAAACCGACACAGAAGCCAAAAACATGCAAGAATAACAATAGTGAAAACTTAGGGTCTACATCGGAGAAATTGACTTACTTGCCGGGGGCTGCCTATTTATAGGCCCGAGCAGAGAGGATAAGCTCGGCCGAGGAGGCGGCCATGGTCGGGGCCTGGGTGCTCGGTGGGCGAGGCGCTGGCGTGCTGCAGGGCTATCGCTAGCATGCCGCACAGCGCTTAGCGGCTAAGGGCAAAAGAAGCTGGCGCAGGAGGACGAAGGAGAGGAGGGGGGTCCAACCGAGCATAGACGAATAGTGCGACGGCGACGGCAAGAGTTTTGGAGGTTTCCGGCGACCGGAGTTGGCAGGGGAGGGGGTCCTGGACTCACGGTGGTCCTCTGGAGCTAGTGGACAAGCCGAGGAAGGAGGGTCTCGGCCATGCATGACGCAGAGGCTCTTCCGCATCCAGAGCGCGTCCTTGACTAGCCATGACTGTGGTCACCATGGCTTCTAGAAGGTCCTGGGTGCTTTGTCCAGTCAAAGCTTGTCCAGTGGGTGTAACTAAGTGTGGTTAGAGTGTGTGAGGGGGTTTAGGGGCACAGGTAGCTCAATTGTTGAGTGGAGCTTCATATCTCCATTTCTGCTAGAAGGTGTTTGATAGCTGCCAAATGGAAATGGCACTGTGAATACATCTAATTTTTTGTGTAGTGTGGTTTGATATGATGATGACTACGTATGCAAAACTTGCTGCTAAATGGATGCATATATGTGGCACTTCCCGTACAAAGTGTAAATCTTTACAGAAAGTTTGTGATCTTGCTGTGATCAAATGGCAAATTTTCCCTGGCTTCAACGAAGCCAACCCTAGTTGACGCACGCGGGCGTCAACTAGGAAGTCTCCTGACGGCCCTGCAGCTTCAACATTAGCAGATTTTAGTTGTTTTCATTTTGTCAAGTGAAGCAACCTGCTACATCCGTTAACCGATATAAGCCACCCTTACACATTATATGGGGCAAGATACGTATGATGCCTGGAAATTTTTTGAGTCAGACGATCTTTCCAACTCTTCGACTGAAATTGAACGGTTATTGTGCATCTTATATTGGACGGTGCTTTTAGTGAGAGACTAAGAGTTGGGTCTTGGGAAGCTATCGGCCAATACACATATTGTGACATTTATTTGTGCCACAACAAGTAATTTTGATGTCTCAAAGCTGCACTGCAAGTTGAAGTTCAAGAGCTGTATCGTGACATCATGCTTGCTGATCAAAATGGGCATTGCACGAAATAGCTATGTCATAGAATGCATGACGGTGTGAACCACAAAATGCTTTCTGCTATGATGGATTATGCGTCCTCGGGATTAAAGTTCAATACATTGAAGTTTTTCCACTCGACTAGTTATATTGTAGCTCAAATCATAATTTTGTCCTCGCGATTGCAATGAACCTGCTCACTCTCATGTCTTTGCGTGTGTGTGCCATCTAGGGACGCCATGCTACCAGATTGGGTTGGTGATCCTACCAGATTGTGTAGCCCGTCTGGTGACCAATGATTTAGCCGTGTTTTAATGAGTCTAAAGCAAGTGTATCTTAATGGAATATATGTACTTCATTACGACACAAATATTTAAAAAGGTAAGCATTTCTCATTGTATTCCTTGTTACACTGAGAGTCTAGAGTGTTTGGTCTCGTTTTTTCAATTGAATCAAGATATGCTTGGGAGTATAAGGTTTTGCCACACATAAATGTGAAGATAGAAAATCAAAGCCGGCAGAGAAGTGTAGCCCCATGTGCTAAAACAAGAATAGCTCATGTGCAAGCAATTCAATGCGGTGGGCCAGTGAGCCGCCACCTTCACGTCACCAATTTCTAACCGATAAATATCGGCCCCTCCCATGCCTCTCAGTTCCAAAATCCTCAAGCAGTGGTGAATTGAGGCCGTCCATATATCCAGAGAGTAAAATGCATGTGTTGTATCTAGATGAGTTGCGTAGGCTTGAGAGAGATCCGGAATTATTTTACGGCAACGAAGCCGCTAGGTCCAACTAGTTTCTTTTCCAGATCTTCTCCCTTGTGTTGATGTGGCAATTGGCCCGGATGGGAAGCGAGTTTCGCGGCATGTCCTGCAGCCACTTGATTTCCTACCACTTTCCCACAGTGACGCACACAGCCCAACCTGGGGATGGTGGGGCATTTTGGCCGGGGCGGAGCAAAGGTGGGGCAAATGATCAATTGGCCCCAATTTGGCTGGAAAAAGGAGGGACGTACGGAGGGGAAGGTGGTGGGAGAATAGCCGAGGTGGATCAGTGGGAGAGGGAGGCACTTTACATATTTATTTTCTCCTTTTTTTGCTCGGATTTTGAGCTTCCTTGGATGTTAAGACTCTGTTGCGACTTCTAATAATATGGCTGCACATCAATTGATGCAGAGGCCGGAGGTATTCCTCCTTTTCAAAAAAAAGAATGGGAGAGGGAGGCGCATGAGGTGGCGTGAACCAGGAAGGAGTGCCCGCGAGCACTCCGAAATGATGCCGTCGGGCTGAGAAGTGAGGAATGAGAGTGTGTAGAGTGGTGAGCAAGGGAGGAGCTTGAGTGCTTGAACCGGCATGTGGGCTTGTGGAGTACTCGGCGCTGGTGCCTGCTCTTCTACTGGCAGGGGCGTGATGAGCAGCTCAATTGTGACTGGTGACTTGCGGGGTTGACCCTGGTAAGGAAGGAGTTCGTCACGCGGAGTAGGGATAAGCTCGAGCCCACTCGACGGCCCTAGATCCGCCGCTAGCAACGGCCGGGTGCGCGCGTGCGGCCAAGAATCGAATGGTGAAAGTGCAACTAATCCCCGGGTGGTTTTGGTAATTAATAACAACATATATATCATTGAACTAATAGTTTCTTGAGAATCATTTCAGAAAGTTCAGTGATATGGGTATGGCAATGACTGAAGATGTGGACCCCTCAAAATGTTAAGGCAAGCATTGGCAAAAGCTCAAGACTCCATTTTTGGTTTAGTGATCCCAGATCACATTGAGTCTATAGGAAAGCCAATACTATTAAAAGGGGATGAGGTTATGTTAATGATCTGGTTGCTCAAAGTGCTTAGTGATACATCTCCCAAACCATCAGCAATCTTTCATTCCAACATACACTCGTAAGTAATCTCGGTCCCACCGATTTCCTAAACTCAGTCACACCGAGATGAACCACCTCAGCCACGAAGCCAAACCCTAGAAATTTCGGATTTTCCGATTTTGAACTCGGTCTCACCGAAACTAGTGTTGCCAAGCTTCTGTAACCTTCTGTCATCAAATCAGTGTCACCGAGATGATGAAGTCGGTCTCACCGAGATTGGCAAACCCTAGTCTTTGGAAGAATCGGACTCACCGAGATTGTATTTTCGGTCCCACCGAAAATCCCAACGTTCACAAGATTTGAACTTTCGGTCTCACCGAGTTGTCAACTTCGGTCTGACCGATATTGGTCAAATGTGTGTAACGGTTGGATTTTGTGTGGAGGCTATAAATACCCCTCCACCGCCTCTTCATTCGTGGAGAGAGCCATCGAAAGAACTACCACTCCTACCTTACATTTCGAGAAGAAAACTACCTACCCTTGTGTTGAGATCAAGTAGCTCCACTCCCACCATATGAAGCTTGATCTCTAGCCTTCCCAAGTTGCTTTCCACTCAATCCTTTCTTCCACCACAGCCAAATCAGTGAGGAGAGTTGAGTGTTGGGGAGATTATCATTTGAAGCACAAGAGCAAGGAGTTCATCATCATCAACACCATCTATTACCTTTTGGAGGTGGTGCCTCCTAGATTGGTTAGGTGTCGCTTGGGAGCCTCCGTCGAGATGTGGAGTTGAACCAAGAAGTTTGTAAGGGCAAGGAGATCGCCTACTTGTGAAGATCTACCCCGAGTAAGGCTAGTCCTCCGTGGGCGTATGCCATGATGGCATAGACAAGGTTGCTTCTTCGTGGACCCTTCGTGGGTGGAGCCCTCCGTGGACTCTCATGGCCGTTACCCTCCGTGGGTTGAAGTCTCCATCAACGTGGATTGACGATAGCACCACCTATCGGAACCACGAGAAAAATCTCCGTGTCTCCAAACTGCGTTTGCTCTTCTCCACCTCTCTTTACTACATGTGCAATTTACTTTCCGCTGCCAATACTCTAGAATTGCATGTGTAGGGTGATACTTGACTTGATCATTATCGTGAATCTGCCAAAAACTTGTCTTTATCAAAAGGCCGAATTTTTATATTGTCAAGTAGTCTAATCACCCCCCCTCTAGACATACTTTCGATCCTACAAGTGGTATCAGAGCTTTGGTCTCCATTGTATTGGTTTCCATTGCATTGGACTCCATAAGCTTGGTTTCACAACCTAGGAGAGTATGGCGTCTAGTGAGGGTAATTTTCGTAGAGGTCCTTACTTTGATGGTTCAAACTTTGCTAGTTGGAAGCATAAAATGAAAATGCATATTCTTGGACATAACCCTGCCGCATGGGGCATTATTTGTGTTGGCTTGCAAGGTGAATTCTTCGAGGAAGGAAAAGTTCCGGATCATGAAGCTACAGCGGATGAACTGCGGATGTTGCAAAACAATGCTCAAGCTTGTGACATTCTCTTCAATGCCTTGTGTCCCGAGGAGTTCAACAAAATCAGCCGTCTTGAGAATGCAAAAGAGATTTGGGATACTTTGGTCGAAATGCACGAAGGTACCGAGTCTGTGAAGGAATCAAAGCTAGATGTTCTTGAAGGTCAACTTGACAAGTTCAAGATGAAGGAAGGTGAAGGAGTCGCTGAAATGTACTCTAGGCTTGCTCTCATCACAAATGAGATTGCGGCTTAGGAAGTGAAGAAATGACCGACCGATTCATCATCAAGAAGATTCTCGAGCTTTGGATGGAAAGTATGACACCGTGTGCACTTTGATCCAAATGATGCCAAACTACAAGAATCTCAAGCCTACGAAGTCATTGGAAGAATTGTTGCTCATGAGATGACACTTAAAGATAAGGAAGAGCTTCACAACAAGTCAAGTGGTGCTTACAAAGCTACAAGTGATGCTCCCACAACCTCAAGTGACAAGCTAGTTTCCAATGAAGAGATAAGCCTAATGGTGAAGAACTTCAACAAATTCTACAAGAGTAGAAGCAAGGAAAGAAGCTCAAAGTCTAGATCATATGATGAAAAGAGATCTTCTAGTCGTGATCGAAACTGCTACAATTGTGGAAGACCGGACACTACTCAAATGAATGTTCGGCTCCCCACAAGAGAAGAGAAGAATCTCCAAGAAGAAGAAGCTCAAGAGAAGAGTCACCTCGGAAAGAGAGAAGGAGTAGAGATGATCGTTATGAACGAAGATCCTCTCGGAGAAGCAAGGATTCGGAGAGGAAAGACAAGTCATCAAGGAGCTATATAAGAAGAAAACATCAAGCTCATATAGGTGAATGGGTCTCCGGCTCCGACTCCGACAATCACTCCGAAAGAAGCTATCACTCCAACTCCGAATACAGTCAAGATGAAGGTGTTGCCGGTCTTGCTCTCGTGTCCTCCAACTCCAACTCCTATGACTTATTTAATTCACCAAATGAGGGAATTGGAAGATGCTTCATGGCTAAAGGCCCCAAGGTATCACACCCTAAATTCATTGACTTTGATAGTGATGAGGATGACTTGCTTGGTGAAGATGAGCTTTTACATGACAAATCTAGTGAGCCTAGTAATGATGAACATGCTAGTAGTCTTTATAGTCGAAAAGAGTCGAATGACAATGCTATGAAGGAGATTGAGCGTTTAACTAAAGAACTAAACACTCTTAAGTTAGCTAATGAAACAACTCAAGAAGATCATAGAGAGCTCCAAAGATCTCATGAGAAGCTACGCTTCGAGAAGCTCAATCTAGAGCAAGAACATGAGTTCCTAAAAGCAATCAATGACGATCTTCGAAAGAAGAGTTCTTCATATCTTGCCAAACGACTTCTCTTGTCTAATTTCTTGCCACCTATTAAAACTAAGCATGACAAGCATAAGAAAAATTCTTCATCTAGTAGTAACAATAACCATGCTAAATCTAATATTGTTGCTTCTAGTAGTTCTCTTGATTCCACTAACAATGCTTCAAGCCAAGTTACACTTGAGCAAGAAAATAGTTTATTGAAAGGGATTATAGAGAAAGGTGTCTACAAGAGCCTTGCCGGAAGCAAGAACTTTGAGGAAATTGTTCGCAAGCAAGGAAGGCACGGAAGAATCAAGGAATTGGTTTTGAGCGAAAGTTCAACGCCGAGGGTGTTGAATGGGAAGAAGGTCAATATCCCACTCCAAAGTTTGTTTCTCAAAAGGAGAAGTATGATCCTACTTCTTCCAATGTGGAACAAGCTCAAGATGACCTTCCACCACAAGACCACAAGCTAAAAGGCAAGGACAAGCTTCAAGAGGAGATTGATGCATTTATTGAAGCACCTAAGGCCATGGTCAAGTGGGTTCCCAAGGAAACGTCAAGTTCTACTTCGTCAAGCTCAACTACAACCCCAAGGATTCCCATCAAGATGATGTGGATCCCGAAGAAGAAGAACTAGAGAGTTCTTGAGGGTGACTCCGCCAACATACTTCACTCACATTCATTTTGGCAAAACTTGTGCAATCAACTTCCACATCTTGCACTAGTTCATGGAGTCACAAACCCTCTTGTTGGTAAGTCAAGGGACAAGGTAATCATTGCTTTCATGGACATCATCTATTGTGTACTTCAATCTATGTCCATGGATATCCTTGTTTGTTCCTTGTGGGACTAACCCATGTAGGTATTGAAAGTGCCGAATCCAAAGGATTGCTCCCAACTCTTGATGATCTTCATCAACATTGAGCATCCACATCTTCAACATCTACATGAAGTCTTCTACGACAACCCAAGGTTAGTTTGACCCTTTAAAAGGGGTTCTCACATCAAGGGGGAGCTTTGCTCTAAAGAATTGAGCTAAAGCTTCTTCAAATGATGTGAACACATTAATGCTTTATGTAAAAGTGGTAACCCCACTTGTGCTTAAACGATGAGTATGACCTATGATCAAATGTTCTCATTTGACTCCTAAGTCAATATACTCATATATAGATGACCTAGTCATCGACAATTTGTGTGATAGTAGCTAGTGTTTTGTTTGTGCATGTTTGACACATATTTCATTTGCTATCTTATTGTGTGAGCATGTTGGATGCATGATTTTATCCATTCGAGGACATCCATTTGTTGCTTTGGTCTTTTGGATTTTTCTGACCAAATGGATGGACAAGAATGCCTAAGTTCCTCCCCTAGCTATCTATGCTTTCTTGTCTCAAATTCTATTCATGCTTATATCACAAACTTTGAACAAGTCATTTTCGGACCCACCGAGTGAGGAGCACTCGGAGCCACCGATCCGTCAAAGGCTAACTTCCAAAACCTTCTAAGTAATTTCGGTCAGACCAACCCACTCAAACTCGGACAGACCGAAAGCACTTGGATTGATCTAGAACTGCCTGCAGTTATTCATCTCGGTGCCACCGAGTTTTACAACTCGGTCCCACCGACAGCTAAGGGGTATATATACTCCGAGGGTAGCGCGCGTTGATTCCTACTTCAAAACGCCTCGCCCCCAAACCCCTTGCTGCCGTCGCCGTGGTCTCCGGATCGTCTCCGTCGTCGCCTGTGCACCCTCGCCGCAGGTCTCCGTCGCCGTCAACGGACATTTTCTCCGCGTCGTTGCCGCCGTAGAGGAACTCCACCAAGTTAGGGTGAGTTTCGATCCCTCTCGTGCTCCCATCTCCGATTCAATGCACGATTGGTTTGCCTAGCATCTTGCCACGTTTGAGATCTTCCTTAACATCAGATTAGTTCCTTTGAACGAAATTCGAGTAAAAGTTTTAGGGTTAGGTTTCCGCCGAATACATCTCGGTGAGACCGATTTTACATTCTCGGTATGACCGATTTGGCCTCTGGCCATTGCACTGCACCTTTCTGAAGGAAATATGCCCTAGAGGAAATAATAAAGTTATTATTTATTTCCTTATATCATGATAAATGTTTATTATTCATGCTAGAATTGTATTAACCGGAAACATAATACATGTGTGAATATATAGACAAACAGAGTGTCACTAGTATGCCTCTACTTGACTAGCTTGTTAATCAAAGATGGTTATGTTTCCTAACCATGAACAAGGAGTTGTTATTTGATTAACAAGGTCACATCATTAGTTGAATGATCTGATTGACATGACCCATTCCATTAGCTTAGCACCCGATCGTTTAGTATGTTGCTATTGCTTTTATCCATGACTTATACATGTTCCTATAACTATGAGATTATGCAACTCCCGTTTGCCGGAGGAACACTTTGGGTACTACCAAACGTCACAACGTAACTGGGTGATTATAAAGGAGTACTACAGGTGTCTCCAAAAGGCAGATGTTGGGTTGGCGTATTTCGAGATTAGGATTTGTCACTCCGATTGTCGGAGAGGTATCTCTGGGCCCTCTCGGTAATGCACATCACTTAAGCCTTGCAAGCATTACAAGTAATGAGTTAGTTGCGAGATGATGTATCACGGAACGAGTAAAGAGACTTGCCGGTAACGAGATTGAACTAGGTATTGGATACCGACGATCGAATCTCGGGCAAGTAACATACCGATGACAAAGGGAACAAACGTATGTTGTTATGCGGTCTGACCGATAAAGATCTTCGTAGAATATGTAGGAGCCAATATGGGCATCCAGGTCCCGCTATTAGTTATTGACCGGAGACGTGTCTCGGTCATGTCTACATTGTTCTCGAACCATAGGGTCCGCACGCTTAAGGTTTCGATGACAATTTTATTATGAGTTTATAAGTTTTGATGTACCGAAGGAGTTCGGAGTCCCGGATGAGATCGGGGACATGACGAGGAGTCTCGAAATGGTCGAGACGTAAAGATCGATATATTGGACGACTATATTCGGAGTTCGGAAAGGTTCCAGTGATTCGCTATTTTTGAGTACCGGAGAGTTACGGAATTCGTATTGGGCCTTAATGGGCCATACGGGAAAGGAGAAAAAGGGCCAAAAGGGTGGCCGCCGCCCTCCCTTGGTCTAGTCCGAATTGCACTAGGGAGGGGGGCACCTTCCTTCCTTCTCCTTCTCTTTTCCTTTCCTTCTCTCCTACTCCTAATACATGGAAGGACTACTAGTTGGACTAGGAAGGGGAATCCTACTCCCGGTGGGAGTAGGACTCCCATGGCGCCATAGAGAGGGCCGCCTCCTCCTCCCTCCCTCCTTTATATACGGGGCAGGGGCACCCCAAGAACACACAATTTTGATCTACGGATCGTTCCTTAGCCGTGTGCGGTGCCCCCTCCACCATATTCCACCTCGGTCATATCGTCATGAAGCTTAGCGAAGCTCTGCGCCGATAGAACATCAAGATCGCCACCACGCTGTCGTCTTGTGGAACTCTCCTCGACACTCGGCTGGATCGAGTCTGAGGGACGTCATCGAGCTGTACGTGTGTCAAGAACTCGGGGCGTCGGAGTAACGGCGCCGGGATCGGTCGGATCGCGAGGAGAACGTCGACTACTTCCTCTACATTGTGATCGCTTCGCCGGGTCTACGAGGGTGCGTGAGACAACACTCTCCCTCTCGTTGCTGTACATCACCATGATCTTGCGTGTGCATAGGAAAATTTTTGAAATTACTCGTTCCCCAACAGTGGCATCCGAGCCTAGGTTTTATGGTTTGATGTTTTGCACGAGTAGAACACAAGTGAGTTGTGGGCGATACAAGTCATACTACCTACCAGCATGTCATACTTTGGTTCAGCGTATTGTGAGATGAAGCGGCCCGGACCGACATTACGCGTACGCTTACGCGAGACTGGTTTCACCGCCACGAGCACTCGTTGCTTAAAGGTGACTGGTGGGTGTCTCTCTCTCACTTTAGTTGAACCGAGTGTGGCTACGCCCGGTCCTTGAGAAGGTTAAAACGGAGTCTATTTGACGAAGTATCGTTGTGGTTTTGATGCGTAGGTGAGACTGGTTCTTGCTTAAGCCCGTAGCAGCCACGTAAAACTTGCAACAACAAAGTAGAGGACGTCTAACTTGTTTTTGCAGGGCATGTTGTGATGTGATATGGTCAAGACGTGATGCTATATTTTATTGTATGAGATGATCATGTTTTGTAACCGAAGTTATCGGCAACTGGCTGGAGCCATATGGTTGTCGCTTTATTGTATGCAATGCAATCGCCCTGTAATGCTTTACTTTATCACTAAGCGGTAGCGATAGTCGTAGAAGCATAAGATTGGCGAGACGACAACGATGCTACGATGGAGATCAAGGTGTCGCGCTGGTGACGATGGTGATCATGATGGTGCTGCGGAGATGGAGATCACGAAGCACAAGACGATGATGACCATATCATATCACTTATATTGATTTGCATGTGATGTTTATCTTTTATGCATCTTATCTTGCTTTGATTGTGGTAGCATTATAAGATGATCTCTCACTAAATTATCAAGAAGTGTTCTCCCGAGTATGCACCGTTGCCAAAGTTCGTCGTGCCTGCGGACACCACGAGATGATCGGGTGTGATAAGCTCTCGTCCATCTACAACGGGTGCAAGCCAGTTTTGCACACGCAGAATACTCAGGTTATACTTGACGAGCCTAGCATATGCAGATATGGCCTCGGAACACGGAGACCGAAAGGTCGGCGTGAATCATATAGTAGATATGATCAACATAAGATGTTCACCATTGAAAACTACTCCATTTCACGTGATGATCGGTTATGGTTTAGTTGATTTGGATCGCGTGATCACTTAGATGACTAGAGAGATGTCTGTCTAAGTGGGAGTTCTTAAGTAATATGATTAATTGAACTTAAATTTATCATGAACTTAGTCCTGGTAGTATTTTGCAAAGTATGTTGTAGATCAATAGCTCGCGTTGTTGCTTTCATATGTTTGTTTTTGATATGTTCCTAGAAAATTGTGTTGAAAAATGTTAGTAGCAATGATGCGGATTCGATCCGTGATCGGAGGTTTATCCTCATTGCTGCCGGAAGAATTATGTCCTTAATGCACCGCTAGGTGAGCAGACCTATTGCGGGAGAGCGGATGCAAGCGTTATGAGCGTTTGGCTAGCTCAATATGATGACTACTTGATAGTTTAAGTGCACCATGCTTAACAGCTTAGAATCGGGACTTCAAAGGCGTTTTGAGCGTCATGGACCATATGAGATGTTCCAGGAGTTGAAGTTAATATTTCAAGCAAATACCGAGTTGAGAGATATGAAGTCTCCAACAAGTTCTATAGCTAAAAGATGGAGGAGAATCGCTCAACTAGTGAGCATGTGCTCAGATTATGCAGGTACTACAATCGCTTGAATCAAGTGGGAGTTAATCTTCCAGATAAGATAGTGATTGACAGAATTCTCTAGTCACCATCACCAAGTTAGTAGAACTTCGTGATGAAATATAGTATGCAAGGGATGACGAAAATGATTCCCGAGCTCTTCGTGATGTTGAAATCGACGAAAGTAGAAATCAAGAAAGAGCATCAAGTGTTGATGGTTGACAAGATCACTAGTTTCAAGAAAGGGCAAAGGAAAGAAAGGGAACTTCAAGTAGATTGACAAGCAAGTTGTCACTCCCACGAAGAAGCCCAAAACTGAACCAAAGCCTGAAACTAAGTGCTTACACTGCAAAGGGACAGGTTACTGGAAGCGGAACTAGCCTGAATATTTGGTGGATAAGAAGGATGGCAAAGTAAACAAAGTATATTTGATATACATGTTATTGATGTGTACTTTACTAGTGTTTATAGCAACCCCTCGGTATTTGGTACTGGTTCAGTTGCTAAGAGTAGTAACTCGAAACAGGAGTTGCAGAATAAACAGAAACTAGTTAAGGGTGAAGTGACGATGTGTGTTGAAAGTAGTTTCAAGATTGATATGATCATCATCGCACACTCCCTATACTTTCGGGATTAGTGTTGAACCTAAATAAATGTTATTTGGTGTTTGCGTTGAGCATGAATGTGATTTGATCGTGTTTATTGCAATACGGTTATACATTTAAGTAAGAGAATAAACTGTTGTTCTGTTTACATGAATAAAACCTTATATGGTTACACACCCAATGAAGATGGTTCATTGGATCTCGATCATAGTGATACACATATTCATAATATTGAAACCAAAAGATGCAAAGTTAATAATGATAGTGCAACTTATTTGTGGCACTGCCGTTTATGTCATATTGGTGTAAAGCGCATGAAGAAACTCCATGCTGATGGGATTTTTGAATCACTTGATTGTGAATCACTTGATGCTTGCGAACCATGCCTCATGGGCAAGATGACTAAGACTCCGTTCTCCGGAGCGAAGGAGCGAGCAACCGACTTATTGGAAATAATACATCTTGATGTATGCGATCCAATGAGTGTTAAGGCTCATGGCGGGTATCGTTATTTTCTGACCTTCACAGATGATTTGAGCAGATATGGGTATATCTACTTGATGAAACATAAGTCTGAAATAGTTGAAAGGTTCAAAGAATTTCAGAGTGAAGTTGAAAAATCGTCGTGACAAGAAAATAAGGTTTCTACGATTTGATCGCGGAGACGAATATTTGAGTTACGAATTTGGTCTTCAATTAAAACAATGTGGAATAGTTTCACAGCTCACGCCACCTGGAACACCACAATGTTATGGTGTGTCCAAACATCGTAACCACACTTTATTGGATATAGTGCAATCTATGATGTTTCTTACTGATTTACCAATATCGTTTTGGGATCATGCATTAGAGACAGCTGCATTCACGTTAAATTGGGCACCATCTAAATCCGTTGAGACGACACTATATGAACTGTAGTTTAGCAAGAAACCCAAGTTGTCGTTTCTTAAAGTTTGGAGTTGCGATGCTTATGTGAAAAGTTTCATCCTGATAAGCTCAAACCCAAATCGGAGAAGTGCGTCTTCATAGAATACCCAAAGAAATTGTTGGGTACACCTTCTCTCACAGATCCGAAGGCAAGATATTCGTTGCTTAAGATGGATCCTTTCTAGAGAAGGAGTTTCTCTCGAAAGAAGTGAGTGGGAGGAAAGTAGAACTTGATGAGGTAATTGTACCTTCTCCCTTACTTGAAAGTAGTTTGTCGCGAAACCGGTTTACGAGACATCTACACCAAGTAGTGAGGAAGTTGATGATGTTGATCATGAAACTTCAGATCAAGTTGCTCTGTAACCTCGTAGATCAACCAGAGTAAGATCCGCACCAGAGTGGTGCGGTAATCCTGTTCGGAAATCATGCTACTAGATCATGATGAACCTACGAACTATGAAGAAGCGATGGTGAGCCCAGATTCATAAAATGGCTTGAGGCCATGAAATCGAGATGGGATCCATGTATGAAAACAAATTATGGACTTTGGTTGACTTGCCCGAGGGTAGGCAAGCAATAGAAAACAAGTGGATCTTCAAGAAGAAGACCGACGTTGACGGTAATGTTTCTTGTCTACAAAGCTCGACTTGTCGCAAAGGGTTTTCGACAAGTTCAAGGGGTTGACTATGATGAGACCTTCTCACCCGTAGCGATGCTTAAGTCTATCCGAATCATGTTAGCAATTGCCACATTTATGATTATGAAATTTGGCAAATGGATGTAAAGACTGCATTCCTGAATGGATTTCTGGAAGAAGAGTTGTATATGATGCAACCAAGAGGTTTTGTCGATCCTAAAGGTGTTAACAAAATGTGCATGTATGGACTGGTGCAAGCATCTCGGAGTTGGAATATACGCTTTGATAAGTTGATCAAAGCATATAGTTTATCAGACTTGCGGTGAAGCTCTGATTTACTAGAAAGTGAGTGGGAGCACTACAACATTTCGATAAGTATATGTGAATGACATATTGTAGATCGGAAATAATGTAGAATTATTCGCAAAGCATAAAGGAGTGCTTAAAAGGAGTTTTTCAAAGAAAGACCTCGGTGAAGCTGCTTACATATTGAGCATCAAGATCTATAGAGATAGATCAAGGCGCTTGATAAGTTTTTTTCAATGAGTACATACCTTGACAAGATTTTGAAGTAGTTCAAAATGGAGCAGTCAAAGCAAGAGTTCTTGCCTGTGTTACAAGGTGTGAAATTGAGTAAAACTCAAAACCCGACCACGGCGAGAAGATAGAAAGAGAATGAAAGTCATTCCCTATGCCTTGGCCATAGGTTCTATAAAGTATGCCATCTGTGTACCAGATCTATTGTATACCCTACACTGAGTTTGGCAAGGGAGTACAATAGTGATCTAGGAGTAGATCACTGGACAACGGTCAAAATTATCCTTGGTGGAATAAGGATATGTTTCTCGATTATGGAAGTGACAAAAGGTTCGTCGTAAAGAGTTACGTCGATGCAAGTTTTGACACCGATCTAGATGACTCTAAGTCTCGATCTAGATACATATTGAAAGTGGGAGCAATTAGCTAAAGTAGCTCCGTGCAGAGCATTGTAGACATAGAAGTATTGCAAAATACATAACGGATCTGAATGTGAAAGACCCGTTGACTAAGATTCTCTCACAAGCAAAACATGATCACACCTTAGTACTCTTTGGGTGTTAATCACATAGCGATGTGAACTAGATTACTGAATCTAGTAAACCCTTTGGGTGTTGGTCACATGGCGATGTGAACTATGGGTGTTAATCGCATGATGATGTGAATTATCGATGTTAATCACATTGTGATGTGATCTAGATTATTGACTCTAGTGCAAGTGGGAGACTGAAGGAAATATGCCCTAGAGGCAATAATAAAGTTATTATTTATTTCCTTATATCATGATAAATGTTTATTATTCATGCTAGAATTGTATTAACCGGAAACATAATACATGTGTGAATATATAGACAAGCAGTGTCACTAGTATGCCTCTACTTGACTAGCTTGTTAATCAAAGATGGTTATGTTTCCTAACCATGAACAAGGAGTTGTTATTTGATTAACAAGGTCACATCATTAGTTGAATGATCTGATTGACATGACCCATTCCATTAGCTTAGCACCCGATCGTTTAGTATGTTGCTATTGCTTTTATCCATGACTTATACATGTTCCTATAACTATGAGATTATGCAACTCCGTTTGCGGAGGAACACTTTGGGTACTACCAAACGTCACAACGTAACTGGGTGATTATAAAGGAGTACTACAGGTGTCTCCAAAAGGCAGATGTTGGGTTGGCGTATTTCGAGATTAGGATTTGTCACTCCGATTGTCGGAGAGGTATCTCTGGGCCCTCTCGGTAATGCACATCACTTAAGCCTTGCAAGCATTACAACTAATGAGTTAGTTGCGAGATGATGTATCACGGAACGAGTAAAGAGACTTGCCGGTAACGAGATTGAACTAGGTATTGGATACCGACGATCGAATCTCGGGCAAGTAACATACCGATGACAAAGGGAACAAACGTATGTTGTTATGCGGTCTGACCGATAAAGATCTTCGTAGAATATGTAGGAGCCAATATGGGCATCCAGGTCCCGCTATTGGTTATTGACCGGAGACGTGTCTCGGTCATGTCTACATTGTTCTCGAACCGTAGGGTCCGCACGCTTAAGGTTTCGATGACAATTTTATTATGAGTTTATAAGTTTTGACGTACCGAAGGAGTTCGGAGTCCCGGATGAGATCGGGGACATGACGAGGAGTCTCGAAATGGTCGAGACGTAAAGATCGATATATTGGACGACTATATTCGGAGTTCGGAAAGGTTCGAGTGATTGGCTATTTTTGAGTACCTGGGAGAGTTACGGGAATTCGTATTGGGCCTTAATGGGCCATACGGGAAAGGAAAAAAGGGCCAAAGGGTGGCGCCGCCCTCCCTTGGTCTAGTCCGAATTGGACTAGGGAGGCGCACCCTTCCTTCCTTCTCCTTCTCTTTTCCCTTTCCTTCTCTCCTACTCCTAATACATGGAAGGACTACTAGTTGGACTAGGAAGGGGAATCCTACTCGGTGGGAGTAGGACTCCCCATGCGCGCCATAGAGAGGGCCGGCCTCCTCCCCTCCCTCCTTTATATACGGGGCAGGGGCACCCCAAGAACACACAAGTTTGATCTACGGATCGTTCCTTAGCCGTGTGCGGTGCCCCCTCCACCATATTCCACCTCGGTCATATCGTCATGAAGCTTAGGCGGCTTCTGCGCCGATAGAACATCAAGATCGTCCCACGCCGTCGTCTTGTGGAACTCTCCCTCGACACTCGGCTGGATCGAGTCTGAGGGGCGTCATCGAGCTGTACGTGTGTCAAGAACTCGGGGCGTCGGATGTGGCGTCGGGATCGGTCGGATCGCGAGGAGAACGTCGACTACTTCCTCTATGTTGTGATCGCTTCCGCTTCGGGTCTACGAGGGTACGTAAACAACACTCTCCCCTCTCGTTGTTGTACATCACCATGATCTTGCGTGTGCATAGGAAAATTTTTGAAATTACTACGTTCCCCAACACTTTCGGTCCAACCGAGTTGTGCAAATCGGTGCGACCGAAATGAGGATTTAGTGAAACCCTAGTGTTTTCGGCAGGACCGAAACCCACATCGGTCCAACCGAAAGTGGTGTGAATGCTTCTGTTAGAACACTTCGGATTCACCGAATTTTAAACTCGGTCTGACCGACATGCATTCTGTGAAAACCTAATACTGAAATTTGAACTCATTTTTTCTGCAAAATCTTCTGCAGTTTGTGATAACTCTTCTACTCTGCCTATACCCAATCTATTCACAGGTTGTCAGCCATGTCAGATGCCAGTGACAGCCAGAACAGGTCTGAATCACCAATTGCTGAAATTCCAGAGGCAGGCACTAGTCCTGAGTCCAGCAGCTTTTCAGATGATGGTGAGAGGAGCACACCAAGTGGTTTGCCTCCTGCTGCCACCAGGGCCAGAAAGAAGAAGAATTCTGATGAAGAAGACTCTGATTTCATTGCTGAGGAAGAGATCTCCTCCAAGCCAAAGAGGAAAGTTGTTGCCAAAGAGCATCAAGGGCAGCAAACCAAGAAAGGCACCGGTAAAGTGAAGAAGTCCACTGTTGCCAAGAAGCTAAGTATGGAAGAGGAAACTTCGAGCAAAGTGAAGAAAACTTCCAAGAGGAAGAGGATTGTGCATGATGAAGCAGCAGAAGAAGATGAGAATGAGGAAGCACCCCAGCCTCCTCCTCAGAAGTCTAAGTTCATGGGTGATGCCATCAGGGCAGGAGCACCTTCAAAGCCCAAGAAAACTGTCAGGAACATTCCAGCTTCAGAGAAGAAGAAAGATAATGTGCCACCAGCTGAGTCAGATGATGAGGCACCTGTATTGCTGAAACTTCGTCAGAAATTGCCAATTCACAATGATGCTCATCCTCGAGCTGAAAACATGAAGGAAAGAAAGGATAGAGGTCTCAGGCTATGGAGACAAGCTGATCCATATGCTGTGAGGAGAAGGACTGCTGTTGATCCAAGATTCCACACCAGAGAGCAGCAGGACTTCTATGAGACTGTGCTCATGGACAAGAAGCCCATTGTTGCAGATACTCACTATGTTATGCAGGCATACATTTGTGATGAAAAGCACAGAGACTTCTTTCCACATGTGCATGAGAGCTTCACGGCATGTGGTGTTGCAGATTTCGTTGGTCAAAAGCTGACAGATTGGAATGATGAGATGATCATGCAATTCTATGCCACAGCTCATTTCTATCCAGATGGTAAGATCACATGGATGATTGAAGGCCAAAGATTCTCTTCAACTGTTGAAGAATGGGCTGCACTGCTGAATGCTCCAGTGCAGAGAGAGGATGATGTTGATGTCTATGGTATTCCCAAGAAGAACCATGAGTCTATGAAGAATATGTACAATGAGGTACCAGCTAAGGATGTGGAAATTTGGAAGCTCGGCTCAGTGTATCATCTCCAGGCAGGTCTACCTACCACAAATACCATTCTGAGGCATACCTTGATGCCCAAGTCTGGAGATCATCGCATGATCAGAGGGTATTCTATCAACATGCTGCATATACTTGATCAGAAGGCACCTTTCAAGGTGATGGACCTGATAGTTGAGACTATCAAGAGGACTGCAGCAGACCAGAAGAGGTCATGTGGATTTGCCCCGCACATTCAGATGCTTATCAATGCCAAGTTTGGCACGGGCACCTACTTGTTGGATAGACCACACTTGCCACTGCAACCTGAGCATGAGGACAATGAAGTTGTGATGGATGAAGAGGACCCAACGTCAGTCGAAGGTCAAGCTAAGAGTGAAGCTGCCAAGCAAGCCAAAGCTGAGAAGGAAGCAGCAGCAGCAGCAGCTAAACCCAAGAGTGTTGGAGAGCAGCTCCTTGAAGCTACCCAGAGGATTGAACAACGCCTGGCCAGCATTGTGCAGTCTCAGGAGAGTCTTGAGAGGATTGTTGAAGACAAGATCCATGCTCTGGATGTGAAGCTGACTGAAGTGCAAGTCACTGTAAACAAGCTCCAGTGACCACTCCTCCAGCTCCACAGACATCAGCTGAAGTCTTCGCCGATGCTGCCATCTCAACTCCATCAACCCAGACAGGAGCCGCCAGCAGAGTCCCTAGTGACGTTTAGCTCTATGCCTTTTCGAACTTTTTGGTAACTTGTTGCCAAAGGGGGAGAAATTGTATAGATCATAGGACTTCGAGAGAGAGAGTGCTTTGTCTTTGCGCTTTTGCTCTTTCGTTCATTTGCGGTCTTTTTGAGATACTTTTGAGATTTTCGAGACATTCCGTGTGTTTGATACTACGTTTGCTCTACTTTGATGAGTGCTTGGTTGTACTATGCCTTAATGTGTGCTTAATGCTTATCATATGCTATTCATATCTTGTATGACCATTTACTCATGTCTTGGTGATTGGGTGCATGCTATTCATTCTTATCATTTTGTGCGCTCCACCAAGATGTATGTGACATGGAAGAGTGACCCATGATCCTAATCGATTGTGCATTTGCATTCAAACGCAAATCTTAAATAATGCACAAATTTAGGAGAGCTCTTGCTTATCACATACTTCTCAAAGCGACGATATTATTCATTGATTATATCATTTGTCGAAGCTTTGATCTATATGTTGTCATCAATTACCAAAAGGGGAGATTGAAAGTGCAACTAATCCCGGGTGGTTTTGGTAATTAATAACAACATATATATCATTGAACTAATAGTTTCTTGAGAATCATTTGAGAAAGTTCATTGATATGGGTATGGCAATGATGAAGATGTGGACCCTCAAAATGCTAAGGCAAGCATTGGCAAAAGCTCAAGACTCCATTTTGGTTTAGTGATCCAAGATCACATTGAGTCTATAGGAAAGCCAATACTATTAAAAGGGATGAGGTTATGTTAATGATCTGGTTGCTCAAAGTGCTTAGTGATACATCTCCCAAACCATCGCAATCTTTCATTCCAACATACACTCATAAGTAATCTCGGTCCCACCGATTTCCTAAACTCAGTCACACCGAGATGAACCACCTCACCACAAAGCCAAACCCTAGAAATTTCGGATTTTCCGATTCGAACTCGGTCTCACGAAACTAGTGTTGCCAAGCTTCAGAACCTTCTATCATCAAATCGGTGTCACCGAGATGATGAAGTCGGTCTCACCGAGATTGGCAAACCCTAGTCTTTGGAAGAATCGGACTCACCGAGATTGTATTTTCGGTCCCACGAAAATCCCAACGTTCACAAGATTTGAACTTTCGGTCTCACCGAGTTGTCAACTTCGGTCCGACCGATATTGGTCAAATGTGTGTAACAGTTGGATTTTGTGTGGAGGCTATAAATACCCTCCACCGCCTCTTCATTCGTGGAGAGAGCCATCGAAAGAACTACCACTCCTACCTTACATTTCGAGAAGAAAACTACCTACCCTTGTGTTGAGATCAAGTAGCTCCACTCCCACCATATGAAGCTTGATCTCTAGCCTTCCCAAGTTGCTTTCCACTCAATCCTTTCTTCCACCACAGCCAAATCGGTGAGGAGAGTTGAGTGTTGGGGAGATTATCATTTGAAGCACAAGAGCAAGGAGTTCATCATCATCAACACCATCTATTACCTTTTGGAGGTGGTGCCTCCTAGATTGGTTAGGTGTCGCTTGGGAGCCTCCGTCGAGATGTGGAGTTGAACCAAGAAGTTTGTAAGGGCAAGGAGATCGCCTACTTCGTGAAGATCTACCCCAGTAAGGCTAGTCCTCCGTGGGCGTATGCCATGATGGCATAGACAAGGTTGCTTCTTCGTGGACCCTTCGTGGGTGGAGCCCTCCGTGGACTCTCGCAGCCGTTACCCTCCGTGGGTTGAAGTCTCCATCAACGTGGATTGACGATAGCACCACCTATCGGAACCACGAGAAAAATCTCCGTGTCTCCAAACTGCGTTTGCTCTTCTCCACCTCTCTTTACTACATGTGCAATTTACTTTCCGCTGCCAATACTCTAGAATTGCATGTGTAGGGTGATACTTGACTTGATCATTATCGTGAATCTGCCAAAAACTTGTCTTTATCAAAAGGCCGAATTTTTATATTGTCAAGTAGTCTAATCACCCCCCCTCTAGACATACTTTCGATCCTACAAATGGTCCGTCTTCCATAGAACAATTCAGTGGCTATTACGCCTTCAAGTGTTTAGTAGTTATTCATGGCAAGCTATAGCGTCTCTGCAATATCCAATCGGCACTTGTTTTCTGTTCAACTGTATTCATTTAATTAACTGGTCTCAGTTTTTTGCCATGAAACTCACCTAAGCATCAAACAGTTTATACCAAGATGATGATCCTTCCATGTACGTATATGATGTGGCATGAAGTGGAGTGGGCCATGGTTGTCTGAGTTATGTTACCTGAATCTTGGATGATGGTAGCTGGGAGGTTCAGTCCCCATGGCATAACGCTGGATATCAACAAAAGTTTTTCCAGATGGAACCAGCTGTGCTTTGTGCAGAGCTTCAGAAACATTTTTTTTAGAAAGAGGGCCATCAACTGTTGGTTGTAATTTATGAGGGCTTCAAAAAAGTCAACTGACTGAAGTAAATGAACTGGAACTAACAAAGCAAAGCTTTTTTTGACACCAATAGATGGGTTGCGTAATGGTAGAGTTTAGCTTTTGTCTCTGATGTTTTGGTGGAGTCTGTTTTTGCAGTGGCAGTACAGTCGCTCTTTTCACTATTGATCTGGGGGAAGTGCAGTGGAGTGTGATGAAAAACATTGAAGGATGAACGATTCCTGAGGATATGCCTTTGAAACTTCAGCTAAGACAATAGTAGCTCGAGTCCAGCTAAATCTAAACGGTATAATGCCAATCACACAGGATATATACATGATCTATGTTTGAGGCAAATGAGTCAATTACACACAGGTGTCTGAACTTGGCAAAAAAAGTCAGTTTGGTGCTAAAACTTGCGGCATACATTGAACTGGTGACCAAACTTGGCTGGGTGTGTATCTACGGTGCTAATCACGTTTGTATACGCATGGTGTGCTGATGAGGCACGCCAACGTGGCGCGGGCCCTAGTGTCAGTGATTGGAAGGCGGGAAGAAAGGTCGTGTGGCCTGTTTCTTTACAAAAAACACCCTGGAATTATTTTTTCTTTACAAAAAACCCATGATTCAATACGCTGGAAGGCGGAGAGGAGGGCGTGTGGCCTGGTTTTTGTAGGAAACACCTTGAAATTATTATTTTTCTTCACAAAAAAGCCCCTGACTGAATACAAATCTTGGAAAAATTCCTTCAAATGTAACTACATCTCTATGACCCTTGGGGCCCACCCATCCGAAAACAGTACAAAAGATATTATAACATCCAAAACCAAGTGCCAGTTCGAACCCGCGACCTCAGGATAATAAAACGATCATGATAGCCACAACACCAAGGCCACGTTGATGTCTATTCAGGATAGCAGTACTTAATAACTATAATCAAGCACATGCGGCTTAAATGACCTGCAGCGACCGCGCCCCATTTTGCACACCATAGTTTTTCCAATTGATAAATACTATTATAATTCATATTTGTTATTTTAGTTATATAAATATTTTTCCAAATAACACATAAATATTTTTTAGAATTACATGAACATTATATTCAATAATTAATATTTCTCATAAAGTAAACACTTGGATATTTTTTAATGCATGAATATAGCCTAAAAATATGAATACATGAATATATTTCTGAATAAATTAGTACTATTTCTATGATTCATGAAATTATTATAACTCATTAATACTATCTTAATTATAGAGACATTTTTAAATAACACTTTCGTATATTTTTAGAATTTCATGAATATTCTTTTAGACAAGAATATTTTTTAGAATTACATAAAAATAATTTAGAAAATATTTTTTAGAATTACATAAAAAATATTTTATTTATATTTTTGCGGCTTTTTATATATTATTTATAATTTAGATAAAATAACACGTGAAAAATGGGCCCTTTGGGCAGCCGACCAGATGGGGTCAGGTCTTTGGTTCGAGCCTGTGAGGCACAATATTTTGCATATTAATTTGATCTTTGTAATGTATCCTGCAGGATGGGACCCAAAGGTCATAGAGATGTATAGTGACGTCTCAGGATTTTTTTAAAAGAAAAATCGAGGGTCTCTTTTGTGCGAAAATAAAAATTTCGTCGCACACGCCCTCGCCTGTGTTGTCCGATCACTGACACTGGGGCCCACATGGCAGTCTTGTTAGGGTGGAGTCACGTATATAGCTACCCTTGCCTAAAACAAAATGTATATAGCTACCCCTGTTGACACCAAGCTAGGCTTGGTGCGGTGGTTAGCATTGGCATCTTCGTAGTGTGATGTCCTTGGTGCGAACCACAATGCACCTCTTTTTCTGCATATATTATTATCTCTTCCTATAATTTTCTGGCGGGTGGGCCCCAAGGGTCGTAGAGACGTTTTTAAGTTTCACGGTATTTTTGCAAGATTTGGTATTCATTCAGGGGCTTTTCTATGAAGAAAAGAATTCCAGGGTGCTTTCTGCAAAAACCAGGCCACACACCCTCCTTCCCGCCTTCCAATCACCGACGCTGGGTCCGGCGCCACGTTGGCGTTTCTCGTCAGCACACCATGTGTATATAGACGTGATTAGCACCGTAGATGCACGCCCAAGCCAAGTTCTGACACCGGTTCAATGGATGCCGCAAGTTTTAGCACCAAACTGATTTTCTCGCCAAGTTCAGACACCTGTGATCTTGTTAGCGTTCCAAATGAAACATGCCTATGGGGATCATCATGGAGAAAAATAGCGCAGCGAAGCCCGCTACATCTTCTAGTCCTATATGATGCCCGCATGAGTCATATAGTCGAGGCTTCGCTGAAGACTCGTCCAAATGGCCTGGCCCACGTAACAACTGTCCTGCTTCATTTTTTTCCTTTTTTCCTTTTGTCCTTTTCTCTTTTCAGATTTTAGTTTTTCTTCTTATCTTGCACATTCTTGTTTTTTATATTTTTTGCAATATATGCTTTTCTCCAATATATCCTGAATTATTTTTTTAGAATAGACATTGAATTTTTTTAGTATATAGTGAGACTTTTCCAAATACATATTGAACATTTCTTAATATACAATGAACATTCTTATATACATTAAAAATTCTAATATATGATAAACTTTTAAATTTATAAGATGAACTTTTTTAGTTATATAGTGAACATTTTTTTTAAATATGATGTACCTTTTTAATAACTGAACTTTTATAAAGAAGAAACATATGCTGAACAATTTCCTAAAATATATTTTCCTATTTTAATAGATTTTATAAAAACCTAGCTCCTAAAAATTAACAACAAAATAAAATATGGTTGGCTAGCCGATTTGCCCTTCGGCATTAACTAGGAGGTCTCCGGACGGCCCTCCGACTTCAACATTAACATAGCTTAATTTGCTTTTATTTCACCAAGTGAAGCAACATGCTAATTCCGTTAACATATGTAAGCCACCCCTATGCCTTATATGGGGCATGATACGTATGTTGCCTAGGAAAAAATGATACAGACGATTTTTTTCAACTAATCGATTGAAATCGAGCGGTTAGTGCTCATCTGTGTTTATCTTGGATGGTGCTTCTAGTGAAATACTAGCATAGCACGCACGGCGGCACGCCGCGCCCATCGGTACAGTGTGTTCATATGGATTGTGTTTACTATTTACAATTAAAGTTATCAATTTAAGATAACAGATCATTGTAACAATTGTGGACGTAGGAAAGTAAGTAAGAAATAAGCAGATATATTGGCATCACGCATATTGAATGTTGCTAAAGAGGGAAACACATGTTCATACATCTCTGATAGGGATCACCTTTTCTTGCGGAACTTGGCACGACTCTATTATGGTAAGATAAAAGAAACATAGATAATTATTGTTAGATTAAAACATCCTGGTGTAGCTTCCTACACGATTAGTGCCCGTGATGAATAGTTTAAAGTACAAGAAACAGAAAATGGCTTGATTGGTCCAAAATGCCTAAAGTTTTTGGCTATTGTGTTCACTATAGTTTAAAGAACACATAGTTCTGGAAATGATTGTGGCCAAAACATGCCTAAAGTTCTTGGCTATCTTGGTTGGGCTTTGGCTTAGGAAAGGATTGTTTTTTACTTCATAGAGAGAGTCTCGGGAAAGGATTATTTTTTTTTACTTCAGAGAGAGAGAGAGAGAGAGAGAGAGAGAGAGAGAGAGAGAGAGAGAGAGAGAGAGAGAGAGAGAGAGAGAGAGAGAGAGAGAGAGAGAGCAGAACATCAATTCCAATTATTTCCTAGCAAATATTCCAATGTTTTGCAATTCAATTGGAGTAACTATTTTCCCCATGTATCTTAATTAGGTTCAAATAAATATACTAAAAATGCAAGAACAATGCTACAAAAAATTGCAATATTTAAGAACTCAATAGAAGTGAAACCCGAGGTTATTTTGTTATAATCAGTGATAAAATGTATGTTGCTGAACATGACAGGACTGAAGTTCCTCATTTTAACAACATTGACGAAGAAAGAAAGAAGCCTGATACCGACCACAATTATTGTCAACATTCATGCATGTGAAATGTAAGAAACTTGACCTCAACAACACTACATATATAGTTCTTATAGTACTTATCTTCTTTTTTATGGAAGTGATTATTTGATTTGATCATTAATTTTTCCATTCATGTTGTAGTAATTCCAAAGAGGCAGGAAATCTTTTATTCCGTATTTTGGAGTGTATTTGGTGTAAACTTTCCACCCTTTAGACCTATTTTAATGTCTTGGAAAAAAGGTTTAGACTGATTGTGACGTCTCATCAGATAAAAGCATAAATCAAGGTAACCGTACTGCCATGGCTAATCAGCACCTCAAAAGCTAGCATACAACATGACAACGATAATCGATAAATCATTAGAGAGCTGGTATCTTCATAGGCAAATAATATGCAATGGTTTATTAGATCGTCTGTTGAAAATAAAACCAAACAATAACACAGAATTAATCAAGGACGAAATTTAGAGGCGTGACAGGAAAGAAAAGATCACGTCATACTGGTACATTCACATGGCTGCCAGCAGTAGCAGTGTGTTTGAATAGCAATTGGTATGGCGTTGTCGTCGTAGTAGTACTGTGGCTGCGTCGTCCGCTGTAGCGATGGATCAGCAATGATGACGCCGCCGTTGTTGTATAATCGTGATGATGCTGATGCACAGTTGTGCTCGTCGTTGAAGTAGTGCATGGCGAATTGCCTGTGGAATCCAAGAGGCGGCTGGCTTGCCGTGGTACAGAGATAAGAAAAGAACAGAGTTGTTTGCAGGAGAAAGTAAAGGACTACTGGAAAGAAAATATAGGAGACTGATAAATTTGGTTTTCTTGATCGCTTGCCTCCCATCCACCCTCTGCGTTGTCATTCATATTAGAGAAGCAGCGCCCATGTTTGGTTTACAGTGATTCAAACATTGTTTACATAATTTAAGCACTCTTTCTAGGTGCGAAAAATTAAAACTAATCTAAACACTGAGTATGCCGAAATGTAGACCATCAGATCGATGGATAGCACTAAGCTTGCATCCTAGTTGTTCCATCTTTCCCTTATCTGTTTAGCTCAGTTCTGAACATTCTGAACATTTGTACACTTGCAAGTAACTTCACATTTCAGGCATAAGGTTGAGCTTGGGACTGAGAGGTCATAGCGGTGGGCTGGCACGGAGTGGGGAGAGAAAAACTGAGATAACAGCGGTAGTGGCGGAGCTGGAGTGGAGGCAGCAGAGGATGCCGTGCTCGTGGCGGAGCTGGCACTGGAGCACGGCAATGATGGGAAGGCAGCCGCCTGACGGGTAGGTGTCCCATGTAGCGACCTCATAGGCGCCCTGCCGAACCGCGCTCTGCGCGACCTCGCGAGGCGCCACGGCCCACTCATGACGCTTCGCCTAGGCGAACTCGATGCTATGGTTGCGTCGTCCCCTGAGGCCCTGATGCCAGGCGTGAGATCATAAAGACCCACGAGTCCTCCTTCGCGTCTACAGCATGCAATGACGCGAGCGTGAAGCAGCGCACGGGGCGCCACGCTAGGGTGCATGGCCTAGAGCGAGCTAGAGCCTGGACAGTCGTCATTTGCTCACTTTCTTGCAGCTGCGCGGCGGCGGACACACAGGGAGCTGGAGGCGCCATATCGCATCCCCTTCGACAGTAGCCTTGCCGAGGGGGCATCTCCTCACGACGCGGAGGGGGAGCCAACGTCTCCAGTAGCACGAGACGGCGGGGCGCCGGTGGTCTGGGGGCGTGGGGTCGAGGCGCGGGCGACTTGAAGGTCGAGCGAGGTACTCTTGGACGGATGGCGGAGTGCCGGTGGCCTAGGCAGGCGCCGCAGGCATGAGATCGAGCCGTCGGCAAGCTGCGAGCTCGAGGTCGGAAACATCATCATCGCATGCACCCGCAACGACACCGATGACACCGACGACGGCGCGTCACCGCGGCTTGAGTTTTGTCATAGCTTCCTCTCCTCGGCCGTGAACTCCGTGCATGCCTCCCGTACGCCGTCTACACGGCACCTACCGCAGCGATCTGCTTGGTGATCACCATCAGCCAGCAGGCGATGGAGCAAATGAAGAACCGGAAGGTCGCAGTGGTGGGAACGGTAGAGAAGCCCCTGCAGCCACCCCACCGACGGCGAACGGCGTGTGATATACGGTTGCCCCTTATGCGACATCGCTGCTTGTGCCCGATCGCTGCTTCTGTAGCACCGTCATGTTGCCCGATATCTGCAGCTGCGACGGACCATGAACTCAACACGGCATATAGCGATCAGAGAAAAGAACCATCAAGGAGGAAGGAGGGAAGGAGAGACCTGAGGGGCGCGAGGGCATCTTCCAGCTGCTGCTCGCTTCTTCTTGCGGACCCCTTATTTATAGACGAAGGATGCATCTCGAAAGAAGGTAACAACCAACAATCCAAAATGAACGAACAAAGCGGCGAGACAATGGGTCGACACAAGCTCACACACCCATGCATCAGCGGCAGCCCACCGAAAAGATAAACGCGTGGTGCAAATGCATATAAAACACCAGACCATCGCCGCATGCAAAGTCCATCCAAAGGAACGTAGTCAAATCAAATACGATGATATGCAACCCAATCAAATATGATGCATGCGAAGTCCATCCAAAGAAACGTAGTCAAATCAAATATGATGCCATGCAAAGTCCACATCAAAAGCTAAATCGCTTCGTCCACCCAAAGTGTACATAGAAACAGAAGCCTCCCAAACTAATGCACGTGTTCATATTACATAGGTCCCCCAGTCCCTTTCACCCAAGTGGCGAGCCGTGGAAGCAAAAAGGCTCCCAGAAATAGAGGCTTGGGTATTGAGAGTTGGGGCTTGGGAAGCTATCGGCCAATACACGTATGGCGGCATTATTTGTGCCGCAACAAGTAATGTTGATGTCTTGAAGCCACAACAAGTTGCAGTTGAGGAGCTCCATCATCCCATTATGCTTCCTGATCAAACGTGCATTGCACGAAATAGTTTATCATAGAATGGATGACGCTGAAGAACGCAATGTTTTCTGCTAACATGGATATGTGCCCTAGGGATTAATGTTCAAGCGGTTGAAGCTTTCCACTCGACTACTTATATTGTAGCTCAAATCCTCTTTTTGTCCTCGTGATTGCAATGAACCTTCTCATGCTCGCGTCGTTGCGTGTGTGTGCCAGACATCTATGGATGGACGCCATGCTACCAAATTGGGTTAACGGTCCTATAAGATTGTGTAGCCCGTTTGGTGACCAATGATTTTAGTTGTGTCTTAATGAGTCTAAAAAATGTGTGTCTTAATGGCATATAGATGCCTCATTACGGAACAAACATTTAAAAAGCTAAACATTTTCATTGTATTCATTGTTACACCAAGAGTCTAGAGTGTTTGATCTCATTTTTCTATTGAATCGGTGTATGCTTCGGAGGCATGCAAACGAAAAGAACGTGTGACGTGGAAAATATAAGTTTTAGCACACATAAATGTGAATACCCCGGCCCCATGTGCTAAACCAGGAGTAGCGCATGCAAGCAATCAATGTTGTGGGCCAATTTCTAACTAGTAAATATCGACCTCTCCCTTGCCTCTCAGCTCCAAAATCGTCACGCAACGGTGAATGGAGATAGTCCCTATATATATTCAGAGAGTAAAATGTGTGTATTGTATCTATACAAGTTGCTTAGTCTTAAGAGGCATTTAGAACTATTTTACTAAGAGGAAGCCCCTTTGCACGACTATGGTATTTTCAAGATCTTCTCCATGGTGTTCACATGGCAATTGGCCCGGATAGGAAGAAAGTTTTGCCGGGATTGCCAGTCACTGACCTGGGTGCACACATCACCGTTTCCGATAAAGAACTCCGGATCTAATGATGGCAGCCCCCTGAGCCAATGGGTCTGCAACAGGCTCGCCCTGCGGTGAGCTCGATGGCATGGGTCGTGTTGTACGTGGCCATCCAACCATGGGTGTGGATGGTGAGACGACCGGTAAAAGTTATGCTCGGTGCAACTAATGAAAGCCTATGGCGCTGCAAATATATGGTTTTACCTGGCATAAAGGCAAAGTAGCGAATCAAAAGCTGACTATGGAAGAGCACATGTGCTAAAATAGAAGAAGTGCACACAAGCGACACTATGCAGTGGGCCAGCATGGCTCCTTCATGTCATCGGTTCCCAACCAATAAATATGTTGGCGGCCTCTCCCATGACTCTCAGTTCCAAATCCTAGCAGCGTTGTATACAAAGCAAACATTGCATCTAAGATCAGTTTCACATGCTTGAAATGCACGGGGAACTATTTTACAGCAATCAATTGCATAGGCTTGGAAGGCACCGGGAATTATTTTATGGCTGGCAGATGTTGTGATGCGAGTAGCTGCTTCACTTCATCTTGTCCCTTGTTTCTTCACGGCAAGTCCTCTGGACGAGAAGAGACCTTTGCGGTCCAGCAGCAGCGGGAAGTGAGTATGGGCTTCGCCAGCTGTGTTCTCCAGTCGTTTTCTGGCTTGAGACATGCACATCTGGACCTGAGGCTAGGAACACATGATAGAAGAATAATGATATTGATAGCCTATCTTTCTTCTGTTTATCTAGCCACAAGAGTCTGTGGGACGCGAGAACAATGCTTAGCGGTACTGGGCGGCCTTCAACGGCATATAGTGCAAGGTATCCTAAAGGAGCTGGCCACACAAAGCGCTGAAGAGATCACCATCATGCCTTCCACGTATGTTGGGTGATGGCGTGCAACCAACCAGCGGCTCTAGGGAACTAGGGATCAGACAAGAGAATGCACCAACCAACCATATGGAACAAGGCAATTGCTACCAAATATCATCACCGCTTTGTAAGATCCGAATGAATAACAAGACAATTCGCTGATATTTCATAGTACGACAAGCTCAAAATAGTTATAACACTTCTGCTTCGGTACACCCACCTTAAACACATCAAGGGCTGAGATTCACCCATACCCTTTCGCTGCCAGGGGCACGATCGTCTTATGTAAAAAAAATTGCCCCCGCGTTGCCCAGCAGCGTCATGGCGATACCCCGCGCCGTCGCCTATACGCGGCTACGGGACGAGCCGAGCTGCTTGCAATCGTGAGGGCGCGAGCCGAGCCGTGCAGTTGGCAGCCGTGAGGCCGTGATTTTTTTTAAAAAAAGGTCCGCGCTGACCGGTGGGGCGTACGTGTGGACGTGGCGCGGACGTCCATGCCGTCGTGCATTAACTGCTTTGCGTTATGGTGGCGCGCATGCATGCTGGCGCCGGCGCCGCGGCGGATATCTCGCCGCCGCGCCTCCATTGCAGCGCTGCGGCGGCGATCGGCGCTGCGCAAAGCATACTAACCTCGTAGTCGCGCCGTCCCCATCGCGCGCTGCGGCGACCGGCGCGCCGCCAGCCTTCCGCCTGGTCGGCTGCGTTGACGCGATGGGTCGGTTGCCGCTGTCTGGCGGCGACCGCCCGCCCGCACCGACGCTGCCGCGCTGCCGTCGCTGCCCGCGCACCGACGCAGGCTGCAGCGCTTGCCGTGTTTCGCGCCTTCCCACGCCACCGATTCCTCGCTGCCGCGCGCGCTTCACACGCCGCCGCTGCCTGCGCTGCCGCGCGCTTCGCCACACGCCGCCCGCCTCTCCTCGGGCGACGCCACCGACGGCTCGCCCGCCCACCTCCTCCCTGCCGTCTTTAAAGGCCGCCTAGCCCTCACCACGCCGTGCTATCTCCCTCGCCCGCCCATCTCCTTCCTCTCCTCGTCCGCCCATCTCCCTCTCCTCGCCGGCAATGTCATCGAGTGACTCGGCGAGGCGCGGCCGAACCGTATGTATGGCCGAGAGCCTCACCGTAGGCGACACGGAGGACATGGCCCGGTTCGGCGTGATGGTGCCGCCGGCAGCCAAAGTGCCGCGGCCGTGGCGGATCGGGGCGGACGGCATCCCCACCATGGGACCGCCGCCGACGAGGCAGCAGCTCCACGCATTCCCTGGCGGCCGCTACAACCGGAGGGCCCGGCGTAGGTGGTGGCGCGGGAAGAACTTCGACATCGTCCTGAACGCTTTCAGGGATGCGGCGGCCGGCCGCACCGTCGGGGACATCACTGGCGAGGCTGGCACTTCCCGTGGTCGCCGCCGCCACGCCCCACCTCCGGCCGCCCCATCGCCCAAGACAAAGAAGCGCCCCGAACGGCGCTGGTTGAGATCCCGCCGCGAGCCGCCCTCGCGCAAGACGGAGACCCGACGACACGCTGGGCTACTTGCGGTGCTGGCCCGATCGGCGAGAGGAGGCGGCGGCGGCCACTCATGAGGAACGAGAGCGGTGGCGGCCATAGCGGCGGTGCAGGAGCAGCGGTAGCGGGAAGACAATGGTGGGATTTCAGCAAAGCGGCGGCGGCGGCGACGGCGAAGGAGAGGCCAGCGAAGATATGCGCGCGGTCGTCGACCTCACCGGCGGCAGCGACGACGAGTAGTCTATGAATTAGGGTTTTCATTTAAATTTCGGTGTAAGTTATGTAAGAGCAACGCTTGGTTATGTTTAGTGTTATGTAAGGTAGTTTGAATTATGAATGAACTCGGAATGGCTTATCTGAAAAAAAACGTATGTTTAATTTGATGTTAGTCGTGCAACTTCAAAAAGTTACATGCATTTCAACGTTACGAGAAATACTAGTGCTTGGTTACGCATGCATGGGGCCTTCACTAATACTCGAACGGTGTTTGAAAAATTCTTAAAGCGATAAAAAATACATAACACTTTTCATGCATCGTAATGATGATGGTCGAACAGTATAAAAAAATGTAGGTACATTTGAATGTTGTGGTAAAAAAGTTATAGTAGAAAATAAAAACAATGGTAAAAAAATTGCCTACTGTGCTTACAGGCCACAACTGCACTTAATCGGTCCGGCCCGATCAAGCCGGGTGGCGAAAGGGCCGGCCTTTCGGCTCAGCTTCTGACTGCAGCCTGCACCAACGGGCAGAGGCGGGCGGGCGGGCGGAATCGAGGAGTTCGAAATGGTAGTGGGAGGCAGGTATATAAGGCGGTCGCGTCGTCGTTCGGCGGGCGAGGTGGGACTAAACTTTAGTCCTCACCCTCGCCGACCCTGCCCTCGCACCGCGCGCAGAGTCAATGGGCCGGCCCACGCGCGCCGTCGCGCAATCTCACCGCGCGCAGAGTCAATGGGCCGGCCCACGCGCGCCGTCGCGCAATCTCACCGCACGCAGACTTTTCTGTTTTTTGTTTTAAAAATAATATTAATAAAACTCCATACATAATATAGAATTGTTAACTATATTTATTACAATTTATAGGTAAAAATAATCATGATTGTTTAAATATTATATGTGTTTTCTGTAAATGCCCAACATTTTGCAGCTTATTAAAACTTATTAATTAGTTTATTGATATAACTAATATTTTGGAAAGGACCGTTAAGTAAAAACTGTACTTGACATAGAATTTTTAAGTAGTTAAAAGGAAAAACAGTACCTAATACAGAATTTATTATGTAATTGTATTAAAAAGAGTAGTTAATATGGAATTTATTTCGTGTTGAAAATATAGATATGGAAAATTTACTATTTTTATTTCTACACGAATTGACAAGCTTATATTAAAAAATAAGGTAGCAATAATGTCAGTTGAATTTAGTTGAAATCACAACATTATTACTACATATTTCAATAAATATCTGAAATATTTATTAATCGTAGAAAACCGTAGGAAATTCACACGGTGCCGGAAAATTTTGAAAACTTGCAGGCATGATGGTCCTGCCGATGAGTGCGTGCGGAAAAAGTGTGGGGTCCACCGGCTGAGTAAGAAAAGAGAACGCAGTTCGGGGCTGACATCGTTCATATCCGATCAGTGCCGGTTGCATGGGACGTACGAGGTGGCAACCACGAAAGGTCGCCCAACTTTGGGACGCAGTGTGCATGCCCATCTTAGGGCCCCACGCAAAAGTTGAACGAATTCGGACACCAAACGCACGTTGCGTCACGACCGGTCAGTGTTTTCGGTGCGTTTCACGGAGAAAACCGTAGGAAATTCACACGGTGCCGGAAAATTTTGAAAACTTGCAGGCATGATGGTCCTGCCGATGAGTGCGTGCGGAAAAAGTGTGGGGTCCACCGGCTGAGTAAGAAAAGAGAACGCAGTTCGGGGCTGACATCGTTCATATCCGATCAGTGCCGGTTGCATGGGACGTACGAGGTGGCAACCACGAAAGGTCGCCCAACTTTGGGATGCAGTGTGCATGCCCATCTTAGGGCCCCACGCAAAAGTTGAACGAATTCGGACACCAAACGCACGTTGCGTCACGACCGGTCAGTGTTTTCGGTGTGAACCTTCACAAGCTCTCAGCAGGTGAAGACTCACATCGATCCTGCATATCCACCAAATAGAGTCCCACAAACCGAGATGTTTGTGCATTGACCGAAAGATAACTATATAAAGGAGTGAACGACGCGCCGGCTTAGCGATGTGGTATTAAACTGCAATGAATGTTCGTAATAAATGCATCGTGGGCCAGCCGGCGGTAGTTTCACGGGACGGGCCAACTGGCCCACTACGGCTTGACCACGTCTATGACGACGTACGTGCGTGCATGGCATGGAAACCAAGCCGCCATTACCTCGCCCGCAGGACCGCCTACCCCCGCCGCCTCCGCGAACGTCCTCACCCGTCCCCGATCCGACGGTCGCACCGCTTTGGCCGTCGAAACTCCCTTCCCTGCCGGCCTGACGGCGGCCATACAATCCGTCATCTGCGCGCGCGACTTGGATCTCTGGCCCGGCCGTGCCGTCTGGGCAAATTCGCCGCTACGTTAAACCCTAGGACGGGCAGTCGGCCATCACGCTCGTGTGGGCATAGGGCGCGCAGCTGCCGCGACTAACCGACCCCGGGTGGGGTTTGGCAACGAGGGCTGCCGGTGCTCATCGAGACGCCGGAAGGTATGGTATCTCATTAAATTATAGGTAATCTTTTTTCAATCTCATAACTAGTTAGATAACTTGCATCTTATTTAGAATGCAAGAATTGGGAGATGTGTATTGCTCGGTTGAGAAGTGGTGCGAATTGGTGGGAAAATTCACACCCAGACAGCGCATGATGTTACGCGGCACAAATTTGGACTGTATGCTGAGAATTCCTTCCGTGAAAATGAGGAAAAATTTATTGGAATTTATGATTACAACGTATGACAGTACTAGAAAGCGATTTATTATTCGGCCAAATACTGACGGCATCAGTGTTCTTAATGAAGATGTTTACGACATATTCGGGCTACGTAACGAGGGTGATGATGTCAGTAGCATGATAGCAACAGTACAACTAGATGCAAAAAAATGTGTTCCAAATCGGTTTCTAGACAAAAGAACAGGCCTAATCCTCATCGATGAGTTGATAAAAAATATAGTTGATACTCAGTCATATGATGATGATTTTGTTAGAAGGGCCGTACTGGTTCTTATGGGTACAGTCTTAGCACCACAATCCACCAAGTTTGTTCCTTACCGTTATTACAAAATGGTGGAGGACGTGCGTGCTATCAAGTCGTACAATTGGAACGAATTCACGTTGCGGGTTTGCGTGGATGCTATTAAAAAATCGGTGGAAGATCTTGAAAAATTCAAGTGGCCTATCGGGAACTTGGCTCTCCTTCAGGTACTAGTCATTTCGTAATAGTTGTATGTTCATATAATTTTTATGTGATTTATGTGTCTTATTAGTTGTGTTTACTATCATGCAGTACATATACTGGGAAAAAGTTGAACCAATTGGTGTGGATACATTTGATCCTTTGTCTCGTGAATACCCCCTAATGGTTAACTGGCCAGAAACGGAAGGGAAAAAGAGAGACGACTATGACAACATGCATGGGCGTGGCACCGGCAATGTAAGTCAATAAGTGTAGTTTTTATTAGTTGCACATAGTAATTAACTGTAGATGTTATATAATTTTTTTATTTTTATATTGTATAGCTTGAAAACTGCGTTAGCGAAGAGTACAGACGTGCTAAGGTAGCACGTGAAGGGACTGTCGCAGATGAAGAGACGAAGAAACCTAAACGGAAAGGTGGTGGCAAGAGTAGAAAGCCAAGCACGTCAGGGGTTTGATCAAACACGACTAACAGTATGGACCGTGTGATGACATACATTAAGCTGCTTCACAAGGAGGTTCTCAATATACCCGAAAGATGTGCACAGGTAAGTTAGAAGTTATACTAAACATGTTTTTGTTCTTCAAGTACTTATCTTGGTTCATTTGTGTTTGTAGATGGTAATGGAAAAGTTGAACACGGAAGGTGTGCTGTACAAACCCAATAAGAGGGACACCAATGACGAATTTGATAATGTAGGTGAAGGAGTTGGGATGGAGAATGGCCAGCACAAGTCATCAAAATATTGGCCAGATATTGATTCACCTACCGACGTGGAGCTAGTAACATCTTTCACGGGTTTCAATGATACCTACGTGCCCGTTGATGACACGGGTACTCCGGCAACGACACCGGGTACAGGTGACGCAACTGATCCTTTCGTTATAGACGATAATGCAAAGTCTTCTTGTTCGTCATCAAGTGTACGTACAAAGGAGTTTCCGTCCATGACCCGAACCCCGCAGAATGCTGATATTTCTGGTGAGTCTATGGGTGGTTTGTCACCAACAAAGTCTCGAAGACATGTTTGAGAGTTTCGGCAAAGAGCAACATAGGTATTGGTGAAGGCAGTCGGGACAATGAAGGTAAATAAACGAAATCCGTCGAAATATTGTCAATCCCGTCACGACCTTCTCATTACCGGAAGAAAGGTGTTAAAAAAGTAAGTCAAGTACTACTTTATAATTTATTCACGCGTTATGTAATTTTTTTTATTTTTAATGACTGTACCTGCATTGTTTTAGATCTGTTTGTATCGTCACCTCATTCAATTCTGGCTAGTTCCCTTAATATGACTCCGGATCACATAGAGGCAGCCAGAGTTTTTGTTGTGACTCTCGCATCGACAAAGAAGCATGCACACCGAACCGTGGTCGATATGCCGCCACCAGATGGGGACACATGCACGCCAGCTATGCTTCACGATGTCCTGACGTTTAAATGGTTGAATGGCGCTGTAAGTATGAGTTTGGTTTTAACTAAACTCTCATTTGTACTTCACAAGTTGATAGAAATTTTTTGTTTATGTACGCAGATAATCAATGCATACTGTAAACACCTACAACACCGTGATTTCTCTGACCGTTTCATATCAACAACGTGGTTCCCCAAATTTATGTTGAGTAGGGCTAGGGGAAAGACCAAGTCAATTAATGATTTGGATTCAGAACAAGTTACAAAGAAATCAAAAGTCCTTGCAAGAGTAATGGACGAGTATTTCAGACGGGACAAGGTATTCCTTTATAATTTATTTGTTTTTGTTAGTCATTACTATTTAATTGCACTAACATCATTTTATTACTATATAGGCGTATTTTCCTATGCACGTTAATGATAATCATTGGATAACCATAGTGATGCACACCGTCAAGGAGGAGTTTCAAGTTCTTGACTCAAATTCTAAAGGCGCAATTAGCCAAAGAATTCGCAATATGATTGCCACCCTGGTACGCCATAATTTTCACACTCGCATTCAGAAAATTATTGAGTCATACATTAATTTCTGGTTTGTTAATTTGTTTCAGAGGGCTGAAATTTCTAAGGATATTATAGAGGCCAACTCTATTCTTGAATTAAAAAAAATTCCAGATGTCTCATCGTGGCCAATTAATGAGTATAAAATGCCGAGACAACATGATGGGTAAGTTAAATGAGTACAAGAAAGTGCATGCTATATCCTAAACTGATCACACATGTTCATTGCAGAGTGTCTTGTGGACTTTTCGTGATGTGGTGCATCAAATACTGGGACGGAGATCGGTGGACACATGAATTTGACCAGCAAGAGATCAATGAGTCAAGGCCTCGTATAGTCGCGGAAATCATTTTTTCTGAGGTCAACAGATTAGAGAAAGTGAAGATGAAAATTGTTAAAATCATGGAGAAGGAGTAGGTATTAGCATCGGTAGGGTTTTAGTCCCGTAGAAGGTTTCCCTACCGTTGTTGGATACTTCTATCGATTGTAATGCAACATGGCACTGGGATAGATTTCGACAAGTTTTCACGTTTAATTTATTGCTTTCGTGAGAAACTACATATTTAAATGCGTGTGGGCAAGTACTATATTTTTTCTGTCCTAAAATGTATCAGTTTGCCTCTGCGATATTACATGCACTGTTGTTCTTGTTCGTATTCGCGGCGGTCATTTTTTTTATTAAAAAATATGCCCGCCGTCGTGAGTTGGTGCGGTGTGGATAAAACCTGCACAACTTCCCATGTTGATTCTGGTGGCAGTAGCGGCGCTGGATCCGACGATTATTCCAGCCCATGCGGTGGCCGACAGCCGAGGAAGTGGCGGGCCCATGAAGTCGAGCTAATGCGGGCTGGCGCCATTCGCCGTGCGGCACGCGCGGGTCTGCTGGCCCAGCAGTCGGCCGACCGACAGCCTCGGCTGCCGCGCGCCCGGTGGCACACGTCCCGTCCCGCCCCAGCCAGCGTGCACATACAACGATCCCGAGGGCGATCTGTCGGCCATAAACGACGCGCGTCGGGCGCGTGGGCCGATCCTCTTCGTGTTCGGTGCCCTGCTGTGCGCCGTGCCCTCCCTGCTCGGCGGCTTAAATGCCTCGCCAGAAGGCGTTGTAGTACACTGTACGTTCGCGCGCCCGGCCAAAGCTTTGGCTTTTTTTTATAAAAATTATCACATACATGAAATTTCAAAAAAGTTCATAAGTTGAATAAGTCATGACAGCAGTAACACATTCACATATGTTTCACACATAATAATGTAAATCACATGTCGTCATATGAATCGCACGTCTCATAAAATTGAACAAGCTGGCATAAGCATTAACTCAAGCCATGTCTATTATTCTTAAACAAGTAAACTGAAAGTGCTAATGACTTTCATCGAACAAGCTGGTTTAAACAATGAACTCAAAGTGCCATGTATCTTATTCTTAAACAAATAAAATTAAATTGCCAGTGCCATCAATTGATTATGAATACTTCATCCTTATGCCCGGTTCCTATATAACAAAGTGTAAACAACTCATCAGACAATTGTGAAGAGAGAACCAAAAAAAATTCAAATAATGAAAAACTTACTTTTCATTCTCAGAGCAAGTTTGCCGTCTATGGCCCTCGTTCTTACAAATGCCACATCGAGGACCGGGTTTTTTCTCAGAAAATGATTTTGGTCTTCCATTTTTTGTAACATTTGGATCTTTCTTTGCCGGCCCTGTCCTGCTCTGTTTAGGGGCGCCCTTGGTGGAAACTTTCACGGGATCACCTATGACATCAACATCTTGTTCCGGCTGATGTGGCTCCTCATGCACATTTCTTCTACTACCAACAGCATCATCATCAGGGACCTTTTTCTTCGCTATTATATTCTGCAGACACTGCATCAACTCATCATAGACGAATGGATCATTTGAAGCAACATGAAAAGCTTGAGCTCTGTTATCTTGAGTTGACTATAGCGAGCACGCTACTCTGCCCTGTCCAACCCCAGCCAAACAAGTCACTCTTTTTTGTGCAGGCAGCCCACTTCTCGCAACTTTCGACATCCTCTTAAGGATGCAACACTTCGGTATTTTAGATATTTTGAGATGAACCAACACATACAGAATGTGTTTGCAAGGCAATCCTTTCCGAAGCATTCGTCCACAACTGCAGTCTATCGTATTCTCAGAGTTTTCAGCTCGATAATTCACGCTGAACTGAAATTTCCGGTTATTTCTCCATGTCACGATGAAAGTGTGGCAGTCAACTCCAACTAGCGTCTCAAAAATCTCAAGTTCTCCCATCTTCTTCAGATCTTGTTGAAGAATATAAAAATTGGAATGAGTGAATGCCTCGGCGGCATGCTTCCCAATATCCTTATATTCTGTGACTGATGGTGGCAATGACTGATTTGAAACACAGTCATCATGCGCCTCGTTCTCACGTAGTTGGACTATGCAATTCTCATAATGCACAACTAAGTCAACAATAGTCATACCACCGTCCAAGTGCAGGTGAAGACAAGAGTTAAGACTTTCACTCCTCTGATTACTGCGCATACCCAGAAAAAAACCTTCTGACAGATAAGATGCTGCCCATAGACTCCTTTTCCTGTACATCCTACTCAGCCACTCTTCTGTTTTATCAGTCTTCCATTTACGGACGAAAGCATGCCATCTAGCCTCAAAGTTTGCTGGAGAGGTGGAGTAGTACAAGAGTGCCCTGAACTCACTTAGCGATTTGTAATTAAGGTGCTTCTGCATGTTTTTTTCCACGTGCCATGAGCAGAGACGGTGCAACACATCAACCAAAACCAACCGAATAGCTCGTATCATTGCGGCGTCCCCATCTGTGATGATTGACCTTGGCTTTTTCTGACAATTGGCCTTCAGGAATGTCTGGAGCAGCCACACGTACGTCGCTTCGGTCTCGTCGGACACAATGGCGCAACCAAAAACTGTGGTGCAACGGTGATTGTTTACACCAACAAAGGGGATGAACGGCATACCATATCTGTTCATCTTATACGTGCTGTCGAACACCGTCACATCTCCATACAATTGATAGTCCCGTCGCGACTGTGCATCGCACCAGAACATGCTCTTCAAACGACCGTCCTTATCTTGCACGTACTCAAAGAAAAACTCTGGATCCTTCTCCTTTCTGCTCCTCATAATCCCGATTGCCATGTTAGCATCACCTTCGCAATCAACTTCATTTTTCACGGCAACATAGGTTGTACACGTCTCGTCTCGAAATCCACACTTATCATACGAGCCATACCGCTAATGAAGTTGTCAACGATGATATGCTTTCGATCCCAGCTCCTTCCATCGCCAAGATCTCAGCTATCTGGTGATCTCCCATCACTCGATGTGACCGCAGAAATACCACCTCATCTGGTCTAGCCAACAAATGGTTGTGATCATCCATAAAAGCTGCCACGAACCAAACTCCACGTCCTTTGTCCAACTTCACGACTAAATGTGCGCCACACTCGCAACGAGTCTCTGGTCTTAGCTCATGGGTACGGCCCTCCGGGTTTAAAAATTCTTGAGACGTTTTCCTGCCCTCGAGCAAACGTATCTCCTATACCGAACAGTGGATGAAAGTCCTTTTCCTCGTTTCACCTTATCTTTTCTGATACTGAATCCACGGTCTTTGGCGTAGTTATTATAGAACATGTGAGCCTCCCATTGTGATGCAAATGTCATACCCATTACCTTCAACTGTGTCTCCAGCGCACGTTGCTGGATTTCTGCTTCCTCAATGTCCATATTAGCTCCATCCTCATGCTCATATCCATCTTCACCACTCCAACCATCATAGGTAGCCTGCAATATTCCACACAGAAGCAAGTGTAAGTTGTCATTACCAACTTTTTATTATTCAATGACATCTTAAATTTTGGATCGAACCTGGCTTATGTTATCCCCGAAAGATTCAACACCATGATTTTCCTGGTTCTGAACGTCAATATCTTCCTGCACATAATAAATTGTGAAAATTCATATGCACGTGCAAGTATCATGTGGTTCTTCAACCGACGAAAAGAATGTACAGGACACTTACGTTTTCACTACAAGCACCCTCCTCCTTCTTTTCAAAATCCTCCTCAGGTAAATTATCGTACGACGACCAGGATTCATTGTCGCTGCCATCTTCATCATCTTTACTATCATTACCATTAAATACGATCAACACTATCGCTACCATCCCACTCACTCGTGTCAAAAACAGATCCGTAAATCCAGTTTCTTTATCCATTAAATGATCTCTCTACAAACACTGCAATATTATAATAAAATTGTTCTATCAATTTCCCAATCAAATTAAATGTACTAGGATCATACATATGAGAAATTCTTATCTAAAAATGACTGCACATAATTATTTGCCGATTCAATTTTTTTGACAAAAAGCTTACATGGCATGCACGTGCACTTCGGCCGGCCTGACGTGGCTGCGGACGGCGACGACGTTCCGGAGACGTTGATCACGGATTTGCGGGCGCCGACGGCGCCACGGAGGAGACATCACGACGGCGGCGACTCAAGATCTGTCCGCCGCCGCCGATCAAGGGTGAAGACGGGAGAAGGCGGCCGTGGCGGAACGGGACGACGTTGGAATTGGCAGCGTGATCACGGCATCATCGGCGGGAATGGCGGCTGTCGGCGGGTAAGGGCGGCGATCGGCGGCGGGCGACGTTGGAATGGGCAGCGTGATCAGCGCAGGTCGTGCTTTTTTTTCGCGCGAACGGAGGGAGGGTAGTTGCGAGCCGGCTGTATCGGCTCGAGCCGTGCGCTCGGCTCTACCTGTATGGGCACGCCGCATACGGCGTGGGATACGTTAAGCACCGTATGCCCAAAATGCCCTTATACGTTAAGGGGGGGTGTACCGAAGCAGATCTCTAAACAAAAACCAGTCCCCAGTTTGATCAGGCTTGCCCCTTTCACGAATCATCTAAGGGGGGCTGATATATCGAATGTAAGACAAGGCAAAAGGAAAAGGCATTGTTTATTACACATCTAAAAGTACCACTCACGATCCGACGCGGGCCACTTCCTCTCCCTCCGTTATTCCAAGCATCTGGGCACTACATCTTCTCAGTGTGGTATTGTTCTTTGGCATCAATGATGGCAGAAACTCGTGGAGTGTTGTCTTACAGGCTCTTGGATGCGCCAATGATGCTTGTAGATCTTCCCAGCAGCAGCACTTGTACCGACTTGACTGGTGGCATAGCGTGGTGTTGACGCAAGGCTACCATATTTTTTTTTTTTGACAAAACGAGAGGGCTACCATCTTGGTGATCTGCGGGAGGAGGGTGGTTCATCTTCTTATAGTCTACCGGGGTGGTCATGTATTGAACGACACTAGAGCCAGCCGCTCATGGGCCCCGTACAGAGAAGAAGACCAAACATAAAACGAAAAGGGAGGAAAAAACCATAAGCTGGAGTGGTCCAACAAGCTAGAAAGCCACTGACAGCCGTTTATTTGATCATGTGCTAACTCCTTAATAGAAAATTACTGCAGATTTAAATTTTACCGACAAGTGACATCGTATTGAAGTTAGATCTTTGATCCTACCGATATCAGAACAACTGGGTTTTTCTTTTCTTGACTTGACTTGCTAAGCCTAAAATATTTGTACATTTGTTTGATTGTCAACTTTGTTCCATTCATAAAGCAAGAAAAAATTATCTCTCAACTAGCATAAGGCATGTGCCTTGCTATGGAACAACAAATAATTGAATTTGTATTAAATTCGTGGTATACAACAGCCAACCGACTTGCAACAATGTAAAGAAAAACTCAATCAAGCAAGTGGAACTGCACCTGCGCAACAGCACACCCATGGGAGCACTTATAAAAAGACTTCTCATTCAAAACAGAGTGAGTTTGTCGCTTGTTGGTTCGATTGAGGTGGGTGTAGACGCATGTGTGCGATTTGAGGCTCCCCAATGACATTATTTGTTTATTATTTCATCTATAAAAAAATTCGAATCGGAGGGTTCTTGTGGATTTTAGATGGATGAGGAAGATCGGAATGGAGTGCGAAGTGAACTCTTCCAAATCAGAAGGGGCCTGGTGAGGGTATTCATCATTGAGAGGGTGAGGGGGTGCTCTATTATATTTGAGAGGGCATTCATCATTGACGGGCAGTCTTCCGAAACTAGCCAGTGATACGGTGAAACACTGGCCGGTTTCTAGATAACACTGGTTAGTGTTCGTCATCTAGGTCATTTGCTAATTATCACTTTTGGTGGTACAAAATAAACTTGTAGTGCCAACAACCCTTTAGTAATTGCGAGTTGTGCAATCATCGTAGACTTTTCTATTATATTTTAGGCATCTTTGCCCGTGTATATAGAATAGGTACTATATCGAATATGACCCAGGAAGTCTCGTGTGTTTACAAGTTAGTATATCATTTCATATGAGAAAATTATGATATAATTAGGAGAGATCACCTGACTTTGGAAAAAAATTGTGCAATCATCAAATTTAAAAAATGAAAAATTGAATGGCTGCTCACCGTCACTAGCTGGTCATTTGTGCTGTTGGTCAGTGATAAATTAACTAAATGCACTTTTACTTTCGTGATTTTTCATATATAGTTTGGAACTTTGTTCGATTAATATATAAATAAAATATTTACGATCAACAATTAATGACACATAATCGATGGTTGTTGAACAAAAACAACTACTAGCTAGTCTTGCTTGTGTGGACGGCCTGCATAGGTGGAGGCATTGGTCATTTCTGACATCTGCACGAGAGGGTCTTTAGTGACGATGGCTATATCGGCCATAACCTTCGCCAACCAATGCATTGGCTTGGTAGAAGTCGCGTTTCTCCGCTTCCTCTTCAGCTTTTCTGGAATCCACCACTAGGATTATCTTCTTGTCCGATCAGACAATGTGGGTCATGAGATTCATGTTGTCACCCTCTTCCTTGCCTTCCTGCGCCCTAATGGGGTGGTGGGATGACATGAAGACGTTGGGTGAGATGGAGAGGAGAGATGATCGAAGAAGGTGAGAGCCAACGAGGATGTGAGCGTCCTGTTTATATAGCCAGAGAATGTCGTCTGTTGCAGTGGGAATCATCGTCGGTAGATGGACAGGCGCCTACTACCTCCGTCCTTGAAAGAGTGTACTTCCAACTTTGTTGGAGGGTCAAACTATCTCAAAGTTTGATCGAGTTTGTGCAAAAATATATCAATGTTTGTGAAACCAAATAGATATATGACAAAAATATATATTATCATGAATCTAATGCTACTAATTTGATGGCATAAATGTTGGTCTATTATTATATAAATACAGTCAAACATAAATAGGTTTGACTTTCCAACAAAATTGGAAATACACTCTTTTAAAGACGAAGGGAGTATGTGTTGTCCGTTTAATGCTACTCATTGAAAACTCACGCATGCACTGGAAATCAAGGACGTGTGAATGCACCTCAGTTTTGCATTTTCGTTCATCAACGCAGGAAAATGGTTGATTAACTTTTAAGCATATATGAGTGACCGGCCACTAAATATGAGGGTCACGGATAAATTAATACTCCCTCCGTTCCATAATGTAGTGTATATATATTTTCTGGAAAATCAAACTTACAAACTTTGACCGTGTTTATAGAAAATTCTAATTACATCTACAATATCAAATATATACAATATGAAAAAGTATGTCATGTGATGTATCTAAGGAAATATATTTGGTATTCTAGATGTATATCTTTTTCTCTATAAACTTGGTCAAAGTTTATAAAGTTTGACTTCTCCAAACATCCATATGCACTACATTGTGAAATGAAGGGAGTACCACAGTCTAGCCAAGTAAGACGGACCTTCTATGATAAAATTTCATCCACACAAGGTGGAAGAGCACATCATTACTGGTCGAGCATTTTCTGATCTGCCAGTGTAAAATACCTCAGACGATCGTGACAGGCTCATCACTGACACCTCTGAGCCTGCATGCCAGTGTTGAACCTCATCACTGATGTAGGTCGTAGCCGGTCAGTGATGAGGGATCAGTGGTATTTTGTTCTGTAGCGGTGTTTGCTTTGCTTTTTGCTCTTGGGTTTCCTAGTCGGTTTCTTACAAGAAAAAACGCCAAATTTTTAGAGGGGTCCACATAACAAACCTATTTTAAAAATACAAGCATTGTTTTAAAAGGTCTTGGTGTTTATTTAAAAAATTACAATGTACAATGGAAAAAGGTTTGCCGTTTATAAAAAGAAATTTCATCTATTTTATAAAAATGTTCTATGTGTACTTCAAAAAATGTTCATCATATATTAAAAAATAGTACATAGTAATTTTCACTGTATATCATAGTCATAAATTTGTATATAAATGAAACTTGCAAAAAAAAAGAAAATGAAAAAACACACAAGGAAAAAGATAGCAGCAGCCAGTGACCGAAAACCTAACAGCTAACACAGATGAAGTGTACCGACCCATCTTGTTGTGCTGCAAGCATGGCCTGGGTAGGATGCACACAACCAAACAGTGAATGCAAGCAACTAAACGGGTCAAATTCTTCCCATACGGGTCTGGTTGGGCTGTATGCGAACAACCAAAACGTCTATTTTTTTTTCTCTTTTATCCATCTAGAAGCAATCATAGTCGGTGTTTCCTATTTGAGCTTAGATACCCGTTATACGTCATTTAGCAAACGGGCGCACACCCACCTGCAAGCTACGCCAGCCCATTTACATTTTTTCTAATTTTAACCCGCAAAATACTGTGAGCATGGTGGAATTCGTACCATTGACTTCCTGGTTCAGATTATCCCGCGATAACCAACCAGCCACCCACATTTGATGTGATTGCTTACCTCTTTCTCATTATTTTGTTCTGTCTTCCTTTCCTTTCCCTTTTTCTTTTTTTCTTTTTTTTCTTTCTCCATTTGGTTGTTCCTTTTTTTCTCGTTTTTTAGAATGGTTTTGTTATTTTTATATTTTTTTTCTTGTTCCTGTTTTCTCGTTTTCTGAACGATTTTGTTTTATTTTCTTTTTCTTTTATTTTTTATGTTTTCCCTCTTATTTTTGTTCTTCGTTTTCTTGTTCCCATCCTTTCGCATTTTTAAAGAACTAGATGAACATAAATAAACTACGTGAACATTTTTTCCATATAAATGAACTTTTTCTAACATCAATGAACTTTTTATAAAATTGATGAACTTTTTCCAACATCCATATGAAAGAATTTTTTTTTTTCAAAATTGATGAATTTTCTTCAAATCGATGAATTTTTTTAAATCAATGTACTTTCTTGAAAATTGATGCACGTTTTCTGAAATTGTTGAACTTTTTCATAATTGATGAACTTTTCTCAAATCTTTCAAAAAATCTTAAATCTGAGAACTTTTTTCAAATTCACGAATATTTTCACTTAAATGTTTTTAAAATTTGTGAACATTTTGCAAATCCGCAAAAAAAAATTAAAATCCATGATTTTTCCATAAAAGATGAACCACTTTTTAATGTCAATAGTCAAAGGTCAAACATATCAACTTGTTTCCCAGGTCAACCATGAAGAAGGTTTTTTATTCTAACCACAAAGAAGCGATAAGGTGTATGCTCTTGACGAGTAACAACTGGTCGGTTTGTGTCATTGGTCCGGCCCAGAAATATGATAGGCGAGCCATATGTCTGTTAACTAGCAGAATAAGCACTGACTAGTATGGCATTTCATGTTTGGCGCCTATGGCGCTTGTTATAGACATAATGATCAACTTGTCGCCCATGCTAACCATGAAAAAGTGGTTTTTTAGTCGAACAACGAAGAAGCGATCGGGCGTATGCTCTTGATGAGCGACAACTGATCTCTCGTGTCACTGACCAACCCATGAAAGGTGGCTTGCGAGCGCTACGTCTGCCAACTAGCGCAGCAAGCGCTGACTAGGATGGCATTTCTTATTTGGCGCTTCTGGCCCCGTTATAGGCAAAATGGTACAGGCCCACCCCCCCCCCCCCCCCGCGCGCAAGGGGTAATCACTAGGAGATCTCGATCACTTGTGACAATTTACTTCCTTTTTTCTTTTTATTCTCCTCAGTTCGTGAAACTTTTTTTGTTTTTCATATTATTTTTCTTTATTTTTTATTTTTCTTAAATGCGCAGATTTTTCTGAAATTTGATGAACTTTTTTTCCAATTGCGCTGAACTTTTTTCTAAATCGATGCATTTGTTTTCAGAATCCGATGACTTTTTTACAAAATCCGGTGAATTTTTTTACCAAATCATTGCGCTTTTACAAAAATTCATTGATTTTTTTCAAATTTCATGTTCTTTTTTTCATAAAAAATCAACTTTTCTGAATTGTTTTCAAATATGCTACAATGATTCTTAAACAGGTCACATTGCTATCAATCACAAGCATTCAGAAGCTCTAGTGGTTAGCTAACCAATACTGGAGATTTAGCGGTGTGAATTCGATTCCTCATAGAGCGAATATCCAATTCTAAACTTGGGCTAATCTGCACCCGGTGAACAGTAAATTCAAACCAAATACTAAAAATTTTAAAAAATCTGAATCTTTTTTACATGGAAGATGTTTGAGTGTGTGAGATGCATGCCAAATTTCAAAGCGCTTGGACATGTGAGTAGCTCTCAGCAAAAAAAATGGGTCCAAAGAGTGCACAAACAGTAAACTTTTTCGTATACCCCAAATTTGTTTTTTTTTTACTGAGAGCTACACGTTCATCCAGATGCTCTGAAATTTGGCACGGACATCACACACTCACTCATCTTTCCCCACCAAAAAAATCACAATTTTTTGACTTTATCTAGTATTTGTAAAAAAATCACTCCCGGGCTCAGCAAATACCCGAAATGGTTTTTTCGCGCTATAATACAGTTCGCTGCACGTTTGTGGGATGGCCCACTAGGTGCTACAGCAAGCGCCAGTTGGCTTCTGCGGCACTGAACGCGCCGAATAGGAGCTCCCGGATTTTCCATACAGGATGGCCAATGGATCCTATATGATGCGCGCGTGAGTCATATAGTCGAGGCTTCGCTGAAGACTCCTCCAGACAGCCCACCACATGTAAAAGGTGTCATCCTTCATTTTTCTATTTTTTCCTTTTGTCATTTTCTCTTTTAAGATTTTGGTTTTTCTTATTTTTGCACATTTTATTTTTGTATAGTATATACGATTTTTTTTCAAAGTAAATTAATTGGTTTTTAAAATAGAGACTGCATTTTTTTTAATATACGATGAGCCATTTCCAAATACAAGTTGAACATTTTTTATATACATAAAAAATTATAATATATGATGAAATTTTAAAATTATAAGGTGAACTTTTTTAGTTATATGATGAGCATTTTTTTAGACACACTAAAAATCTTCTTAAATATGGTGAACTTTTTTGTAATAACAGAGCTTCCTTATAAAACACATACTGAACAATTTCCTAAAATATATTTTTATATTATCAATAGGTTTTCTAAATCTAGCTCCTAAGAACAAAAAAACAAAAAATAAGGCTGGCTAGCCAATTTGCCCTCCGGTATCAACTAGGATCTCTGGACGGCCCTCCGCCTCAACATTAACATAGTTTAGTTTGTTTTTGTATCACCAAGTGAAGCAACATGCTACTTCCTTAACATATGTGAGCCACCCCTGCATCTATGGGGTAGGATATGTATGTTGCCTGGAAAAAAAATGAGTCGGACAGATATTTCCAACTGTTCGATTGAAATCGAACAGTTAGTGCTGATATGTGTTTATCTTGGATGGTGCTTTTATTGAGAGTTGAGAGTTGGGGCTGATGAGCTTTATTTGTGCCACGGCAAGTAATGTTGAGGTCTCGAAGCCGCACTGCAAGTTGAAGCTGATGAGCTCCATTGTGCCATCATGCTTGCTGATCAAATGGACATTGCAGGAAATAGTTTTACCATAGAATGCATGACGCTGAAGCACACAATGCTTTCTGCTAACATGGATAATGCGCCCTTGGGATTAAAGTTCAAGCAGCTCATGTTTGTCCACTCGACTAGTTATATTCTAGCTCAAATCATCTATTTATTCTTGTGATTGAAATGAACCTGCTCATGCTCGCGTCTTTGCGTGTGTGTGCCAGCCATCTATGGACACCATACTACCAGATTGCGTTGACGGCCCTATAAGGTTGTGTATCCCATTTGGTGACCAATGATTTAGCCGTGTCTTAATGAGTCTAAAAAAAGTGTCATAATGTCATATATGTGCTTCGTTATGGTACAAATATTTACAAAGGTAAGCATTTTTTGTTTTATTCGTTGCAAGACTAAGAGTCTAGTGTGTTTGGTCCATTTTTCAATTAAACCAGGATATGCTTGGGAGGCATGCAAACGATAAGAACATAAGAACGTGTGACATGGAAAATATAAGGTTTTACCACACATAAATGTAAAGATAGCTAAACAAAGCTAACAGAGAAGTCTACCCCCATGTGCTAAAATAGGACTAGCGCATGCAATACAGTGGGCCAGTTTCTAACCGATAAATATCAATCTCTCCTTGCCTCTCAGTTACAAAATCATCACATAGCGTTGAATGGAGATATTCCATATATCCAGAGAGTAAAGTGCGTGGGTTTTATCTATACAAGTTGCGTAGGCTTGAGAGGCATCCGGAACTATTATACGATGAGGAAGCCCCTTTGCTCCATGCTACGTCTTGAGCTAGCGTTGGTTTTCCCCGAAGAGGAGAGGGTGATGCAGCAAGTGTAGCGTAAGTATTTCCCTCAGTTTTGAGAACCAAGGTATCAATCCAGTAGGAGGCTCCTCAAAAGTCTCACGCACCTACACAAACAAACTGAGAACTCGCAACCAACGCGATAAAGGGGTTGTCAATCCCTTCACGGCCTCTTGCGAAAGTGAGATCTGATAGAGAGATAATAATATGGTATTTTGTAAGATAGATGCAGAAAGTAAAGATGCAAATAAAAGTAGATTGAAATCAAAGATGATAAGAGATAGACCCGGGGGCCATAGGTTTCACTAGAGGCTTCTCTCAAGATAGCATAAGTATTACAGTGGATGAACAAATTACTGTCGAGCAATTGATAGAAAAGCGCATAGTTATGAGATTATCTAGGCATGATCATGTATATAGGCATCACGTCCATAACAAGTAGACCGACTCCTGCCTGCATCTACTACTATTACTCCACACATCGACCGACTCCTTCCTGCATCTACAGTATTAAGTTCATAAGAACAGAGTAACGCCTTAAGCAAGATGACATGATGTAGAGGGATAAACACATGCAATATGATATAAACCCCAACTTGTTAGCCTCGATGGCAACAATGCAATACGTGTCTTGCAACCCTTTCTGTCAATGGGTAAGAACACCGCAAGATTGAACCCAAAGCTAAACACTTCTCCCATGGCAAGAAAGATCAATCTAGTACGCCAAACCAAACTAATAATTCAAAGAGACTTGCAAAGATAACTCAATCATACATAAAAGAATTCAGAGAAGATTCCACTCTTATTCATAGATAAACTTGATCATAAACCCACAATTCATCGGATCTCGACAAACACACCGCAAAAAGAGATTACATCGAATAGATCTCCACAAGAGAGGGGGAGAACACTGTATTGAGATCCAAAAAGAGAGAAGAATCCATCTAGCTAATAACTATGGACCCGTAGGTCTGTGGTAAACTACTCACAACTCATCGGAGGGGCAAGGTGTTGATGTAGAGGCCCTCCGTGGTTGATTCCCCCTCCGGCAGAGTGCCGGCGAAGGCTCCAAGATGGCATCTCGCGAATACAGAAGGTTACGGCGGTGGAAATTGTGTTACGTGGTGCTCCTGGATGTTTTCGAGGTCCATAGGTATATATAGGAGGAAGAAGTACGTCGGTGGACGCCCGAGGGGCCCACGAGACAGGGGGCGTGCCCTAGGGGGCGCCCTCCTATCTCGTGGGGCCCTCGGAGCTTTCTTGACTTGCACTCCAGGCTCTCCGGATCAGATTTGTTCCAAAAATAACGCTCCCGAAGGTTTCATTCCGTTTGGACTCCGTTTGATATTCCTTTTCTTCGAAATACTGAAATAGGCAAAAAAACAGCAATATGGGCTGGGCCTCCGGTTATTAGGTTAGTCCCAAAAATGATATAAATATGAAGAATAAAGCCCATAAACATCCAAAAGGGGTAATATAATAGCATGGAACAATCAAAAATTATAGATACGTTGGAGACGTATCACTCCACTATGATCTTTTTCAGATCTTCTCCGTTGTGTTGACATGACAATTGGCCCGGATAGGAAGAAAGTTTTGCCGCATGTCCTATAGAACCAGGATCGCCAGTCAGTTTCTACCTGGGACGCACACATCGCCGTTCCCGATATAGAACTCCGGATCTGATGATGGCGGGGCCCTAAGCCGATAGACCTGCGACGAGCTACATGGCGTGGGTGGTGGTGTACATGGCCATCCAACCATGGGTGTGGATACTAAGACGGCCAGCCAAAGTTATGCTCGGTGCATCCCGGGCCGACGACAGTGGCACCTATGGGCCTCGCTTCCTTCATCGAGGTGTCATCGTTGTTGTTCAGGGGCGGATTCAGCCCAGCCCAGCGCCCCGGGCCCCCTTTGTAGACTACAATATTTTTGCTACAGTATTTGCTACAGTATGCAAAGGAAATGGGCCTCACGCCCCGGGCCTGGGACCCCCGGCCTGGGGCCTAGATCCGCCACTGGTTGTTCTCGTCACCCTGCCCTCGTTGCTTCGGGAGAAACCCTAGGTCCGAGATTCTTGTACCAGAACGATGACAACATCTTGATGTCATGTTCCGTGCCTTGCATAGTGGTTGTCGGTGGCTCGTGTGGCAAAAACTACGTGGGTGTGTGACAATGGTGTTGCAGTGAGGTTGTGGTAGCCGGCTCTGCGGCGTGTCTGCTTGCCCATTGTGGTATGTTTGCTGCGGTGGAGTCGAAGTTGCACGACGGGTCCCTGTGGCAACAATGACAAGCGGTGGATGGCCCTTCTTGATGATCCTTCACGGTGCCAGCCTTGTAGAGTTCTTTGTTGCTTGTCTATTCTCATATCCGATGTTGCCCTGTTGCAGGCGAGTGTGTTCTTCATTAGGCAGAATCTTCACATGGCCGCTTTTGCCTCTACAATGTGTGCTCTGTCGTTTGATGCTTGCGGGGGCTCTTACACGAGGAGAAGTGGTGACGATGACGCCAAGGTGCAACCTCGTCAATGTTTCCTTCGTAGTGGTTTGTGTGTTATGCATGATCAGCGAGTTGTGCAGGTTTTCGCCAGGTTTTCCTCTTATTAACCGGGCAACTCTCTTCTTCTTAATCAATGAAAATGGAAAATCGTTGCCTCGTTTCAAAAAAAAATATCTGTAAGTGAAGCAATCTCATTGTGAGAATTATGAGATAGGAGGCGTGCAACTAATGAACGTCTATGACGCTACAAACATATGGTTTTACCCTGCATAAAGGAAAAGATAGCAAATCAAAAGCTGACAACAGAAGAGCACCGCATGTGGTAAAATAGTAGAAGTGCACACAAGCTGCGAATGCGGTGGGTCGGGAGGGCACCTTCATGTGTGAACAACTTCTCAATTCATAAATATCGGTCTCTCCTGAACCTCTTAATTAGTTGCAATTCCTAACAACAATGAACGGATATCGTCTCTACATCCAGAGACTAGAAAACGTGTGTTGCATCTATACAATTTGCATAGGCTTGATAGGTCTGTTAACTAGAACAATAAGCACTAACTAGTATGGCATTTCATGTTTGGCGCCTATGGCGCTTGTTATAGACATAATGATCAACTTGTCGCCCATGCTAACCATGAAAAAGTGGTTTTTTAGTCGAACAACGAAGAAGCGATCGGGCGTATGCTCTTGACGAGCGACAACTGATCTCTCGTGTCACTGGCCAACCCATGAAAGGTGGCTTGCGAGCGCTACGTCCGCCAACTAGCGCAGCAAGCGCTGACTAGGATGGCATTTCTTATTTGGCGCTTCTGGCACCGTTATAGGCAAAATGGTACAGGGCCACCCCCCCCCCCTCCGCGCGCAAGGGGTAATCACTAGGAGATCTCGATCACTTGTGACAATTTAATTCCTTTTTCCATTTTATTCTCCTCAGTTCGTGAAACTTTTTTTGTTTTTCATGTTCTTTTTCTTTTATTTTTTAATTTTCTTAAATGCGCAGATTTTTCTGAAATTTGATGAACTTTTTTTCCAATTGCGCTGAACTTTTCTCTAAATCGATGCGTTTGTTTTCAGAATCCGATGACTTTTTTACAAAATCCGGTGAATTTTTTACAAAATTGTTGCGATTTTACAAAAATTCATTGATTTTTTCCAAAATTTCATGATCTTTTTTCATAAAAATACAACTTTTCTGAATTGTTTTCAAATATGCTACAATGATTCTTAAACTGGTCAGGTTGCTATCAATCACAAGAATTCAGAAGCTCTAGTGGTTAGCTAACCAATACCGGGGATTTAGCGGTGCGAATTCGATTCCTCATAGAGCGAATATCCAATTCTAAACTCGGGCTAATCTGCACCCGGTGAACAGTAAATTCAAACCAAATACTAAAAAATTCAAAAAAAATGAATCTGTTTTACATGGAAGATGTTTGAGTGCGTGAGATGCATGCCAAATTTCAAAACGCTTGGACATGTGAGTACCTCTCAGCAAAAAAAATGGGTCCAAAGAGTACACAAACTGTAAACTTTTTCGTATACCCCAAATTTGTTTTTTGACTGAGAGCTACACGTTCATCCAAATGCTCTGAAATTTGGCACGGACATCACACGCTCACTCATCTTTCCCCACCAAAAAATTTTGTGTTTTTTGACTTTATCTAGTATTTGTAAAAAAATCACTCCCGGGCTCAGCAAATACCCGAAATAGTTTTTTCGCGCTATAATACAGTTTGCTGCACGTTTGTGGGATGGCCCACTAGGTGCTACAGCAAGCGCCAGTTGGCTTCCACGGCACTGAACGCGCCGAATAGGAGCTCCCGGATTTTCCATACAGGATGGCCAATGAATCCTAGATGATGCCCGCGTGAGTCATATAGTCGAGGCTTCGCTGAAGACTCCTCTGGACAGCCCACCGCATGTAAAAGCTGTCATGCTTCATTTTTCTATTATTTTTTTCCTTTTGTCATTTTCTCTTTTAAGATTTTGGTTTTTCTTCTTTTTTTCACATTTTATTTTTGTATAGTATATACGCTTTTTTTTTCCAAAGTAAATTAATTGGTTTTTAAAATAGAGACTGCATTTTTTTTAATATACGATGAGCCATTTCCAAATACAAGTTGAACATTTTTTATATACATAAAAAAATTATAATATACGATGAACTTTTAAAATTATAAAGTGAACTTTTTTAGTTATATGATGAGCAGTTTTTTTAGACACACTGAAAATCTTCTTAAATATGGTGAACTTTTTTGTAGTAACAGAGCTTCTATATAAAACACATACTGAACAATTTCCTAAAATATATTTTTATATTATCGATAGGTTTTCTAAAGTCTAGCTCCTAAGAACAAAAAAACAAAAAATAAGGTTGGCTAGCCAATTTGCCCTCCGGTATCAACTAGGAGGTCTCTGGAGGGCCCTCGGGCTCGACATTAACATAGTTTAGTATGTTTTTCTTTCACCAAGTGAAGCAACATGCTACTTCCTTAACATATGTAAGCCACCCTTGCATACATGGGGCAGGATATGTATGTTGCCTGGGAAAAAAATGAGTTGGGCAGATATTTCCAACTGTTCGATTGAAATCGAACAGTTAGTGTTGATATGTGTTTATCCTGGATGGTGCTTTCATTGAGAATTGAGAGTTGGGGCTGATGAGCTTTATTTGTGCCACGGCAAGTAATGTTGAGGTCTCGAAGCCGCACTGCAAGTTGAAGCTGATGAGCTCCATCGTGCCATCATGCTTGCTGATCAAATGGACATTGCAGGAAATAGTTTTACCATAGAATGCATGACACTGAAGCACACAATGCTTTCTGCTAACATGGATAATGCGCCCTTGGGATTAAAGTTCAAGCAGCTCATGTTTGTCCACTCGACTAGTTATATTCTAGCTCAAATCATCTTTTTATCCTCGTGATTGAAATGAACCTGCTCATGCTCGCGTCTTTGCGTGTGTGTGCCAGCCATCTATGGACACCATACTACCAGATTGGGTTGACGGCCCTATAAGGTTGTGTATCCCATTTGGTGACCAATGATTTACCCGTGTCTTAATGAGTCTAAAAAAAGTGTCTTAATGTCATATATGTGCTTCGTTATGGAACAAATATTTACAAAAGTAAGCATTTTTTATTTTATTCATTGTCAGACTAAGAGTCTAGTGTGTTTGGTCCATTTTTCAATTAAACCAGGATATGCTTGGGAGGCATGCAAACAATAAGAACATAAGAACGTGTGACATGGAAAATATAAGGTTTTACCACACATAAATGTAAAGATAGCTAAACAAAGCTAACAGAGAAGTCTACCCCCATGTGCTAAAATAGGACTAGCGCATGCAATGCAGTGGGCCAATTTCTAACCGATAAATATCAATCTCTCCCTTGCCTCTCAGTTACAAAATCATCACATAGCATTGAATGGAGATATTCCACATATCCAGAGCGTAAAGTGCGTGTGTTGTATCTATACGAGTTGTGTAGGCTTGAGAGGTATCCAGAACTATTATAAGATGAGGAAGCCCCTTTGCTCCACTATGATCTTTTTCAGATCTTCTCCGTTGTGTTGACATGACAATTGGCCCGGATAGGAAGAAAGTTTTGCCGCATGTCCTATGGAACCAGGATCGCCAGTCACTTTCTACCTGGGACGCACACATCGCCGTTCTCGATATAGAACTTTGGATCTGATGATGGTAGGGCCCAAAGCCGATAGACCTATGACGAGCTAGATTTCGTGGGTGGTGGTGTACATGGCCATCCGACCATGGGTGTGGATACTAAGACGGCCAGCCAAAGTTATGCCCGGTGCATCCTGGGGCAACGCCAGTGGCACATGTGGGCCTCGCTTCCTTCATCGAGGTGTCATCGTTGTTGTTCAGGGGCGGATCCAGCCCAGCCCAGCGCCCCGGGCCCCCTTTGTAGACTACAGTATTTTTGCTACAGTATACAAAGGAAATGGGCCTCACGCCCCGGGCTGCCCCCCACCCCCCACCCCGGGCCTGGGGCCTAGATTCGCCACTGGTTGTTCTCGTCACCCTGCCCTCGTTGCTTCGGGAGAAACCCTAGGTCCGAGATTCTTGTACCAGAACGATGACATCATCTTGATGTCATGTTCCATGCCTTGCATAGTGGTTGTCGGTGGCTCATGTGGCAACAACTATGTGGGTGTGCGACAATGGGGCTGCAGTGAGGTTGTGGTAGCTGGCTCTGCGGCGTGTCCGCTTGCCCATTGTGGTATGTTTGCTGCGGTGGAGTCGAAGTTGCACGACGGGTCCCTGTGGCAACAATGACAAGCGGTGGATGGCCCTTCTTGATGATCCTTCATGGTGCCAACCATGTAGAGTTCTTTGTTGCTTGTCTATTCTCATATCCGAGGTTGCCCTGTTGCAGGCGAGTGTGTTCTTCATTTGGCAGAATCTTCACATGGTCGCTTCTGCCTCTACAATGTGTGCTCTGTCGTTTGATGCTTGCGGGGGCTCTTACACTGGGAGAAGTGGTGACGATGACGCCAAGGTGCAACCTTATCAAAGTTTCCTTCGTAGTGATTTGTGCGTTATGCGTGATCAGCAAGTTGTGCAGGTTTTCGCCAGGTTTTCCTCTAATTAACCGGGCAACTCTCTTCTTCTTAATCAATGAAAATGGAAAATTGTTGCCTCGTTTCAAAATAAAATATCTGTAAGTGAAGCAATCTCATTGTGAGAATTATGAAATGAACGCCTATGACGCTACAAACATATGGTTTTTCCCCGCATAAAGGAAAAGGTAGCAAATCAAAAGCTGACAACAGAAGAGCACCGCATGTGGTAAAATAGTAGAAGTGCACACAAGCGGCGAATGCGGTGGGTCGGGAGGGCACCTTCATGTGTGAAAAACTTCTCAACTCATAAATACCGGTCTCTCCCGAACCTCTTAATTAGTTGCAATTCCTAAGAACAATGAACGGATATCGTCTCTACATCCAGAGAGTAGAAAACGTGTGTTGCATCTATACAATTTGCATAGGCTTGATAAGTGCAGAGAGTTATTTTATGGCTAGGTGACCATGTTTCGGGATCAATTTATCTTGTACATCCTCTCGCTTCTCTCAATGTGGCAATTGGCTGGATATATGGAAAAAGACCATTGCAGTCCTGAGCCACGGGAGACAATTGCAGGCGCCGCAACCTGTTGCCCGATCACTCTCTGACCTGAGACTCCCACATCCAAAAAGTAAAATAACTGTGAACTTATAGAGAAGTCCATGTATTTCCCCTTGTTCAAAGTAGCATAAATAGGTGGATTTTGCAGTGCAAACCTAATTACTAATAGGTTGTACTAGATCATGTAGTTATATGTTTAATCTCCATATATAAGTCAAATGTCTATTTCGCAAAAAAAATGTCAAATGTATAATGCTGGAACAACAAACTAGTTTTCCATGATTAATTACCTCCTTGTTAATCTTTTCCAGAAATACATTTCCAAGTTCAGGTACGATCATGTGAGCATTTTCTTCAGTTGAGGAAAATATTGGGTGTGTTTTGTGCACTTTCTAACATGTTCAACTAGAAGAGTGATTTGCTTTTAATAAGACAGCCATCCAAACTGAAACAAAGACTTGGAAGGAGAAATGGATGCACACCATAACACCGACTCCTCCCACCAACTCAACACAACATGATACAGTACACTGGTTTTAGGTTATAGTACACTATCAGGCTAGCCATCATGTGTCCATTATATGCAATATGCTGGTTTATGTTTAGGTGGCGTCCAACCGATGAGCACCTATGACATGGAAAGTATATATAGCTTTACCACACATAAAGGTGAAGATACGAATCAATATTGACTAGAGAAGAGTACACAAGCCATGCAATGCAGTGGGCCAGCGAGGCACCTTCATGTCACCCGTTCCCAACCGACAAATATCGGCCTCACCCGTGCCTCTCAGTTCCAAATCCTAGCAATGGCGAAAGGTGATTGTCCTTATATACAAAGAGTACAAATCAAAAAAACGTCGTATCTATATGTTCAGTTTCGTAGGGTTGAAATGTGCCGGGGGGTGGGGGGTGGTGGTGGTGTGTTGGGTTATTTTACAGCAACTGGTTGCGTAGACTTGGAAGGCACCGGGAATCATTTCACGGCGAGAAGATCTTGTGACGCCACAGGGCTTTTCATTCCATGTAGTCCCTCCCTGGCACATGGCATCTTCTCTGGACGAGAAGAGACCTTTGCGGTCCAGCAGCAGCGAGAAGCGAGTACGGGCTTCGCCTCAAGTTCTCGGGTCGCTTTCTAGCCCGGGACACGCACATCTGGACCTGAGGCTGGGAGCACATGGAAGAGGATGAACATATGGATAGGCTATCTTGCTTCCCTTTCTCTAGCCACAAGCGTTTCCGCGACCTGAGAAGCTTGCTTAGCCGTACCGGGTGGCCCTCCAGCTTCACTGGCTCATAATGCAGGGAAGCCAACCACACAAAGGGATCAAGAGATCACCTTCGTGCCTTCCACATACGTTGGGTGATGGAGTGCAGCCAAGCAGCTGCTGCAGAGATCAGGCAACAGGATGCACGAACTAACCATACGACGAAACGGTCTCACAAGCGAATTGCTACCAGGTGCCATCGCCACTTTGTAAGATGCTTCATACGACAAGCTGGGATTAGTAACAGCCACATTTCATATTTGATATGACACCTTGTAAGAATGGTTGCAGAACAAGGCACTTCACAGATTTTTCATATGACAGTTGGGAAATAGTTATAGACGAGTTAAAAGGAACACAACAAGCCGATGGCAAACACTCTATGTTTATTGCACTGATGATACTATGCATCAAACCGTTTGTATGGGAGAATGGGGAAGATGAGCAAACTACAAGGACTAAAAGGGCGCATCAAAGCATGAACCACCCGTGGAGGCGACGATCTTGGGGAGAGAAAGAAGCATCGCAAGCACGACTATCAGTTCAATGTAAACAAATACAAAAAACCAGTCCCCAATTTGATCAGGCTCGCCCCCTCCACGAATCATCTAAGGGGGGCGATATGTATCGAATGTAAGACAACGCAAATGGAAAAGGCATTGTTTATTACAGGCCTAAAAATACCACTCACGCTGCGACGCAGGCACATCCTCCTCTCCCTCCGTTATTCCAAAGCTTCTGGGCACGAGACCTTGACAAGTGTGGTGTTGTTCTTTGGCATCAACGATGACAGAACCTCGCAGAGTGTGCTGATCTTACAGGCTCTTGGCTGCGGCGATGACGTTCTCCGCGGTGATGCCGTACTCCTTGTAGATCTTCGGGGCGGGAGCGCTGGCGCCGAACTTGTCGATGCCGATGGTCTTGCCCTTGGACCCGACGTACTTTTGCCATCCGAGGGTAGACCCGGCCTCAATGCTGATCCTTGCGGTGACGGCCTCAGGGAGCACGCTCTCCTTGTACTCATCTGACTGCTCGTCAAAGAGTTCCCAGCAGACAAATGACACAACGCGGACGGTCTTGCCCTCCTTCGTCAACTCTTCGGCAGCCTTCACGGCAATCTCTACCTCAGAACCAGTGCTCATTATGATGTAGTCAGGCTTGTTGTCGGTCGAGTTGTCGGAGATGGTGTATCCACCCTTGGCAACGCCCTCAATTGAGGTACCAGGCAGATGAGGAAGCTTTTGCCTGGAGAGAGCCAGAATAGATGGCCTCTTCCTGTTGAGGACAGCCGCCTTGTATGCCCCGGCAGTCTCCTTGCCGTCAGCAGGACGGAACATCAGCATGTTCGGCATTGCGCGGAAGCTCACCAAGTGCTCAATGGGTTGATGGGTCGGACCATCTTCACCCAGACCAATAGAGTCATGGGTCATGACATAGATAACTCCAGCTTCAGACAAGGCTGAGATCCTCATGGCACCTCTCATGTAGTCAGTGAAAACAAAGAAGGTTGCACAGTATGGAATGAGCCCTGGGGTGTGCAGCGCAATGCCGTTGCAAATGGCGCCCATTCCGTGCTCCCTGACTCCAAAGCGGACATTGCGCTCCTCAGGGGTATCCTTCTGGAAGTCGCCAAACATCTTAAGCAATGTCATGTTGGAGGACGCAAGATCAGCACTGCCTCCAATAAGACCAGGCACAACTTTAGCAAGTGCATTCAAGCATTGCTGGGAGAGATTCCTGGTGGCATCTGCTGGGCTCTCTGTGGTGTATTGCTGGACAAATCAAACAATCCACCGTTAGTGATCTCATTGTTTACATATCAGCTAAAGTACCACAAGTAAATATCGCAAACTACTTACAGGAAGAGCATCGGCCCAGCCAGCGGGCAACTCTCCAGTGATAATACTTTTCAAGGTGGCGGCATCTTCTGGGTACTTCTGCTCGTACTGTGCAAACTTAGCATCCCAGTCAGCCTCAAGAGCGGCACCTTGGGGAATATGGCGGCTCCAATGGCTGCACAACAGTTCAGGCAAAAAGAAATGATAAGCTGGACACCAAGCAGGCTCACCACCCTCATTCAGATAACCAATACACACAATAGACAAACCTCTTGACATCCTCAGGCACAAAGAATGGCTCATATGGCCATCCGAGGTTTGCCCTGGTCGCTTCGACCTCGCTGGTGCCCAATGCAGCTCCGTGCACAGCGTATGAGTTGGCCTTGTTGGGAGATCCAAAACCGATTGTGGTGGTCACCTAAAAAGACCAAAATCTTGGCTAAATATGATGAACTGTACAACAACAACAAAACAGAGATGATTCTTCATCAGATAATAAAAGAAAGTAACCTTGATCATTGTGGGCTTGTCGGTAACTGATTTTGCTTCCTGGATGGCTTTACGGATCTCGTCATAACCATCGTTGCCATTCTTAACCCAGAGTGTGTGCCACCCAAGAGCCTCAAAGCGGCCACTCACATCCTCTGTAAAAGCAATCTCGGTGTCTCCGTCAATGGAGATGTGGTTGTCATCGTAGAAGACAATAAGCTTGCCAAGACCCCAATGCCCGGCCAACGAGCAAGCTTCAGTCAAGATACCCTCCATGTTGCACCCATCTCCCACAATACAGTACCTATACGAAATTTGCATACCAGGTTAACACACTGCACCAAAACTAAACAGAAGACAACAAGGTGAGAATATTACGTGTAGTGGTCAACGATTTCACTGTCGGGCTTGTTGAAACGAGCAGCCAGGTGCTTCTCAGCAAGTGCCAACCCGACGGCATTCGCGATACCCTGGCCAAGAGGACCTGCATAAGCCAAGCAAAAGAGCAAATTAGTCTCATGCTCCGGCATGGCAGGTCAGAGTGGCTGTGAGCTCAGCTGAGATGAACAGACCAGTGGTGACTTCAACTCCAGGAGTCTCGAAGTTCTCCGGGTGGCCCGGGGTGGAGCTTCCCCACTGCCTGAACTGCTTCAGGTCCTCTTCCTGCAGAAGAACAGGGGACACGGATACAACAAGATCAGTGGCGCCATAAGAGGTAAATCGGCCATGATGAACACCTAAGCAGATTGCTCCAGGTTTAAGAAACTATTGTACTAAACATGAGTGATGAATCCAAGGTGCAAAATCTGAGCTTCCAACAAAATTTTGACAAGGGCGTTGGATTTAACTAAACAGATCTCTGACAAGTGGACAAAGGTACGGCGTTTTCTACTAGGAAAGGATCGGCCTGAGAAAAATAGCAGCCAGGATCTGGCCTTTCGACTGTTTCACCTAACAAAGATCCAACTTTGCACAAACCTACTCCCGATTTCGCCGCCCCAACCAACCGAAATCGGCGGCACAGATGACAGGACAAGAAAGGGGGGAAAAATAACAGACGCAGACAGCGCGGGCGGCGGCGAGGCGAAGCAGAGGACGGGGAGAGGGTTACCTTGACGGCGTCGTAGCCGGCGAGGTGGAGGAGGGCGTACTGGAGCATGCAGCCGTGGCCGGCGGAGAGGACGAAGCGGTCGCGGTTGAACCAGTAGGGGTTCTTGGGGTTGTAGCGCATGACCTCGTCGTAGAGGATGTGGCCCATGGGCGCGCACCCCATGGGGAGGCCGGGGTGGCCGGACACGGCCTTCTCGACGGCGTCGATGGCCAGGAACCGGATCGCGTTGACCGACTTGTCGAGCAGCTCGCCCGTGGCGGCCGCCTCGACGGTCTCGACGGCCGCGGAGGCGCGCACGCGCTGGCTGCCGCTCCTGCGGGAGGAGGCGGCGGCGGCAGGGGAGGACCGGCGCGCCGGGAGCGGCGAGCGGAGGGCGCGGCCGGCGAGCGAGCTGAGGCGGAAGCCCAGGCGCTCGGCCGGGGCCGCGGCCGGGGAGGAGGGGGCGGCGCCCGCGCGGGCCGCGATGGTGGCGTGCGCGGCGGCGACGGAGTGCGCTGCCATGGTGGTGTGCGGCGGAGATGGCGAGGTGGGTGGGGTGGGGTGGGACGGGGGGTAGGGGGGATGGCCGAGGGGTTATGTATAGATTTGCAGGTGCGTTTTGGGGGGCTCGTGGAGACGGCTATGGGTTTCCGTGGACTTGGTGCATGGGCCGTGGACCGTGGTGTCAATCAATCCTGAGCCGCCGGTGGCTGCTGTGAGCAAAGATATTGTTGTTAATCAGCCTGATTAGTGTGAAATGTTTGTTGATTGAAATAAAAATGAGTAAAGGAAAACATAGTTGGTAGTACCATAGATTTTCAACGTTTGCTTTGGAGCATCGACAATTGGACCCCTACTTCCCCTAAATGTCTAGCCGGACAGCCGTGACACCATCCGGAATATAGGTCGTGCGGACATGTCCGACGTGTCTGCCACGTCGACAGTCCAGGCTGACCAAGTACGACTTGGTATAACCCACATATACCCCGCCGCGGACCAAACCCTAGCCCTCACTCTTGACATCTCCACTCCACTCCACTCCAATCCAATTCCCACTCCTCCACGTCGTCTCCCCTCCCATCAGCTCCACCATGGGCGGTTTCAGCGGCGGATCTGAGTATGATCATTCCGGATCCATCGACTCGAAGCTAGTTGCTTGCTCGTATAAGGAGGATAGATCCCTCCTAGACACGATTCGTAGTTCCCTGGAGGATATTGCAGCTCTGATGTGGGAGCCGCCGGTAGTAGATCCATTAGTTGGGTGTGTTCGCCGCTATTCTGAATCCAGCGGTGGCGGCGCGTCCAGCTAAAGCTCACGCCCTGAGTTCGCTCTGTCACCGTAGCTGGCGAGGGCGGCTGAGAGGATCCCCAACTGAAGGTTTCAGCGCCCCGTATTCCTGATGTTGGGTCCTTCTCCCCCACGATGTCAACCTATAAGTCTGAGGCCAATGGCTACAATGCTCAAGGTTGAAAGATCGTGGATGTCGCCTAGAGGGGGGGGGTGAATAGGCGTTTTAAAATAATTACGGTTTAGGCTTGAACAAATGCGGAATAAACCTAACGGTTAATTTGTCAAGCACAAAACCTAAAGCAACTAGGCTTACCTATGTGCACCAACAACTTATGCTAAGCAAGATAAGCAACAATGTGATAGCAAGACGTATGACAAAGAACAATATGGCTATCACAAAGTAAAGTGCATAAGTAAAGGGCTCGGGTAAGAGATAACCGAGGCACGAGGAGACGATGATGTATCCCGAAGTTCACACCCTTGCGGATGCTAATCTCCGTTTGGAGCGGTGTGGAGGCACAATGCTCCCAAGAAGCCACTAGGGCCACAGTAATCTCCTCACGCCCTCGACAATGCAAGATGCCGTGATTCCACTAAGGGACCCTTGAGGCGGTCACGAACCCGTACAAATGGCGACCCTTGGGGCGGTCACCGAACCCGTACACTTTGGCAACCCTTGGGGCGGTCACGGTGCCGTCAAAATGCTCAGGCGATCTCCACAACCTAATTGGAGACCCGGCGCTTGCCGGAGCTTTACACCACAATGATTGAGCTCGAACACCACCAACCGACTAGGGCCCAAGCACCCAAGATAAACAAGCTCAAGGGCACCAAGCACCCAAGAGTAATAAGCTTCTCAACTTGTAACTTCCACGAATCGTGTGGAGAACTCAAACCGATGCACCAAATGCAATGGCAAGGGCACACGAGTGCCAAGTCCTTCTCTCCCAAATCCCACCAAAGCAACTAATGCTAGGGAGGAAAATGAGAGGAAGAACGTAAGAAGAACACGAAGAACTCCAAGATCTAGATCCAAGGGGTTCCCCTCACTAAGAGGAGAAAGTGATTGGTGGAAACGTGGATCTAGATCTCCTCACTCTTTTCCCTCAAAAACTAGCAAGAATCCATGGAGGGATTGAGAGTTAGCAAGCTCGGAGAAGGTCAACAATGGGGGCAAGAACGAGCTCAAAAGAATCAGTCCCAATGGGGAAGAAGACCCCCTTTTATAGGTGGGTAGAAAATCCAACCGTTATTCCCTCACTCAGCCCGCACGGCGCGGTACTACCGCAAGGAGCTGCGGTACTACCGCTGTTGGCAGCGGTACTACACTGCAGTTGCGGTACTACCGCATGTGCAGCTCTGCCGAGATGAAGGCTCACAGACAGGCAACGAGCGATAGAACCGCCGAGCGGTACTACCGCGCGCCCTCACGATACTACCGTAAGGCGAGCAACACTAAGCGCGAGAGAAGGCACGGACGTAAAAATTACTTCCGTACCTACTTCACCGAGGAGGACTGCGCAAAAATCCGCGCGGTACTACCGCGACACGAAGAGCGGTACTACGCAGAGGCGCGGATGTAAAAATTACATCCGCCCTACTTCCGCTCATCTTTGCTCGGCTGGCGAGCCCACGGTACTACCGCGCTCGTGGCGCGGTACTACCGCGTAGGGCGCGGATGTAAAAAATTACATCCGCCCCTACTACCGCTCGGGCAGCTGCGCCTGGCCGGAGGCCACGGTACTACCGCTCCCACAGAGCGGTACTATCATAAGGGCTCTGTGGTACTACCGCTCGGAGAGCGATACTACCGCATGCCCCAAACCAGCAACACTAGGAGTCCTTCATTTTGCAAAGAAGACAACAGAGGAAACACTAAAACCAGAAGCGCCATAACTTCGCAAATGAGCTCCGAATTGAGCAAACTCAAGCTTGTTGGATAGAGGAAGACGAGTAGCATCAAAACAGCGACTGGTTATAGTAAGAAGAGGCAGGGGAGGTATGCCTAACAAGAGAGAGAGAAACCTCCAACGAGAGAAGAACGGCAGAGCCTCAACATCGAAAACATCATAGAAGATGCATGTAAACTCCGTTTTCGATGAACTCGAGCTTGTCATGAAAATGACCAAAGCTCCAAATCTCACAAGGAGAAGAACCAAACAAGAACCAATAAAGATGATGCAAGGATGCAATGGTTTGAGCTCTCTCTGAGCGATACGATCAAGCAACTCATCGAGAGCCCCCTTGATAGTCTGACAATCGATCCTATAACCCGGTCTCCCACAACTACCATGAGATCGGTAAAATAGAAAACCTATCAAGGGCAAACCTTTGCCTTGCACAAAGTCCACTTGAGCTAGATGATGACGATCTACTCCTCCTCAAGATGGACCACCTTTCTTGATTGCGTTGGCTCGATGAAGACTAGTTGATTGCTCCCCATACTCCACTATGGGTGAGACACTCTTCGCTCATCTTCACAAGTCCATTGTCACCACAATGGGCGGCAAGCTTCAAGCACTTGATCTCTTCGTGATGCATCACTTGAACTTGCACACGCAACCTAACCCACAAAGAACTCTCACGAAGACCATGGGTTAGCACACAAAGCGTAATGGGCGATGCTTACCATACCATGGGATCACTTGATCCCTCGATACATCTTGTGCGCTTTGTGTGTTGAATCTTTCCAACTCTCTTCATTGAATGATGTCTTGAAGGTAGACATGAATGATCACACAATCTTTTCTTCAAGACATGCTTGCAATAAGCTCAACAACTTGACATGACCAATCTTTGGATAATTCCTTAATAGCACCGTGGTCATCACAAACTCTCCTTGAAACCAGCAAATGGACTCCAAGAAAAGCCTATGGACAAACCCTTCAAATATAACTCAAGGCAACCATTAGTCCATAGAGATTGTCATCAATTACCAAAACCAAACATGGGGGCACCGCATGTTCTTTCAAAGGTCACGATTGAAAGGACATGCGGTGCCCCCATGTGTGGTTTTGGTAATTGATGACATTCTCTATGGACTAATGGTTGCATCGAGTTATATTTGAAGGATGTTTCCATAGGCATTTCTTGAAGTCCATGTGTTGGTTTCAAGGAGTTTATGAGTTGACCAAGGTGCTATTAAGGAATTATCCAAAGATTGGTCATGTGAGTGTTGAGCTTATTGCAAGCATGTCTTGAAGAAGAAGATTGTGTGATCATTCATATTTACCTTCAAGACATCATCCAAATGAAGAGAGTCGGAAAGATTCAAGGTTGATCAAGACTAAGTCAAGAGTGAATCAAGTTGATCAACTCACATAGCATAGAAGATGTACCGAGTGGGACCAAGTGTTCCCATGGTATGGTAAGCATTGTCCATTACGCTTTGTGTACTAACCCATGGTCTACGTGAGAGTTCTTTGTGGGGTTAGGTATGTTTCCATGGTCTTGCGTCAAGAGGAAGATCCCATACAACCCATGGAGGATGACATCAAGTGGTGATCGTCATCAAGTTTGCGATGTGCAAGTTCAAGTGGAGCAACACAAAGAGTGGCTCACCCATAATGGAGTATGGGGAGCAATCAAGTTTGAATCTTGCCATCCATTGTGGTGTCAATGGACTTGTGAAGATGTGTGAAGAGTCGCTCACCCATAGTGAACTATGGGGAGCAATCATCTAGTCTTCATCGAGCCAATGCAATCAAGAAAGGTGGTCCAACTTGAGGGAGTCAAGATTGTCATCATCTAGCTCAAGTGGACCATGTGCAAGGCAAAGGTTTGCCCTTGATATGTTTTCTATTTTACCGGTCTCATGGTGGTAGTTGGGAGACCGGGTTATAGGATCGGTAGCCGTACTATCAAGGGGGGCTCTCAAGTGAGTAGCTTGATCGTATCGTTCGTCGAGAGCTCAAACCATTGCATCCTTTCATCATGTTTCTTGGTTCTTGTTTGATTCTCTTTGTGAGTCTTAGAGCTTATGGTCATCTTTATGACAAGCTTGAGTTCATCGAAAACAGAGTTTGCATGCGTCTTCTATGATGTTTTCGGTGTTGGAGGTTTTACCGGTCTTCTCCGAGGAAGGGTTCTCACCATTTTCTTTTGGGCCTTTTCTCATTTGCTTATTATTGGTATTTCTTTCAAGATTGTGTTAGCCCTTGTCGCTAGCTTTCCAACAAACTTGGTTTCATCGAATTCGGAGTCCGTTTGCAAAAGTTGTGGCTGTTTTGGTGAAGGCTGCAGCGGTACTACCGCGACTAGAGCGGATGTAATTTTTTACTACCGCGGCTACTTCCGTGGCTACTTCCGCTCGGGACCAAAAACTCGTCACAAGTCCAGCGGTGGTAGGCACGGATGTAATTTTTTAGTACCGCTACCCTTAGCAGTAGTACCGCTACCCCTAGCGGTAGTACCGTGATGTCAAGCGGTACTACCGCTTGGTGCGGGCTGTGAGCATAACGGTTGGATTTTTTCCCTCCTATAAAGGGGTCTTCTTCCCATTGAACCTTAATCTTTTGAGCTCGTTCTTGCCCCATTGTTGACCTTCTCCGAGCTTGCTAACTCTCAATCCCTCCATGGATTCTTGCTAGTTTTGAGGAAAAGAGAGAGATCTAGATCCACGCTTCCACCAATCACTTTCTCCTCTTAGTGAGGGAACCCTTGGATCTAGATCTTGGAGTACTTCGTGTTCTTCTTTCGTTCTTCCCTCATTTTCCTCCCTAGCATTAGTTGCTTTGGTGGGATTTGGAAGAGAAGGACTTGGGCACTCCGTGTGCCCTTGCCGTTGCATTTGGTGCATAGGTTTGAGTTCTCCACACGACACGTGGAAGTTACAAGTTGAGAAGCTTATTACTCTTGGGTGCTTGGTGCCCTTGAGCTTGTTTATCTTGGGTGCTTGGGCCCCTAGTCGGTTGGTGGTGTTCGAGCTCAATCATTGTGGTGTAAAGCTCAGGCAGCGTCCGGGTCTCCAATTAGGTTGTGAAGATCGCCTGAGCAATTTGACGGCACCGTGACCGCCCCAAGGGTTGCCAAAGTGTACGGTTCGGTGACCGCCCCAAGGGTCGCCATTTGTACGGGTTCGGTGACCGCCTCAAGGGTCCCTTAGTGGAATCACGGCATCTTGCATTGGCGAGGCGTGAGGAGATTACTGATGGCCCTAGTGGCTTTTGGGGAGCATTGTGCCTCCACACCGCTCCAAACGGAGATTAGCATCCGCAAGGGTGTGAACTCGGGATACATCGTCGTCTCCGCGCGTGCCTCGGTTATCTCTTACCCGAGCCCTTTACTTATGCACTTTACTTTGTGATAGCCATATTGTTCTTTGTCATATATCTTGCTATCACATAGTTGTTTATCTTGCTTAGCATAAGTTGTTGGTGCACATAGGTGAGCCTAGTTGCTTTAGGTTTTGTGCTTGACAAATTAACCGTTAGGTTTATTCCGCATTTGTTCAAGCCTAAACCGTAATTATTTTAAAACGCCTATTCACCCCCCCTCTAGGCGACATCCACGATCTTTCAACGATGTCCCGAGTGAAAGCTATGGACAAGTGTCCATCATTGAGGCATAGCGTGCCCATCGTGACAGGGAGAAAGACGCGCCACATCGCGGAGTCGTGACGTGCCAGGAAGAAGAAGGTCGAGGCGGCTACCCATGATCGTATCATGGGAAAGTGGCAAACCCAGGCCCTTGTGTTAGAGCAAACTCGGGCTATCCCTACCCTCGTCGAGCTGTTGCGGACTTAGACAAACGACGGATGGCATGCTCCTGTCCGCGAAGAGACAAGAGGTCAGATTTACCGATTCCGGTTCTAAGGGCATGTACAATGCATAGCCTCAAGGTGATGCCTCGCATGCTACGTAGGATCGGATATGACGTAAAGTAGGTTCGGGTAGGGAAGCGGGATCCTCTACAGGAGGCGGGTGCTTGAAGAAAAAAAGTGTGGTCCGGTGACAAAAGCTGAGAAGGTTGAAGTGAAAAGTAGAGATGCATGTGTACTAAAGTCTTTATTTTTTATTTTTTTAATGAGGCCCACTAATGGTAACTTGCATTGGAGAAAAAAATAAATGTAGGTGCCTCAAATTACTTTTTGTCATGAGGCATATGTATTCAAATACAACCATTGTACATGCCCTAAATGCCCTTAGTCCATGCGATGATGTGAACTCCACACTAAAGTGAGTGAACAAAATGCATAGATTTAATACTATGCTGGCCGTACAAAATAGCAAATAGCTGAACCAACCTTGTTGCTCATCAGAGAACAATGGCTTTTGGCTACTTTAGGCGTCATCAGGTTTGGGTGCACCGTGCACGCATGGACCGGGCGCACGGGGGGAAGGTGTGGTGAGGTGGGTTGGTGGATGAGGGGCGCGTCGGCGGCCGTCGATTGGACCAGACGATCAGATCACGGCCGTCGGAAGGGGGTAGGAAACGACTGGATATTATAAAAAGATATTTTCCCCGGCCCTTTGTTTTTGTTGGTCCGGTGAGCCTTGGCCCTTTGCGCCGGTTGGGGGCGTCGCCGTCACGGTTGTTTTCTGGAGCCATTCCAGCCTCGACGGCGATGTGTTTGATGCCACGAGAATTTCAAGTCAGAAACGCTTCATAGGCCCAGCGGCGTGGTGCTTTTTTGGTGCTGTGTGGGTCGTTGGTAATTTATTCTTGCGCGTGAAATCCAGCCACACGAGGATAACAACAGAGCAATAATAGGATTGACATGCTATCCACGGGCAGCAGGGATCTGTGCATGGGAATATTCCTTGATGATTTTTGCAAAAACAAAAAAGTGTGTCTAATTTGAGATTTTTATGACCTTTTGTCTCGAGGGGTAGGGGTGTGGGTGACTTGAAATGGCGCCCCACGGCTCATTAACTTTGCCCGCGGGTCGCAATCTACCGTCGCCACGTTGGCGCACATGAGCTAAACCGAGTAGGTCCGTGCCGGTTTTGCCACTGGTGTGGGAAGAAGGGTTCGACAATTTCCTAGCATCACCACATTGGCGGGCATGAGTTAACCCCAAGCCGGTTTTGTATTGGTTTTCATTGGCGTGGGGAGAAGGGCTCGACGATTTCCTAGTGTCACCATATTGGCGTGCATGAGCTAAACCCGAGCCCGTTCCGTATTGGTTTCCATTGGTGCGGGGAGAAGGGCTCGGCAATTTCCTAGTGTCGCCACCATGTATGTTGGTGCTATATTGTCCAGATATCTTTATGGGGTTAAAAAGCGACATAAAAGTTCAAAAAGTTTGAAAGTACAAAACCAGGAGTAACAAAGGGATCCATGCACCCTAGGGATATATGCGCGAGGATATTCTTATTTTTGCGGGTACGTTAATTCAAGATATTCTTTTACACTTCTCATGGCACCACACATCCCCTTGGCTCACTCACAAGTCGCAATCTATCTGTTTTCATTCACAGATCTTCCAGGCTCATAGTGGCCCATGCTCCATTCTCAGGACAGTTACAAAAACCAAGTTTTGGCCAATAATGAACAAATATATCTCCTGTTCTCCTCGTTGTGAAGTTCGGGTCTGATTTGACTATGCCTAAAATTCAATTTACCATTTTTATACATTAACGGAATTTCGTTTTTTCTTGGGAGTTTCGCCAAGCCACCATACTTTTTTAGTCAGCCAAGCTACCATACTAGTACCCCTTTTACAAATGTAATAGAGATTGTTATACACATGTTGTTGTGATACTTTAAGGGTTTTAGAAAAGTTCTCGTTATGCCATTTTGCTACCAGTGAAAGTTGGAGCGGCGCGGTTGGTAGCTACCTTGTCTCAGAAATGGATAAAAATGAATGTATCAAGAATTTAAATGCGTCTAGATGCATCCATTTCTTCGATAAGTAATTCCGGATGGGGGAGTGGTCCTTCATACAAAGGAGATTTCCATGTAATTACTCGCATCATTTGGGCGTGTTTTATTGTACTATGATGCTTACTCGTTGGTTGAACTGCCAGTCGTGGGGTTGTGCCGTAAATACGTCTGTATCACTTAATTTCTTGACGTTTGTCCTCAACGACCTTTGAGTACGCCGGTGTCTATTTGGCAACCGAAGAAAAAAAAACTTGGCAATGTTGCCACTCGCATAGGCAAGCAAGAAATTGGCTGGAAATGTAAGCTAAATAAATACTTTCTCCGTAAACAAATATAAGACATTTTAGAGACTTGACACGAGGCCTCTAGGCAAAAAGAATAAAAAAAAATCAACAGCAGCCGCCAGCCGGTGATCGGTCGCGCGATTGTCCCGTTTCATTCCGAGGACAAAAACTGTACATACATATAGTACAATACTTGCAACGGAATCATTAAATTTCAATGGCTAGCTACAGCATATATGCATGCATGCATGACGCCTCCATGGCTACTGCGGCGTCCAAGAGGCCAACGGCGGCACGCCTCTAGGAGGAGGAGGAGCTGCTACGCTTGGCAACCTTTGACTATTTTGCAGAGTTCACCCTTTCAAAGCACAAAGAGATCAATCAGGCAACGGGCCACCTGGGCACGTACGTGAGTCTCATCCTTGGCTGGCTACTTGCTGCCCCAAGGACCATGCTGCTTGTTGAGTATGTATTTTATACTGCACGTGTATTAAAGTTGTGGCCCACCTCCTAGTCTTGTATAGTTGAGGTAGAGGTCTTTCCTTGTATTATATATGTGTGATGAGGTAGAGGTCTTCTCTTGTACTGACCATGAGATTCTGGCCGGCCGGCCGGAGACGTGCCCCAAATGGAACCTGTAGCGCTTTGCTTGCCTCGCTGGGAGTTTCGACATCGTGCAGTAATTGCTATAGCGATCTATGCAGAGTCAAAAAGGGCATTAAAAAGCTTTAAGGTGTTCGCGGTGAAATCGGTCTTCGCTGCTTGCCAATAACTTCTTGCTCCGGCGTCGATCGGTCGAGGATCACACGGGCCGACTAACCCACCGCGCGCACGTGTGGTTCGCCGAGCCATGTAGAGTGTGGAGCCGGGTTCTTTTTTTATCCTCGTACGACGGTTAACTACACCACGCATAAACTTATACTCCCTCCGTTCGGAATTACTTGTCTTAAAAATGGATGTATCTAGAATTAAAATACGTCTAGATACATTCATTTCTGCGACAAGTAATTCCGAACGGAGGGAGTACCATCCACGGTTGATTTGCCTGATAAAGATCAGTTATAATGTGCGAGAAACTGACAGAGTTTGTACCGAAACTCAATTGGAAATGTGTGGGCAAATATGAGAACACAACAATTGACACTACTTAATTAACAGGTGAAATCAAGTTGGCGCGAGTTTCTTGGTTGGTGGGATTCCTTCTTCTTTTTTTAAAGAACAAGATCGGTTGTTTTTTTAGCAAGATCGGTTTTTTTGTTTGTGACAACGCAAGTGCGCAGCCTCCTTAAATGGGCAGGCCCAGGCGCGCATGAGGCTACGGCCTCGGGTTTTTTCCTTTCCTTTTTATTTCATTTTCACGTTTATACTTCCAAATATTCTAAATAAATATATTACAAAAATACTTTATCATAAACATTTGAAAAATGTTAAATGCGTATAAAAAAATGTTTCTCATGTACACGAAAAATATGTACAACGTGACAAAATTTGATCATGTATTAAAAAATGTTAATCAAACATTTAAAAAAATTAAACAAGTATTTGAAAATGTTAACCAAGCATTTAAAAAATGTTAATTTGTATAAAAAACGTATACCATGTATTAAAAAATGTCAAACTTGCATTAAAAAATGTTAAAATATCTATAAAAAAATGTTGAACATGTAGTAAAAAATATTAATCTTGTAATTGAAAAATGTTAATCAAGAATTTGACAAAGGTTAAAAAATTTCACAGAAAAAATGTTGATCATGTATTAAAAAAATGTTAACCAAGCATTTAAGAAATGTTAAATGTGTATAAAGAAAATGTTTCTCAATTTATACAAAAAATATACAATGTATGTGAAAACAGTTGATTATGTATTTAGATAATGATAATCAAGCATTTGAAAAATAATATTAAACAAGTATTTGAAAAATGTTAATCAAGCATTTGAAAAATGCTAAATATGACTAGAAAAAATGACGACCATGTATTATAAAAATGTTAAGCTTGTGTTGGAAATTGTTAATCAAGCATTTGAAAATGTTAATGTGTATAGAAAATGTCAAACATGCTGAAGACCGTCTCTAAGTCTTGGAGTATGCGCCAAGTCTTTGCAAAGATTCCATCTTGGCACTCCTGGGCCAAACGAACGTGGCCCATTGATTGATAAGTTTGGGGGTCCTCGGCCCGGCCCATATATCTGGGGGGACGGACGTAATTAGCACCCCTCAGTCCAGGACACCGTCACAAAGCCAACATAACTTTCTTATGAACAATAATATATCTTGGTTTAATCAAAATTTTCAAGCTATTTCCCAAATCTTTCGATGAAGTGAGCAAAACATAACTTCGATGAATCACTGTAAAGATTCAACAGCGCAACAACGGGCACTAACATTCTAGTTCACCCTGGGCGTTTGGGTAATTCAGTTATATCGGTTTGGATAATTTGGTTAGTCCAAAGTGAAAAACAAAATTTTGCCTGCCAAAAAAAATACCTGAGTCAAAATTAACCGAAAATGCTGCCTTGTAGGTGCCACCAACCCATGCCGTTGTCGCGGCCGCCATTGCTAGGGTTAGGGCGAGGCAGAGAAAGAAGCGACGGGGATGCAAGGCTGTCGTGTCCACGCGAGCCTTTGTTTCCAGTTGTGTGGATTGCGAACATGGGAGCATGGGCTACTAAAATATCGGTTTAATTTGGGGTTTTATGAGTGGAACCCTAACCCTAACCATGAAGATCGAATAGGCAGGAAAAAAACCAAAGACCGAATTACTCGACGATTCGGTTAATTCGGTTCGGTTCCGGTTCGGGAACCCAACCGCCCAGGTTGACTTCTAGTGTTGAGAAAATAACAATAGGCATCCAGAACTGTATTGGAGGGAACGAATTACACCATGTGCCGACGTGAACGGGGTAAACTGTAGTCACCGCGAACGTTAATCGCTTAGTACTGGCGACTGCCTGTGTTGGGTCCCAGACTCCCAGTTCCCGAACACATGCATAGCAACAGCAGCAACAACAACAACCGGCAGCAGCAGTACGGACGAGTCGTGAGTCGTCGCTTCCGGTCCGGCCGACCCGAGGGGTTGGTGGCGGCGGCGCATACCGACCACCACCAGCTCCGGTAGGTACTGCGATGCTTGATTGCTTGCTTGGCAGTTTTTCTCCGGAGAAAAACGGATATGCTTGGCAGTTGGCACCGATGGCACCAGATTCTCTCGTATCTTGGCCAATGGCGGTGTCACACGAAGATCGTCGTGTGCCCGTGTGGGTCAAACGCTACCATTTTTTTATATAGATTTCAAGACCATGTCTTGCGGTCTAAAATATAAAGTGTACTGTATTAAAAAAATATTAAAGTAAAACTTCTATAAAAAATTGCGGGGAGAACTTTCAATCAGTTCATCAAACATCATGACAGTACAAAAACACGAGAAGTAACAAAAAGTACATCCATGTCCGTAGACCACCTAGCAACGATTATAAGAACCAAAGCGAGTTGAAGGCGAGCCGCCGTCATCACCCCTCTTTACTGCAGCCGGGCAAACCTTGTAGTAGTAGACAGTCAAGAAGTTGTCGTGCTAAGGCCCCAAAAGATCAGAGCACCATAACAGCAACCGCCGCCGATTAAAAGAAGTGTAAATCAAAAGGATCCAACATGTAGACACATGGACACAAACAAACCACCCGCTTAAAGGCGGAAGGCGGGAACATAAGGGAGAGAGGGTTACATGCTGGTGAAATACAGGCGCAAGTGTTGGTGTCACATAGATGGTCAATAAACAATCGAATGCAACCCAAAACAATTTGCCCTATCCACATTCTCCCTACATAAGGTGATAGGGACCCTCAACGATGAAAGAGCACAATATTTTTCTCAAAACAATTGGTCTCATGAGTAACTGCAATGCTTGGCCAACCGCCAACCGAAGAAGTAGACACACAGTGGGCGTCAATCTTTGCCTTGGAAGGGCGGTCACCGAAGATGCATCCATAGTTTCAAGCTATTCGATCGAGGTTCACCTTGTTTATGTTGTTTGTTTCCCTTAATTAAGATTGACATCTTCATAGATGTCCCTTCATAGTGACACTTTTGGCTTAGTTTGTGCTTGTTGAAATATGTTGTGTCCAACATAATTCATGATTTGTTATGGTTGTGTGCATCGCTTGATGCAAATGATGAAGGTTATCCTCCTTTTGGAAAAAAATTAGAATATTTTGCGGGAAAATGAAGACAAGAGTATGGAGAATCTAGTTTTTTTGTGAGAGGAAAAATCTAGTTAACGAAACACTAAAACAGATGAAAGCAGAGATAATCACTCTTCCCATTTTTGCAAGAGAAAAAATCTAGTTAACGAAGCACTAAAACAGATGAGAACAATGCACTAGTAGAAAACCACCAATCAGTCCCGGTTCGTAAGGGCCTTTAGTCCCGGTTCGGGAACCGGGACTAATGGGTCGTTACTAATACCTCAACCCATTAGTCGGTTCAAACACGAACCGGGACCAATGAGCCTCCACGTGGCCCTGCGCCGAGCCCGGTCGAGGCCTTTGGTCGGTTGGTGGCTCCAACCGGGACCAAAAGGCGCCCACGTGTCTGCATTCGATGGGCTTTTTTTTTTTTTTTTGAAAGGAGGGGGTTGGGGGTTTTGGGGGTTAATTTAGGTGTTTACATTAGCTAGCTAATTAATAGAGAGAAGTGTCCTCTCTTAATTATGTCCGTGCTTGCTCGACGCTCGTAGTAAATATACATAAGTGATCGAGAGAACCATTGATCTGAAGTTAAGTCATGCATACCGAGAGAAGTGATCGATCGACCTCTCCTTCTCGAGAGATTGGTCGAACAACAAGTTTTCTTGGCTACATACATGTACAATCTATATAAGATCTCTTAATTACAAACCACTAGCATTTGAATTCAAGTTCCACATGGTATTCTCCGCTTTCTTGATGGCGTGTTCAAGAAAGAATCCGCCAATTCCTCTTGAATTGCTTTCATGCGATCGGTGGTAGGAGTTCATCCGCATCTGCCAAGTCTAATTAATTTGAAGAAGGGGTTAATTAATACATATATATGAATGAAACTCAACAGAAATGATGGTGTAATAAAATGAAATTGCGAATATTATTGCTTACGCACTTCATATTGTCTTCTAGAGTAGCCCCGCTTGTTTTTCAATGTCGCGTTGTGGATGAACTCGCACACGTAGTATCCACGTAAATCATTCCTTCCTCCCGCCACAAGCACTTTACGAGAAATAGAGGTCAATCAAACTGATAATGAAGCATTATATAAATGGCATTGATGAAAGTATAGCTATAGAATCAACGGGAGATGCGCGCATGAGAGTACTTACTTTGGTATGTATATCGCAGCTCCTTGGCGATCCGGAGCTTGTGCGGTGAACTGTTTCCAAACCCTGCAAGACAAAGAAAATATTTGTTATTACTTGAGATATCAGAAATGAACAAAAAGTTGCCGATATGGTGCGATAATGATCGATTGAACTTACTTGCTGAGCATTTCGGTCATGTCCGCATAGGTCTTTGGGATCTTTCCGTGCGAGTCTAAGGCGGTTACTAGTCCACGCTCAAGCTTAATCTCGAGAAGAATATAGTGGTACTGCACGCATGCATAACTCATCAATTACATTAACCTCGCTCGAGTAATATGGAAAACCGAATATGCACACGACAAGTAACACTCACGGGCCGTGGTAAGGAAAGAGTATGGTATCTTTGTTTTGATTTTTGATCAATGATTGTAGCAAGTTGTCCTCGGCCTCTTGGCGTGCTTTTCAACCAGAAAAACATCTATGATATTTGTGTTAATGAACCCAATATCATAGATTTCATTTTTTTGCACTCGACGATCTTCAATCTGCATAATATATTGAGGATAATTAATTATAAATACATGCAATGAAAGAGCCGAGCTATATATAAAGACTAATGACAGAAATAGTACTTACAGCAGTAGCAAAAGACCATTAATTTATCGAGGGCCTTTTGATTGAAGAACTCGAAGAACTCCTCAAATGGAATAGACAACAGATCATTTGAAGCGAGGTCGTGCTCCTCTTTAACATTCAGATACAAAGTGTTCGTCCCCTCGGACTCTGCGCAGGTTTTCATGTACCAACTGTGGAATCTTCGCATCATTGTTGTCGAGACTTTTCATCTTTGACGAGAGGCTTCCGTACTCAGATCTGAATAAGTCCACCTCCATGAAATCGGAAGTGCATCGTCAGCGGGTAATCTTCAAGATTGCCATAACCGCCACCGCCCCGGAGGATTAGACACATTCAGCGGGGGGCACGATTGCTGTGCTTGTTCGCCGAGCTGGGCAATTTTTTTCCCCTTTGCCCGTTGTTCTTTTAACCTTTTATCAGTGATAGTAGTTCCCGACCGCTTGGCTTGGAGATATGTCATTCGATGTCGCTCATAGTTGGTTCTCGGCGGAGACTTTGGTGGTTTCCTCAGGGCATTGAGAGTGCGCTTTGCTTTCACCGGATCGACCTTCTCCTCCGGAGGTGGATGTATCTTTGCTTTAACCCCTTCAAAGAACTCCTTCACTTGGGTCTGCACGATCGTATCGTTTTCCTCCTTGCTCCTCTCATACGGTAACTTCTCTCTGTGCTTTAGAGGTGGATCAGATCTGATTGCCTCTCTCTTCTTGTCTTGCTAGACGCCGGGGCAGAGCGGAGCGGGCTGCGGCGTCTGTCTTCCTTCGTGCTTGCTTACGAGGCGGAGGAGAAGGACTACGACGATCGGAGCAGCATGGGCGGGCGGGTCTCTTCCGCCCTTGCCGGGCGAGGCGGAGAAGGAGGAGGCGGAGTGCCGCCACGCCGCCGGAGAAGGGGCGGAGTGCCGCCACGCGTGCCTCGATCTTCACTCGCGGGAGGAGGAGGCGGTGGAGGCGGAGTGCCGCCATGCGTGCCACGATCGTCACTCACGGAGGAGGAGGCGGAGGAGGCGGAGTGCCCTGACTCGCCGGATGAGGAGGAGGAGGCGGAGGCGTCGATTCGAAGGTCGATGAGCTCCTTCCGCCATAGGCATGGAGTCTTGAGCGAGAACCCAGCCTAGTCTCCCCTTCACCGGTAGGGTGCTCAAGCTCGAGGTCCTCAAATCCTCCGTTATTTCATCCACCATCACCTTAGCAAATCATACGGAATCGGTGGCGGTGATAAGTTGTGCGGGTCCACTAGGATAAACTTGGCCAACAGCCGCCTTGACCTTCAAATTCATGCATCGCGCCATAATGTGGCAATTTTGAGACTCGTGATACCATCCACGGGATAGCTGGCGAGCCGTCAAGACATGCTCCGGTGAAGCAGCTCGGTGGAAGCAACGCCGCTTCTGCTGCCGAGATGGCGGGGTAACCGGGGAAGCTTGGCATGTCGTTTGTTGCGATCTGCCGCTTCTCGTTCCTCTTCTCGATCCTCTAGCCCCATTACCCTTCCAAGCAGCGCCTGCATTTGGTCATGCTCCACTTTCTTCCTCCTCTCGTGGGTTTTGTAACCCCTGCGTCGGAAAACCAACCTTCCACGAAGCGAGCTGGCGTGCCTCGTGTCCGTCCGAGGTGCTCGGGATTCCCAAGGGCCATTGTGAGCTCGTCCTTCTCCTGTTTGGAAGAGCGTCCCTCGCTGCTGCAGAATCAATATATTGTCGAAGTTTCTTGGTGGTGTTTGCGATTGCTCGTTCGCCCATCGACACCGCCTATTATGAGGTCCAAGGTTCCGCCAGCCCGAAGAACCAAGTCCGCAACGATGCAGCGGCGATCGCCTCTGGTTCGATCCCTTTTCAAGCAGATCATGCTCAGCCTTGGACCACTTAGGCGGGCTTTGAGGTAGCCACGACCCGTGCGATGGTGAAGCGTCTTCTTCGCAGCATTTTTCTTGTTTGTCTCCGACATCTTCTTACTCTTTTCCGATGTCATGTGGGCCACAAATGCGGGCGATGATCTTTGATCTTCTCATATTTGCCGATGAATTCGGTGTCTCTTTTTCTTGACAAACTGGTTCAGCTCTTTCCTCCACCTCCTCATTAGGCCAGCCATCTTCTTAAGAGCACAAGACTTGATTAATTGCTCTTTAACGGCTTCTCCGGATCCTCCTCTGGCGGTAGGGTGAAATTTGCCTTCACTCATTCCAAAGATCTTCTTTACGCATATCATTGACATAAGACACCTCGGCGTCTTCATCCTTAGCGAGCTTATACCATTCTTTGGATCTTGATCGGGATCTGTCCCTAACAAGAACCCCCTTGACCGAGCGAAAATGCCTTCTTTGTCGGTTGGGTTCAATCGGTTCGCCGTCGGCGCGATTTCTATGATCTCAAACTTTTCATCCGAGCTCAACTTTTCTTGGGCCTCGTCTCCGTGCGAAGTTGTGCTCGATCCGGAGGGCTAGAAATTATAAGGAAGAAAGACGACGATTACTTAATATGTGTACATATACCAAAACAATGGATGCATCAATTAACTTGTCACGGGCTTAACTAATATATATATACTGGCGGACTCGGTTCGGTGACTCGGCTCGGCACGGTCTCCTTCGTCTTGTACCTCCATTGTGTCACGGAGCCATCATGAACATAGTCCTCCTCTTGTACCGGCATTAATGAGTGAAGCCATCATAATCATAGCCCTCTTCTTCATCCATCGACCAGCGGTGTCGATGAGAAATGACGCAACATCATCACTTCCATTTGCGATTATTTCCCCAACATCGCTTCATTTCTTCGTCTCGGGAGTGCTCCATAGTTTACGCAAATATTGACAACATGTCAATTATTATTCAACATCGTTTTCTCTCTAGGGTTTGGGTGTCCTCGAGAGTTTTGGTCGAGCGAGAGGGCCGAGGGGCTGCTGCAGTTGTATCTAGAGGGGTTAATTATATCGACAACGCGACATACATATACATATCGGGAGGGGTATCGGTACCACCCCTCGTGTTTAAGTTTCTTCTTTCTCCTTTCCTTTCTTTCTTCTTCTCCTCTTCTTTTTCTTCTTCTCCCTCGAGAAAGGAAAATAATTAAGGAAAAGGAAGAAAAGAGGAAGAAGGAAGAAGGAAGAAGAAGAAGAAGTAAAAGAAAAAAAAAAGAGGAGAAGAAGAAAGGAATAGAGGAGAAGAAGAAAAATAGAATTTCTCCTTTCTCCTCTATTCCTTTCTTCTTCTCCTTCTTCTTCTTCTTTTTCCTCTTCTTATTTATTTCTCCTCTTCTTCCTCTCCTCTTTTTCTCCTTTCTTCCTCTTCTTATTTTCCTTTTCCCTCTCATTCTTTTAGTATTGCTTGTTTTAAAAAAAATGTTCAAATAGAAAATTCCAAAAAAAAACAAAGGTTTTGCCTAATGCATTGTTCATATGAATATACCAACATTTGCATATTCTACAATAATTAATATCAACAAAAAAAATCTGTGAACAGAAAAAAAAACGAACTTTTCTAAAAATCTATCTTTTGCATATATATAGCCACATATGAACAGAGCGCATATATACATACACATATATGAACAGAAAAAAAACTAATAAAAATGAAACATATACATAACATATATGAACATATATACATACACATACACATATATGCATTATATGAACAGAAAAAAACTAATAAAAATGAAACATATACATAACATATATGAACATATACATACACATACACATATATGCATTATATGAACAGAAAAAAACTAATAAAATGAAACATATACATAACATATATGAACATATATACATACACATACACATATATATGCATTATATGAACAGAAAAAAACTAAAATAATAAAATGAAAAAAAAAGAGCCTGGCGGTGCTGGTGGCGGCTCACAAGTGGTGGAGGGGGGCGGGCGGCGGCGACGGCGGCGGCGAAGCTGAGGGGCCCATGGGCGACGGCGACGCGGCGGAGTTCTCTGGCGGCGATGACGGCGAAGCGCTGGCTCGGGGAGACGGCGGCGACGGCAGGCGGCGGCGGCGGCGACGGCGAGGAGCGGCGGCGGCGTCGGGGCAGCTGGCGGCGTCGATCGTTCGGCGTCGTCGAAGCGATGTGGCGATGAAGCGCAAAGCGCAAAGTGCCACTTATATACAAAGCGCATGGTGGTCGGTTGGTGGCACCAACCGTGACTAATGTTATTTTAGTCGGTTGGAGCCACCAACCGGGACCAAAAGCTCAATTCGGCAGCCCAAAGGCGGGAAGGCTGCGACCTATGGTCGGTTGGTGGCTACAACCGGACTAAAGTCTCTTTAGTCGGTTGGTGCCACCAACCGGGACCAAACCCCTGTTGCCGCGTCGGGCCAAAGTTTAGTCCCACTCGCTAGTTGAGAGGGGCGCGATGGTTTATAAGCCCCACCGCTCCCTCTTGAACTCTTTGAACTGCAGGCTTATGGGCCTACTTGCTCTTCGTTGCTGTTGGACCTTACGGGCCTTCTGCGGGCTGAATCTGGCCGAAATAGGGATACTGGTCGTATTCAAGCCGTGGCGGCCCGATGGGTGGCATTTTTTCTTGCTTTATTTAATTTATTTTGTTTCTACTTACAACAAAATACTTATTGTTGTTTTTTGTTTTGTTTTCTGCATTATTTATTTTCTTTTGTTTTTTGCTCTATTTTTTAAATCTTTTTGCTTCTAGTTTTAGGAAAATTATAAACTTTCTGTTAGTGCCATTACTAATTTTCAAATTTGAAAACACTTTTTTTTGTTTTCTTTCTTGCTTTATTTAATTTATTTTGTTTCTACTTACAACAAAATACTTATTGTTGTTTTTTGTTTTGTTTTCTGCATTATTTATTTTCTTTTGTTTTTTGCTCTATTTTTAAATCTTTTTGCTTCTAGTTTTAGGAAAATTATAAACTTTCTGTTAGTGCCATTACTAATTTTCAAATTTGAAAACACTTTTTTTTATTTTCTTTCTTGCTTTATTTAATTTATTTTGTTTCTACTTACAACAAAATACTTATTGTTGTTTTTTTGTTTTGTTTTCTGCATTATTTATTTTCTCTTGTTTTTTGCTCTATTTTTAAATCTTTTTGCTTCTAGTTTTAGGAAAATTATAAACTTTCTGTTAGTGCCATTACTAATTTTCAAATTTGAAAACACTTTTTTGTTTTCTTTCTTGCTTTATTTAATTTATTTTGTTTCTACTTACAACAAAATACTTATTGTTGCTATTTTTAATTATTACGAGGGCCGAACCATAAGACATTTCAAATGAACTCTGAAAAAGTTGAAAGTTGGCATGGTATCATAAATTGACCCACACATAGCATGTGCATGTACAAAACGAAAAATGGTATCATACTCATCAGTTACAATATAATGGTATCATAAACGAACAATAGTTGCGGGAGAAAGTCTTCACTTTTTCTTCGCTTGTGTCATTTGCTTATTTGCTTATTGCCTCGGTATGAATGGCATATTTTCTAATCTTTCTAATCTTCAAGCGCATTGCATCCATCTTGATCTTGTGATCATCGACGACATCCGCAACATGCAACTCCAATATCATCTTCTCCTCCTCAATTTTTCTAATTTTTTCCTTCAACAAATTGTTTTCTTCTTCAACTAAATTTAACCTCTCGACAATAGGGTCGGTTGGAATTTCGGTTCAACAACCTCCTAGATGAATAAAATCTATGTCACGTTGGTCGGCATAATTGTCATAAATAATAAATGAACCAATAGTTATGAAAAGATAATATATACCACATCCGAATCATAGGCGGGGACGAGGGCGCGCAGGCGGATACCAAAACCATCGCACTATATAAGATGCAATAATAAAAGTAAGAAAATTATACAAGTATATATCTATCTAAACATACAAATAAGAATATTTTTCCTTTGGAAAGAAGATAAGAACAAGAGGCTCACCACGGTGGTGCCGCCGATGAGATCGGTGCGGGTGATCGGCGGCGTTGAAGGCGGGATGGGGCGTGACGGACCGCTAAACCTAGACAAATATGGAGGAAAATGGAGCTTGGCGGTCGAGCTTGGAGAGGAGAAACCTTAAGTAGTGTGGCTCGGGCATTCCATCGAACACCTTGTGTGCATATGAGGTGAGCTAGAGCACCACCAAGCCCTCTCCCCTCGGCCAGAAAAAAGCAGGCGGTGTGCTCTGCTCTTGCACGGGGTATATATAGGCACCACCATTGGTCCCGGTTGGTCGCATGAACAGGACTAAGGGTTCCTTTGGTCGGTTCGTGCTACTTAACAAGACGAATGGTTGTAATGGGCAGAGGCGGGGATCATTGGTCGGTTCATCCCACCAACCGGGACCAAAAGGTCGAACGAAGCAGGACCAATGGCCCACGTGGCCGGCCGCCCTCGGCTCACTTAACCGGTCCGATGCCCCCATTGGTCCCGATTCGGATTGAACCGGGACTAATAAATTTGGACCGGCCTGGACCATTGCCCCCTTTTCTACTAGTGATGTAGGACGCCAAACACCGTGCGAAAATCGATCCCCTAATGCAGGTAGCCTCGGTGTGGGCAACCAAATGAGGTGCAGATGTTGTTTTTTGTGTGCCTATTTTTTCTCAACCAGGCCTAACTGGGACATGCATGCTATGCAGGCAAAATCGCAGATGGCAACCAAACACGCCCTAAACGAGTATATGGCACTATGGACACAAGTATCTCGGGTGGATCTCGATCAGGAATCGGGGGATTCTATTGACTAGCATGTGAGTCGAGTGGGCAATTCTTGACCAGGCCCGCCTATGAGGCCAAGTTTTGGGGAAGAGAAGTTCCACCCGCCGCTGGGTTTACGTAGACATCAAAGGCACCGCTTCGATGCCATTTTTTGCATGGCTCGCACTACAAAATTAATGTTGGACATCGGACAGGCTCACTCGTCATGGACTTGATCATTAGGAGACTTGTCCTTTTTGTGCTCAAGATGACAAGACAATCAACCACATCCTCTTGAACTGCGTTTTGGCGGGAGAGGTATGGAATACCGTATGCGTAGCAATGGGCAAACCGGATTGGGTGCCAAGTGGGGGAACAAGCTTGGTCGACTGGTGCACTAGTAGGAATGGAGCCAACATGCATATGAAGGATGTCTGGGCGATCTTTCTCCTTATTATGTGGGAGACATGGAAGCACCGCGATGTGATTGTGTTCGATGGCGCTACTCCTTCACTAAGAGTACTAGTGCAAACCGTTGAGGAGGAGGGAAGAGCATGGAAGAAATCGGGACTCTTAAAGGGAGACGTGGAAGCATTGTTCGAGGCTTTAGCTAGGTGGGCGAGCGCGAGGGAGTAGCTTAGTTTCCATTGTACCGGTGGAGATGGGAATTATGTATCATGTAACCGGAAGGGTTTCTTCAAGGGAGCGCGTGGGAATTATGTATTATTACACATTTGGGGCATGGTTGCTTCGACAACTCTCTCCTACGAAGGTGTAACCGGATCGATTACTAATTGTTTCGCATAAATCCCATTTCATTAGCATAATCGACGCACATCCCACATTTTTTAGTCAGAGCCAAACCAACATATTCTCTTTTATTGGCATGTGCCCACAATTTCTTTCGATTATACCCAACCAACATATTCTCTTTTATTGTCAAATAGCGCGTGGGACGCACAACAGTTCGCGTCTGGGCCAGCCCACCGACAGGCTCCAAAACGCCATATGTTTGTAAGGTGCGATCCAAAAATTGACGAGTTGAAGGATCGAACTCACGACCTCAAATACTCGACCACATGCTACTAGCCATTCAAGCAAACGGGTCCTGCTAACCAATGGCCAACGCTAATGTTTAAGAACGTACATCAGCATCAGATTCCAAACATTTTTTAAACTTTTTCTGAAAATAAATTAACACTTATGAATTGCCGAATATTCTTAGAAACATGAACAATTTTTGAAATCCCTAAAAAATAAAAAAATACGTTTTTTAAATTCTGTTCATTTAAGGCGAAGAATAATTGAAACGGGAAGATTTTTTGAAATTCACAAACATTTTTCAAAAAATTGAACCGTTTATAAAAACATGAAATGTTTTTGAATTTATGAACAACTTTTTTAATACGATAGCATGTTTTGAACATTCAATTGTTTTTTAGAAAATTCGATTTTTAAACATGAACACTATTTTGAATTTGTGAACATTTCATTAAAATAAAAATATGTTTAGAATTTGGAAAAAATTCAATGTTAGTTTTAAAATTTCAAACAATAAAAAAATATGAAATTTGAACAATTTTTGGAACAAGGAAAAATATTTGAAATTCCAAAATTTTTTTCACAACAGGAACAAAATTTTGGAATTCTGAACATTTTTCGATGATCTGGAAAAAATGAAATTTTGTTTGTTTTTTGAAAATTCTGAATTTACAGAAAATGGTAGAAAAAATAAACTTGGAGGCGAAAAAGGAAAAATGGATCAGGAAAGAAAAAGACAAATAGAAAGAGAACACAGAAAAAATGAAACAGGCCGGCCCAGTCTTGGATGCCCTATGCGAAGTTTCTACTATTTTTCGCCACATCCGGCAAATAGGATATTTTCAGCTGCATGGGAAGAAAAATAAGCGAGCTGCTATGCTGGGCCATAATACACGGCCCATGTATGAAAATCTGGACAAAATTTTTTCTTTCTTTTCTAGCAGATGAAAGGCACAATAATTTTAGTTCCTCCTTTTTTTTTGCGGGTGAATTTAGTTCCTCCTTGGATAGAAAAAAATTGGTTCCTCCATTTTTTTAATTTAGTTCCTCCTTGGATAGGAAAAAAAAGTCTTTTCGACAGTGAATGGATACGGAAAACGGAGAAATGCACATTGCCTTAGCACCTTGATTTATTAGTAGGTATAGACATAGTTAGTACGCACAGTCGTGCGTATTGAAGAAAATGTTTATTTTTTCACGCAATGTGGAAAGTATGTCGAGTGCACGGTATATCGATATAGTCCATGGCAACACCAACCGCGACTCTGACAATACGACTAAGACGGTCATATGTTGTTAAAGATTTGCGAATGAGACTGCAACGTGTGTAAGTGCAGAGCAGTTGAGCATAGGGGTTGGTGGCGTTGCCTGTGTCCTCTACTTACCACCACCTCGCCCCGACCTCCCCCTATTTCTCTCTTCCTTCCTTCGTCTCTCCCCCCGCCCACCCCACCCCACCAACCCGCCACCCTCCCCCAATCCCTCCTCCCTCCCTCCCTCCCACCAACCCCGTCACCACCGGCAATGGCGATGGCAGCCGCGGCGACCATGGCCGCGTCCGCGTCCTCCAGCGCGGTGTCGCTCGACCGCGCCGCCGCCGCCGCCGCCCCGGCCCCATCGCGCCGGCTGCGGATGCCGGCGGCCCGCCCGGCCCGCCGCGGGGCGATGCGGCTGTGGGGGCCCCGCGGCGCCGCGGCGCGCGCGACGTCCGTGGCGGCGCCCGCGGCCCCTCGGGCGCCGAGGAGGTCGTGCTGCAGCCCATCCGCGAGATCTCCGGCGCCGTGCAGCTGCCCGGGTCCAAGTCGCTCTCCAACCGGATCCTCCTCCTCTCCGCCCTCTCCGAGGTGACTCCCCCCTCCTCCCGCTCCTCCTCTGGGTGGGCGAACGATGCGAATTGGGTGCAGAGGTGGGATTTTGTGGGGTTTAGGGGCGGACGTACCTTTGTCGTGCTGACTGTCGTCTGCTGGATCATGGGAATTTTAGCTCGAGTCGCTCTGGCCATACGATTTTGCTGACGATGGGTAGGCTGTTTGGTAGCCAATTCACGCGTTTCCTTACCAGATCATTGGATTGTGCAGCTTGTGCTTGGATCAAGAGGATGCATCATAGTAATCAGGGGCGATCCTCCCATGTTGTTAGGCTACTAGTTTTTCTTTTCTGATGGACCCTTTATGAATATATTATGTTGTAATGGCGCCATGAACAATTGGAATTCATATATGTCTGCTCAAAATTATTATGCAACCTAAAGTTTTATTTTAGATGACAAATCATTGAATTCGTAGCAGGGGCATTAGTTTTCATGAGCTATATATGTACTAAATCTAGGATCCACCAGGCTTTATTCAATTTCCATCAGAAAACTATAGTGCAGCATGTCCTGTTCTCTTACTTATTTATAGTAAAATGAGAAATTGGAGCTGGTTTACTTCACTGTCATATCTAGCTGATCTGTAGCTTGTTTCTGCTCATTAGGGAACAACGGTGGTGGATAACCTGTTGAACAGCGAGGATGTCCACTACATGCTCGAGGCCCTGGAAGCCCTAGGACTCTCCGTGGAAGCAGATAAAGTTGCAAAAAGAGCTGTGGTTGTTGGCTGTGGCGGCAGGTTCCCGGTCGAAAAGGACGCCAAAGAGGAAGTAAAGCTCTTCTTGGGTAATGCTGGAACTGCAATGCGGCCACTGACGGCAGCTGTAGTTGCCGCTGGTGGAAATGCAACGTATGTTTTCTTTATCCTAGTAGAAATAAGTATGAGATCCATGAGTATGTTTGGAGACTAATTGTGTCTTTTATTTTAAAAAAACTTCAGTTATGTGCTTGATGGAGTACCAAGAATGAGGGAGCGACCTATTGGTGACTTGGTTGTCGGTTTGCAACAACTCGGCGCAGATGCTGATTGTTTCCTTGGCACTAACTGCCCACCTGTCCGTATCAATGGCAAAGGAGGGCTACCTGGTGGCAAGGTTAGCTACTCGTGAAATTGCATGTTATGTACTTTTGAGCACATTCAGTTCTCTGTCAAAGAAAACAAATATTATTATGGGTAGTACGATCAATGCGACCTTACACAATGCACTAAAGTTGAAGAACCAATAAACATTGAATAATTTCAATACTTGAGTATTGCGTGATCAATCATAGATTGACACTTAACATTGAATAATTTCACAGGTTAAGCTCTCTGGTTCCATTAGCAGTCAGTACCTGAGTTCTTTGCTGATGGCTGCTCCTTTGGCTCTTGAGGATGTCGAGATTGAAATCATTGATAAACTGATCTCCGTTCCTTACGTTGAAATGACATTGAAATTGATGGAGCGTTTTGGTGTGACTGCGGAGCATTCTGATAGTTGGGACAGATTCTACATTAAGGGAGGACAAAAATACAAGCAAGTTCTACATTTTCCTACTTATTCTAATAAGCTTTTAATTGTTTCATTTCTTCTAATAGTGGAGTACTAATGAAAGATATCAGTTTTCAGTTTGCCAAATATTTACAGACGCAACCCCATTGAATTATGGATAAACTAGGAAATAAATGGTTTACTAAAACTATTGACTGCGCAGTAGCTATGAAGGTGCACTGTACTAGGAAACCAGTGCCTACTGCCTAGGCAATCGGCCCCACTGCTTACAATGAATTGTACAGTTACGTTTTGTGGTACATAGACTTGATTACACCAGAAGTATAATCCTTCTTAAAAATGGAATGAAAATATAGAATATTTTGCGATGAGCATCTATGCAGATGATTCTTGATTTTGCTGCTTTTGGCCCTTTCTAAGTTATGCCCTTACTGCTATATGTCACATCCACGCTTTTACCGAACATACCCCTCTTATGTACTCGGAAACTGTTAGTTCAAACTTCATAAAAGTTACAGTAACCATTTCCTAAACGAGCCATCCATTATTCTGGAATCGACAGGTCCCCTGGAAATGCCTATGTCGAAGGTGATGCCTCAAGTGCGAGCTATTTCTTGGCTGGTGCTGCCATCACCGGAGGGACTGTGACTGTCGAAGGTTGCGGCACCACCAGTTTGCAGGTAAAATTGTACTATCCATTTTTACCCTTTTGGTTGAGCATACTGTCTTATGCTGTCATTCTCCCTTACTAAGGTTAATCTTGCAGGGTGATGTGAAATTTGCTGAGGTACTTGAAATGATGGGAGCAAAGGTCACATGGACTGACACTAGCGTAACTGTTACTGGCCCACCGCGTCAGCCATTTGGAAGGAAACACCTAAAAGCTGTTGATGTCAACATGAACAAAATGCCAGATGTTGCGATGACTCTAGCCGTTGTTGCCCTGTTTGCCGATGGTCCAACCGCTATCAGAGATGGTAAACTTTCTATGGTCTCCCATACCTATCATGTGCATAGCGATTACTCTGTTAGCATCAGGGAGAGGACAAAGGACTTGAAATCACCCTGTTATGTTTTGCTGTTGATTTTGTTTTACATGTTTTGGTCCTGACACTTGTTTTGAAATCACTCTTCTGCAGTTGCCTCCTGGAGAGTGAAGGAAACCGAAAGAATGGTGGCGATCCGGACCGAGCTGACGAAGGTAATAATAATACACATGTCTCTTGTTCTTATATCTCAGCCTCCTGTTGCTCCCCATGTGCTTACCTCTCCTGTGTCCTGTGCCCTATAGCTGGGAGCAACGGTGGAGGAAGGCCCGGACTACTGCATCATCACGCCGCCGGAGAAGCTGAACGTCACGGCGATCGACACCTACGACGACCACCGGATGGCGATGGCCTTCTCCCTGGCGGCCTGCGCCGAGGTGCCAGTCACCATCAGGGACCCCGGGTGCACCCGCAAGACCTTCCCCAACTACTTCGATGTGCTAAGCACCTTCGTGAAGAACTAGGCTGGGAAAATCAACAACGAATTGCGCTTATACTCTGTAGCCTGTCCATGGTTTGAGGAAATTTTGTCTTCTCCGTCTTCTCGTGAGATGGTGTATGAGTCTGTAATATTAGTTTTGTAGCGTGTGTGCCTTGAGGTAAAATGAAATGTATTGCGCACCGTATTCGTTTTTTGAATAAGAAATAAATTACTGTTCTGTGATCTAGATGCCATGCTGCTGGCCGAGGAGGGGTATTTAGCATGCAAGCGATCTCAACATGAGAATCTATGGAGGGAGAGCGCGCTACCGGCATAGAAGATCAGTGCTCATTGTTGTTAATTGTGTGTTAGGCATGCTATGGAAGCTTAATTAGTGTGGCATTTCAACAGATACTACTAGTGTGCTGGGCGAAATGGTTAACATAAACAAGTGGGCCAATTTTATGTTGCCAAAGGAACAAATTGCATCATGTAATGAACATTTCTTATCCTACATAAAACAAATACTCTAGTGCACCGAGGTGTAACCTCATGTCCGAATGCGGTATTTTGGGTCAGTGAGTAACACATCGCCATTCAGCGGGGACTATATTCGTCTCCCACGGTAGCTGGCCCACAAAGGTCTATTCTAGTCCGGGCCGGTCATTGTCTTCTTCACCGAGGCGAGGTGCAAGAAATCGACTGGTTAACAGACTCCACCTCATTACCGTAAAATCATTCCCGATGCCTTCCAAGCCCACACACTTCGTAACAGACACTTTCAACCTGTCTTTTGTTGATAGAGGAAATATGAATCAAAACTAAGAGGCACACGAGAGATTAATCTCCATCCATGGTTGCTAAAGAAAATTGAAGTTGGAGTCAAGAGGCACGGGAGAGACTGATATTTATTGGTTGGGTGTGGTGACATGAAGGTGCCTTGCTAGCCCACCGCATTGCATGTCTTTTGTGTGCTTCCAGCATTACTTTAGCACATGGGCTACACATCTCTAGTCAGCTTTCATTAGCTATCTTCACCTTTATGGGTAGTAAAATCATATATTCGCCACATTATATGCTCTCATCCATTCCACTCCACTGCAAAATCACCGGTCATCAAGCAGGCTACAAAATCTGGTATGTAGGGCAACATAGCCTGGCTTCCATGGACGACACCAACACATGAAGAGGCGAACTCATGAGCAAGTTTACTACAATCATGAGGATAACTCACCCTAATGATTTCATTGTTTTGAATTGACTGTTTTAGGAATCCCCATCCAATGTATGAATCCCCTGGAGGAAATGGGGAAACAAATCAAAAGTGAGGAAACAAATGCAATTATGTTGGTGCCAAGAATGAGGGAGCGACCTATTGGTTACTTAGTTGTCAGTTTGAAACAACTTGCCGCAGATGCTGATTGTTTCCTTGGTACTAGCTGCCCACCTGTCCGTATCGGGCTACCTGGTGGCAAGGTTAGCTACTTGCAAACTTGTATGTTATGTACTTTTGTGCACATTCAGTTCTCAGTTGTCAAAGAAAAATATATTATTATGGGTAGTACGATGCAATGCGACCTTACACCGTGCACTAAACTTTAAGAACCAATAAAAATTGAATAATTTCAATACTTGGGTATTGCATGATCAATCATAGATTGACACTTAACATTGAATAGTTTCACAGGTTAAGCTCTCTGGTTCCATTAGCAGTCAATACCTAGTTCCTTGCAGATGGCTGCTCCTTTGGCTCTTGAGGATGTCGAGATTGAAATCATTGATAAAATGATCTCTGTTCCTTGAAATGACACTGAAATTGATGGAGCGTTTTGGCTTGACCGCGGAGCATTCTGATAGTTGGGACAGATTCAACATTAAGGGAGGACAAAAATACAAACAAGTTCTACCTTTTCCTATTTCTTCTAATAAGCATTTTATTGTTTCATTTCTTCTAATAGTGGAGTACTACTGAAAGATACCAGTTTTCAGTTTGCCAAATATTTACAGACGCAACCCCATTGAATTATGGATAAACTAGGAAATAAATGTTTTACTAGAACTTTTGACTGCTCAGTAGCTATGAAGGTGCACTGTACTAGGAATTCAGTGCCTGCTGCCTAGGCAATCGGCCCCACTGCTTACAATGAATTGTACAATTGCGTTTTCTGGTACATAGATTTGATCACTCCAGAAGTATCATCCATCTTAAATTTGGAATGAAAATAGGGAATACTGTCAGTTTAATGGTTGTTATTTTGCGATGAGCATCTGTGCAGGTGATTCTGGGGCCAGGCAAGATGGTATGTGACTTGTAGTAGTAGTCTCCGCAAGTGCGGGCGACATCATTGAGGACTTTTTTGTTGGTGGTGCTCCTCTGAGTACCGAGTTGTGATTTCAAGGGTGAAAACCCAAGGTCTGACCTTTATTGGTTGTGTTTGGCAGTGACCTTGTTGAACGCATTGTTTTGCGAACGTGATCTTTCTTTAGGGTGAAAACCTAAGATCTCCGATCGGGCAATGACGATGTTTGTGCTTTGTTTCCTTGGAGGCGTTGCTTTTGGAGAACCCCATTTGTAGTACGGATGCTGTCTTTGGTGGTGGTTAGAGTGCTGCTACTGCGGGTGATTGATCATTGTGGCGGGTCTTTTTTCTCATTTCTTTTATATTTTTCTTTTATTTTTTGGATGTGTGCATCTTGGATATTTTTAGACATCTTGTTGTTGCAGAGGCTGGGTGTAATTGGTATCTGCTTGATATTAATATATTCCCCTTTAAAAAAATGCATGATTCTTGATTTCGCTTCTTTTGGCCCTTTCTAAGTTATGCCCTTGCTGCTATAGGTCACACCTGCACTTTTACTGAACATACTACTCTTATGTACTCGGAAACTGTTAGTTCAAACTTCATAAAAGTTGCAGTAACCATTTCCTAAACAAGCCATCCATTATTATGGAATCGACAGGTCCCCCGGAAATGCCTATGTTGAAGGTGATGTTGGGGAACGTAGTAATTTCAAAAATTCCCTACGCACATGTAAGATCATGGTGATGCATAGCAACGAAAGGGAAGAGTGTTGTCCACGTACCCTCGTAGACCGAAAGCGGAAGCGTTAGCACAACGCGGTTGATGTAGTCGTACGTCTTCACGATCCGACCGATCCAAGTACCGAACGTACGACACCTCCAAGCTCAGCACACGTTCAGATCGGTGATGTCCCTCGAACTCCGATCCAGCGGAGCTTTGAGAGAGAGTTCCGTCAGCACGACGGCGTGTTGACGGTATTGATGATGCTACCGACGCAGGGCTTCGCCTAAGCACCGCTACGGTATTACCGAGGTGAAATATGGTGGAGGGGGGCACAACACACGGCTAAGAGATCAAGAGATCAATTGTGTTGTGTCTAGAGGTGTCCCCCTGCCCCCGTATATAAAGGAGCAAGGGGGGGGGGGAGGCGGCTGGCCAGGAGGAGGGTGCGCCAAGGGGGGAGTCCTACTCCCACCGGGAGTAGGACTCCTCCTTTCCTTGTAGGAGTAGGAGAAGGGACGGAAAAAGGAGAAGGAAGGAAGGGGGTGTTGGGGAACGTAGTAATTTCAAAAATTTTCCTACGCACACGCAAGATCATGGTGATGTACAGCAACGAGAGGGAGAGTGTTGTCTCACCCTCGTGAGACCCAAGCGGAAGCGATCTGGCGTAGAGGAAGTAGTCGTACGTTCTCCTCGCGATCCGACCGATCCCGGCGCCGTTACTCCGACACCCCCGAGTTCTTGACACATGTACAGCTCGATGACATCCCTCGTACTCCGATCCAGCCGAGTGTCGAGGGAGAGTTCCGTCAGCACGACGACATGGTGACGATCTTGATGTTCTACCAGCGCAGAGCTTCGCCTAAGCTTCGCGACGATATGACCGAGGTGGAATATGGTGGAGGGGGGCACCGCACACGGCTAAGGAACGATCCGTAGATCAAACTTGTGTGTCCTAGGGTGCCCCCTGCCCCGTATATAAAGGAGCAAGGGGTGCGGCCGGCCTAGAGGAGGGCGGCGGGAGGAGTCCTACTCCCGGGAGTAGGACTCCCCCTTCCTAGTTGGAGTAGGATTGGGGAGGGAAGAAGGAAGGCGCCGCCCCTCCTGTCCTATTCGGACTAGGGGGGGGCCTGCCTGCCTGCCTGGCGCCCCTCCTCTTCTCCCTCGAGGCCCACTAAGGCCCATTTAGTTCCGGGGTTCGGTAACCTCCGGTACTCGATAAATTCGATTTCACTCGGAACCATTCCGAACTCCAAATATAGGCTTCCAATATATCAATCTTTATGTCTCGACCATTTCGAGACTCCTCGTCATGTCCGTGATCACATCCGGACTCGAACTTCTTGGTACATCAAAATATATAAACTCATAATATAAGCATCATCGAAACCTTAAGCGTGCGGACCCTACGGTTCGAGAACAATGTAGACATGACCGAGACACGTCTTGGTCAATAACCAATAGCGGGACCTGGATGCCCATATTGGCTCCTACATATTCTCGAAGATCTTTATCGGTCAGACCGCATAACAACATTCGTTGTTCCTTTGTCATCGGTATGTTACTTGCCGAGATTCGATCGTCGGTATCAATACCTAGTTCAATCTCGTTACGGCAAGTCTCTTTACTCGCTCTGTAATACATCATCTCACAGCTAACTCATTAGTTGTAATGCTTGCAAGGCTTCGGTGATGTGTATTACCGAGAGGGCCCAGAGATACCTCTCCGACAATCGGAGTGACAAAACCTAATCTCGAAATACGCCAACCCAACATCGCCTTTGGAGACACCTGTAGTACTCCTTTATAATCACCCGATTACGTTGTGACGTTTGGTAGCACCAAAGTGTTCCTCCGTAAGCGGAGTTGCATAATCTCATAGTTACAGGAACATGTATAAGTCATGGATAAAAGCAGTAGCAACATACTAAACGATCGTGTGCTAAGCTAATGGAATGGGTCATGTCAATCAGATCATTCTACTAATGATGTGACCTTGTTTATCAAATAACAACTCTTTGTTCATGGTCAGGAAACATAACCATCTTTGATTAACAAGCTAGTCTAGTAGAGGCATACTAGTGACATATTGTTTGTCTATGCATTCACACATGTATCATGTTTCCGGTTAATACAATTCTAGCATGAATGATAAACATTTATCATGAAATAAGGAAATAAATAATAACTTTATTATTGCCTCTAGGGCATATTTCCTTGATCTCCCACTTGCACTAGAGTCAATAATCTAGATTACATAGTAATGATTCTAACACCCATGGAGTTTTGGTGTTGATCATGTTTTGCTCGTGGAAGAGGCTTAGTCAACAGGTGCGCTACATTCAGATCCGTATGTATCTTGCAAATCTCTATGTCTCCCACCGGACTAAGTCCCGGATGGAATTGAAGCGTCTCTTGATGTGCTTGGTCCTTTTGTGAAATCTGGATTCCTTCGCTAAGGCAATTGCGCCGAGATTGTCACGAAGATTTTCATTGGACCCGATGCACTAGGTATGACACCTAGATCGGATATGAACTCCTTCATCCGACTCCTTCATTAGCTGCTTCCGAAGCTGCTATGTACTCCGCTTCACATGTAGATCCTGCTACGACGCTTTGTTTAGAAATGCACCAACCGACAGCTCCTCCGTTTAGTGTAATACGTATCCGTCTGCGATTTAGAATCGTCCGGATCGGTGTCAAAGCTTGCATCAACGTAACCGTTTACGATGAGCTCTTTGTCACCTCCATATCGAGAAACATATCCTTAGTCCTTTTCGGTATTTCAGATGTTCTTGACCGCTGTCCGATGATCCACTCTGGATTACTTTGGTACCTCCTGCTAGGCTTATAGCAAGGCACACATCAGTCGGTACACAAGATTGCATACATGATAGAGCCTATGGCTGAAGCATAGGAACATCTTTCATTTTCTCTCTATCTTCTGCGGTGGTCGGGCATTGAGTCTTACTCAACTTCACACCTTGTAACACGTGCAAGAACCCTTTCTTTGCTTGATCCATTTTGAACTTCTTCAAAATTTTGTCAAGGTATGTGCTTTGTGAAAGTCCAATTAAGCGTCTTGATCTATCTCTATAGATCTTAATGCCCAATATGTAAGCAGCTTCACCGAGGTCTTTCATTGAAAAACTCTTATTCAAGTATCCTTTATGCTATCCAGAAATTCTATATCATTTCCGATCAGCAATATGTCATCTACATATAATATCGAAATGCTACTGAGCTCCCACTCACTTTCTTGTAAATCTGAGCTTCTCCAAAAGTGCAGATGAACCCAAATGCTTTGATCACACTATCAAAGCGTTTATTCCAACTCCGAGATGCTTGCACCAGTCCATAAATGGATCGCTGGAGCTTGCATACTTTGTTAGCTCCTTTGGATCGATAAAACCTTCGGTTGCATCATATACAACTCTTCTTCCGTAAATCCATTCAGAATGCAGTTTTACATCCATTTGCCAAATTTCATAATCATAAAATGCGGCAATTGCTAACATGATTCGGACAGACTTAAGCATCGCCACGGGTGAGAAGGTCTCATCGTAGTCAATCCCTTGAACTTGTCGAAAACCCTTTGCGATAAGTCGAGCTTTGTAGATGAGAACATTACCGTCACGCGTCGGTCTTCTTCTTGAAGATCCACTTGTTTTCTATTGCTTGCCGACCCTCGGCAAGTCAACCAAAGTCCATACTTTGTTTTCATACATGGATCCCATCTCAGATTTCATGGCCTCAAGCCATTTTATGGAATCTGGGCTCACCATCGCTTCTTCATAGT